>JAXQQM020086872.1:0-215000 GCA_034641835.2 Pinus albicaulis | reverse complement strand
CTCTCTCAACCGCCTTACCCCGCCTACTCCCTCTCTCTCTCTCTCTCTCCCCACCCCCATTTCTTTCCCCCCTCTCCCATCTCTCACTCAACCTCCCTCTCTCTCTCCCTCTCCCCCTCCCCCTACCCCTCTCTCTACTACTCTCACTGCCCTCTCTCTTTCTACTCTACATCCCCCTATCTCTCTTCGTCTCCGTCTCCCTATCTCTCTCTCTCTCTCTCTCTCTCTCTCTCTCTCTCTCCCCCTTGCCTCCTCCTCACTCCCCCGTTTTCAATGTCTCTCCTTCTCTCACTCTCTCCCTTTCCCTCCCACTTGTTCCCTCTCCCCCTACCCATCCTCTCTCCTCCTACCTCTCCCTCCACTCCGCCTCCCCCAAATCTCTCTCTCTCTCTCTCTCTCTATATATATATATATATATATATATATATATATATATCTCAAACACTCGCTCCCTCCCTCTCTCTCTCTCCCTCCCTCTTTCTCCCTCTCTCTATCTCTCTCTCTCTCTCTCTCTCTCTCTCTCTCTCTTCCCACCCTCCCTCCACCTCTATCCCACTACCCACCTCCCCATCTCCCTCCCTCTCCTAATCTCCCTCTCCCTCTCTCTCACCCTATCTCTCCCTATCTCTCTCCCTCCCTCTCTCTATCCCCCTCTCTCTCTCTCTCTCTCTCCGCCCTCTCACACACTCTAACTTTCACTCACCCTCCCATATCCATGTCGCTCACCATCTCTCTATCTCTCTCTCTCTCTCTCTCTCTCTCTCTCCCCCATCCATCCCTCCTCTCTCTCAATCCCTTCCCCTCCACTTCAAACACCCTATCTCCCCCTCCACCTCTCCCTCTCCCCTCCCTTTACCTCCTCGATCTCTCTCTCTTTCTCTCTCTCTCTCTCTCTCTCTCTCTCTCTCTCTCTTCCCACCCCTCCTCTCTCCATCTATATCCCTTGCTACCCCTCATCATCTCCCTCCCTCTCTCTCTATCTCTCTCTCTCTTCCCACCCTCCTCTCCAACTCTCTCCCCTCGCTGCCCCCTCCGCACGCTCCTCTCATGATCTCCCTCTCCCTCTATCACCCTATCTCCTTCCCTATTCCTCTCTCTCTCTCTCTCTCTCTCTCTCTCTCTAACTTTCACTCTCCCCCTCCCATATCCATGTCGCTCACCCTCTCTCTCTCTTGCTCTCTCTCTCTCTCTCTCGCTCTCTCTCTCTCTCTCTCTCTCTCTCTCTCTCCACCATCCCTCCTCTCTCTCACTCCCTTCACCTCCACTTCAAACACCCTATCTCCCCCTTCGACTCTCCCTCTCCCCCTCCCTCTACCTCCTTGCTCTCTCTCTCTCTCTCTCTCTCTCTCTCTCTCTCTCTCTCTCAGACCCCACTCCTCTCTCTCTCTCTCTCTCTCAAACCCCACTCCTCTCTCTCTCTCTCTCTCTCTCCCCCATCCATCCCTCCTCTCTCTCAATCCCTTCCCCTCCAATTCAAACACCATATCTCCCCCTCCACCTCTCCCTCTCCCCATCCCTTTACTTCCTTGATCTCTCTCTTTCTCTCTCTCTCTCTCTCTCTCTCTCTCTCTCTCTTCCCACCCTCCTCTCTCCATCTATATCCCGCTACCCCCCCTCACCATCTCCCTCCCTCTCTCTCTATCTCTCTCTCTCTCTTCCCACCCTCCTCTCTCCAACTCTCTCCCCGCTCTCTCGCCCCCCCCTCCGCACGCCCTCCCTCCCCACAAGTGATCTCCCTCCTCTCCCTCTATCACCCTATCTCCTTCCCTATTCCTCTCTCTCTCTCTCTCTCTCTCTCTCTATCTCTCTCTAACTTTCACTCTCCCCCTCCCATATCCATGTCGCTCACCCTCGCTCTCTCTCTCTCTCTCTCTCTCTCTCTCCACCATCCCTCCCTCTCTCTCTCACTCCCTTCCCTCCACTTCAAACACCCTATCTCCCCCTTCGACTCTCCCTCTCCCCCTCCCTCTACCTCCTTTCTCTCTCTCTCTCAGACCCCACTCCTCTCTCTTCCCACCTCTCACCCGCTCTCTTGATCCAACACCCATCTCTCTCTCTCCTCCCTCCACCTCCCCCCCCCCCGTCTCTCTAGCACTCTCTCCCCCCATATGTTTCTCCCCCCCGCTCCCCCTATATCTCCCTCTCACTCCTCTCTCCCTTCTCCCTCTATCTCTCCTTCTATCTATACCCCTCTCTCTATATCTCTCTCCCTCCCTCCCCATATCTCTCTCTCTATTCGCCCCTCCCTCCCCATATGTCTCTCTCTCTCTGCACCTCCCTTTCCCTTTCTGTCCCACTTCCCCCCTTTCTCACTCCCCTTCCCTCTCTCTCCCCCTACCTCTCCCTCTCTATCCCCCTACTCTCTCTCTCTCTCTCTCTCTCTCTCTCTCTCTCTCTCTCATCATGCCTCCCCCTCCCTTTCTCCCTCTCCCCCCATCACTCTCTCCCTCTCCCCCCTCCCACTTTTCCCCTCTTACCTTCCCCCACCCTCTCTCTTCTCCTACCTCTCCCTCGACTACCCCTCCACCCTAATTTTTCTCTCTTTCTCTCACAGACACATAGACACTCACTCCCTCCCCCTCTCTTCTACCCCCCCACCCCCCCCCATCTCTCTCTCTCTCTCTCCTCCCAACATCTTCTCTCCATCTCCCTACCTCTCTCTACCCCTCCCGTCTCCCTCCCTCTCCCCGATCCTCTCTCCCTCTCCGACACTCTCTCCTTCCCTCTTCCCCCTCTCGCTCCCTCTCTTTCTCTCTCTCTTTCTCACACTCTCACAATCCCTGTCCCCCCCCTCTATCTCTTTCTCTCTCTCTCTCTCCCTCTCTCCCCCAATCCCCTTCAACTGCCATATCCCCCCATCTCCCTCTCCATCTTCCTCTCCCTCTCCATTTTTCCTCTCTCTCTCTCTCTCTCTCTCTCTCTCTCTCTCTCTCTCTCTCTCTCTCACTCTCCCTCCCCACCCCTCTCTCTCTCTCGATCCAGACCGCACCCCCTCCCGCTCCCTCCCGCTCTCTCTCTACCACTCTCTCCCCCCATCTCTTTCTCCCCCCCCGCTCCCCCTATCTCTCTCCCTCTCCCTCTCTCTCCCATTCCCCCTTCCCTCTCTCTCTCTCCCCCCTCCCTTCCCATCTATCTCTCTCTCCCCTCCCTTCCCATCTCTCTCTCTCTATCTCCCTCCCCATATATATATTTCTCCCTCTCTCTCCTTCTCTCCCCCTTCTCTTTCTCTCTCTCTCTCTCTCTCACCCCACATCCCCCTCCCTCTCTCCTCCCCCCCCCCTCTCTCTGTGTGTACCCCTTTCAACATAATATTACCTTTCAATGCACCCACTATCTAATTAGCAAAAACACAACCATCATATCACATAAACAAACAAAAATTGCTTTCATTTGAAAAAACACATAAAATACACAAACATATACCTATCATTATAAACAAAAAAAAACTTCTAAACATAAATATCAATGTCGTGTCATCTAAAAAATATAATATCTTTTTAAAAATTACAACTTATAGATACATTTAAAAAAAAACTTTTTAAAGCATCTTTTCACATTTCAATAAACAAATGCATATATTTCACATATCACGTATAAATAAAATAGTTAAAACTCTTTTATATCATCCAATTTTCAAATAACAAATAGTTACATATAATAAAAAAATACAAAGATATCCTTTCACATTATAAACTATCACATATAAATAAAAAAATTCAATTCAAAAAAATATTCCTTTCTTTATTATATAATTTCAATTAATAAATAATTATAAAAATACAAATCTAACTAAACAATTCAAATATAATAATTAACTAAAAAATTCATGCACTAATAAAAATATAAATATAAATATAAATCATATAAATCCAATATTATATAATATAGAAAAATAGATTTAATTATATGATATTAATTTAATTTTATATAAGTATGTATTGAATAACCTAAATATTTAAATAACATAATCAAATATGTAAAAAAGATAAGATAAAACATGAAATTTATGGAATGTAAACAATAATTTATACACAAATTTAAATGAGTAATGATACGGGAGTTCAAAATTAATGTTTAAAATCTATAATGATATAAAAACGAATATATATATATATATATGGTGAATAAAACAGAAAGCCATCGGAAGGGAGATAATTGTCATAGCACCGTGAAGAGAGAATATCTATGACAAAGTGAAGAAGAGATAATCGCTTGCAGACATCTGTGAAGAGAAGTGGCGTACAACTTTAGATTTATGACAAAGTGAAGAAGAACAATGATTCTAGAAAGGGCTAAATATAAGTATTTAGGGAAATTTATCTTGATACATAAGACAGTAAACTGATGATATATAAACTAATGATATATAAAATAACAAAATCAAATATTTAAAAAAAGAAAAGATAAAACATTATTTATGGATTGTAAAACAATAATTTATACAAAAATTTAAATGAGTAATGATACTGGAGTTTAAAAATTAATGTTTAATAAAAATGAAATTGATATATATACACAAAATTAACGGTGAATAAAACACAGTGGATGGGAGATAATCACTTGCAGGCATGCGTGAAGGGAAATGGCATATAGCTTTAACATCTATGACAAACTGAAGAAGAACAATGATTCCGTAAAAGGGCTAAATATAATTATTTAGAAAAATCTATCTTGGTACATGAGAGAGTAAACTGATGATATATAAATTAAACTAACTAATGATATATAAACTAAACTGATGATATATGTGATTAATAACTAAAAAAATCATAAAGTAATAAAACAACCATACCAAATTAAATATGAGAAGCATACCTGTCATGGCTGCAACAAATATGACACAACGTCTTTCATTCGTCTCGTTCATGCAAATCCCTTCTCTATCAATGAAACAACAACTCGGCTCTTCAATAACATAGAACGAACACACACGTAGACACAACACGAAGTCACAGCTACACGGAGATAGACATGGGCTCTTCAATAATTCGTAAGTTGTCTTCGTGTTGTCTTTACAATGCATTGTGACTGATCATCTACGTAATAATATCTAAATTGGTGTTAGGTTCCACCTGCAATCGAACCTAAAACTCAGTGATTACAATTGTTTTGCTAATTCGCCTGTTGATAGAAGCCTGTTTTGCTAAATGGCCGCTGAAGCTCGTTTTCCAATGTTGTCTCTCCTGCTATTTTTTCTGGTTGTGTCTCCTCTACTTGTGTACCAGCCAATGAATGAGTTAAATTGGTTCCCAGATGGTTGTGTACTCAACCAATGTGGGGAGAATGAGATCGAATAACTCCCCAGACTGAAGACAACTTACGAAGATATTTCGTTTCCGGATCATTCGTTTAAATGGATCCTTCTCGTTAAACAAATCTTGATCGACCATTAAAAGGGAGCGGACCACAACGTTCATAACCAAAAAGAATGCTTCTAAAAAGCTTTCCATGAAAAAAAGTTGGAAGATGGTTTTTCATGAAACAAGAAAAAAGTTTATCTACACATATTTCCAGATATTCTTTAAATGATCCTTCTCATTAAAACAGCTATCAACATGGACCGTTAAAAGGAGCGGACCACAACGTCTATAACAAAAAGAAACTTAGAATGCTTCAACTCTTTCCAAGAAAAAAGCTGAAGATGTTTTCCAAGAAAAAGGGTTCAACAAATTATCTTCACCTCCACGTCATCTATCAACGTCCCATGTGAAGTAGTTCGGTTCTCTTCAATTTGGAAGGTTTGGTGGAAACTTTGATACTCGGTATTAAGTACTTCATGTAATCTTGCCCTTTTCTCGTCCTCTGGTTTTTTTTTCTGCCATCAGCGAGTAATATTATTTAGAGTAGTTATCGTAGAGAGCTCGTTATATTTCTCTATTTCGATCCACATCACATAGCAAACAAAAACATGTTATCAATTAGAAATCAACAATCATCATATTATGTAAGAAACATAATCATTATATGATTCAAAATAATAATAAAATACATACATAATCATATACAAATTAAACTTGCAAAAATTGTCAACATAATATTATCGTTCAATGCAATGATATCATCTAATTAGGAAAACACAACCATCATATCACATAAACAAACAAAAATTGCTTTCATTTGAGGAAAACACATAAAATACACCAACATTTACTTATCAATATAAACAAAAAAAAGCTCTCTTATACATTAATATCAATGTCATGTCATCTAAAAATAAGATATATTTTTTAAAATTACAACTTATGGGTACATTTAAAAATAAAATAAAAATTTTAAAGCATCTTTTCACATTTGAATAAACAAATCCATATATATTTCTGTTATATCATATATAAATAAAACAATTTACTAATAAAACAATTTAAACTATTTTATATCATCCAATTTTCTTAAATGATAAATAGTTACATATAATAAAAGAATATAAAGATATCCTTTCACATTATAAACCATCACATATAAATCAAAAAATTCAATTCAAAAAAATATTCCTTTCTTTTATTATATAATTTCATTTAATAAGTAACTATACAAATACAAATCGACTAAACAATTCAAATATAATAATTAACTAAAAAATTTATGCACTAATAACAATAACAATATAAATATAAACTATATAACCAATATATAATATAGAACAACAAATTTAATTATATGATATTAATTTAATTTGATATAAGTATTTATTGAATAACTAAATATTTAAAATAACATAATCAAATATTTAAAAAAGATAAGATAAAACATGAAACTTATGGAATGTAAAGAATACTTTATACGCAAATTTAAATGAGTAATGATACTAGAGTTCAAAATTAATGTTTAAAATCTATAATGATATCAAATGAAAATTAATATATATATATATATATATATATATATATATATGTATAATTAATGGTGAATAAAACAGTAGGCCACTGGATGGAAGATAATCGCTGCGGTGCATCCGTGAAGAGAAATGGTACATAGCTTTAACATCTATGACAAAGTGAAGAAGAGATAACTGGCTATGCATATGAAGAGAAGTGGCGTATAGCTTTAACATTTATGACAAATCGAAGAAGAACAATGATTCCACAAAGGGATAAATATAATTATTTAGGGAAATTTATCTTGATACATGAGACAGTAAAATGATGATATATTGATGCAGACATCCACCGCAGGGAGGCTTTAAAATGGTTAACTCGTCTCGCCGACTAGCACGTGGTTATGAATGGGTGTTGTAAACCTCGTGGTTTTCTTTTAATTAATTTTATTAATTGTCAGTTACACAAAGATGATAAGATTAGGGATATAAAAATGTTTCTGTAGTTAGTTAGTTAATTAGAAGTTTACTTTTTGTTTACAAAAAAAAAGAGTAACTCACAAAGTAGTTGGATGCATTCGGTTGACAGTTCAACCGAGTTTTCTTTTAATTATTTTTATTAATTGTCAGTTACACAAAGACAGTAAGACTAGGGATATGAAATGTTTCTGTAGTTAATTAGTTAGTTAGAAGTTTACTTTTATTTACAAGAAAAGAACTGGCAAAGTAGTTGGATGCATTCGGTTGACAGTTCAACCGAATATCAGAACTGAATTTCACTTGTAGTTATAAAAACAACAGTACAATCATGTGGGGGGGTTCGATTCTTCCCTAAAGAAAAACATAGAACGAAGACAAACATGGATAATAAGATCTGCAACCAGTATTTACTTTTCAGTCAGGACTTTTAGTCTACTTCTGTTTACTGTGAAATTATTGTGTGAATTTCCAGTTCAAACTATATGTAACAGCCGTAAGTGAGCGTGATAATCAAAATGATTCATATGAGATTTGAAACCAAGCAAATGTATGATTGCATGTAGGAAGAAAAGGAAACTTTCTTTTTGCCTTTGTGTTATGTATTAACAGGTACAAGAAATTGGAACAGAGACTTACAGCCGAACAGAATATGGAGCTATTTACCACTTAACACCGTCAAAGAAAAACAAGAAGAGATATTCTACAGATACCAGGTGAGTCCACATCACATTGAAACATTTATCAAATTCCTTCACAGATTTAAAGAAAAACGTTCTTGTATAAATTATATAGAGACAGAGTTCATCCAGGAGTCAAACAGTCCAGGAAGGACGAGTATAGCATAACCCGAACTAGGGTTTGAAACTTAAAACAATATAGTTACAAAACAAAACCCTACGACAATATATTTTATATCGACATTACATCACATCGGAATACTTGCCGCCATCAGGGGTTGGCAACGAAACAACAGAACCAGTAGACAAGAACTCGGAGAAAAAACCCAGCTACAGAAATACAAAAGGAGGCGACCGTACCGGAGGGTTTGGTCTGCTGAGAAAACGAGCCAGGGTTTCGATAGAAGGAGGAAGCCTGCATAGAGCCGAAACAATATGAGTTAAAACCTGTTAACTGGAGTTATGTTAACAAAAAGAAGAGCGTGTATCTGTAAAATTACCAGAGTGGAGCACTGAAGAGAAACTCACCGAGAAACTGGGTAAGACAGAGGGAACCTAGGGTTTTATCAAACCAGAATTTCTGTTCACAAAGGGGCAAGTAAGTTAGGACCACAAAGAAAAGTGGCGCATCTTGAAATTGGAGTAGAGAAAATACCTGTTTGTTCCCATTGACCGCAGAGCCGAGTGGAAGAGCTTGGATTGGTCGCGCCTATATATGAAATTGACAAACAGTAGATGTTAGCTAGAGAAACACAAGGAGGAATAGTAAGCGCACAGTTGGAAGCGCTTTGAATCTGAAGAGTTGTCACAGGAAGAAATCCTCACACAGGATTCTTGAACGAAAGACACTGACAGAGGAAAATGTAACAGGAAGGGAGCCAACGACTGAACCAAAGACACATTATAGAACGCGCAGGAAAATACTTACCTTGCCGGAGAGGATGCACAAATTTGCACAGGCATTTTCGCCAAAATCAGAAAACCAGTGATAGGCAAAGAAACCCTTCCTCCGCATTGTCGGTTGACAGAACAATAACAAAAACACCAGAGTGTAGTTTACAAGCAAGAAAGAGGAGCACACAAACCAGAGCACAATCAATACACCAGGCATCGAACGGAGGAGTGATAAATGTGAAGTGGTTGCCGCGGAATCCAATGGGTCAGATGTACATCTACCACATTAAAAGCTGATGACGTGTAGAGAGACCGCGAGTTAAAACACAGTTGGAAACCATACAACTGAGCTGGCACCATTTACGTGGACACACATTTATTATTGTTGTTTTGAAATTTGAATTGTATTGCATTGGGTCATAGTTATACGAGGGTCTAATTACAGGCCTTCGTAATTTTTGGTATCAGAGCGGGTTGCTGGAGATAGGGAAAAAAAATGGAGGTTGGCAGAAGAGGAAGAGCCATCCGCAGAGCAGCGGAAGACGGACTGAGGGAAGAAATTCGAATTTTGCATGAAATATTGGCAGCAGTAGAAGCTGGGGGAAGAAGAGACCCCGCGGATGACAGTGATGAAGATGTGGCAGAACCAGAAGATGAGTTCGAAGTGGTGACACCTGAACTCAGGTTGTTGAAATCAGTTTTGCTATCCAGTCATAAGCCGAAACATGAGCTTTCCACTTATGACGGAAGTTTGTCGGTAGAAGTGTTATTAGATTAGCTTAGTGAAGTAAACAAATATTTCAAATTTGAGGAAACCAGTGAGGACAAGCAGGTGAAGTTCGCTGCCACAAAGTTGAAAGGACATGCGTCCTTGTGGTGGGACAGCGTTCAGGCGGAAAGAAAAAGGTTACATAAACAACCTATAAAGAAGTGGGCCAGAATGGAGGCCAAGCTGAAAGAGAAATTTCTGCCAAAAGACTATCAGATTATGCTGTACAGGCAAGTACAGAACTTGAGGCAAAGGGGAATGACAGTCAAGGAGTATACTAAAGAATTTTATAAGTTGAATCTGAGGGCAGGGTATATGGAGGATACCCCAGAGAAAACAGCAAGGTTCGTGAATGGGCTGAGAGGGGAAATACTGGATGAAATTGGTATTCTCTCACCCAGAACTTTAGATGAAGCATACCAGTTTGCTTTGAAGGCAGAGGAGAAAATAAACAGGAAACAGAATGCCAGAAGAGGAGGTGGATCTGGCAGAGGAAAGGGAAAGGCCTTTGGCAGGGGCAGAGGTACAGGTTCCAATGAAGAAGGCAGTGGTTCCAAATCTGCAAGAACAGCAGAAAAGGACAATAGCACTAGAGGGGGACGACCAGCCCAGCAAGGGAGAGGTAATGGTTGGGGCAGAGGAACTGTCCATTACTATTGGTGCCACAAGTGGGGGCAAAAATCATATGAATGTTCTGAAGGTGAACCAACAGGTGGGAAAGGAGCTTATGTTGCCCAGCCAGAGGAAGCGGAGGCACCGCCTCAGGAAGTGGAAAATGCACCAGAAACAAGTGAAGCCTTGGTGCTGAATAAGGTGTTGTTAAAACCAGCAAAGGAAGTGGTAGACCCAGATCAACGGAAGGCCCTGTTCCGGACAGTTTGCAAGTCACAGGGTAAGTGCTGCAAGTTGATTATTGACAGCGGAAGTACTGATAATTTGGTGGCCACAGAAATGGTGAAGTTGGGACTGAAAAAGCTGAAACATCCCACTCCCTACAAAGTGTCGTGGCTGCAGAAGGGACATCAACTGTTAGTTGATGAACAGTGCGAGGTGGAGTTCCAGATAGGCAGATATAAAGACAAGATTGTCTGCGATGTTATGCCAATGGATGTCTGTCATATACTGTTAGGAAGGCCCTGGCAGTTTGACAGAAAAGTAGTTCATGACGGAAAAACGAACTGTTATAAGTTTGTTAAAGATGGGATCAAGCACACGCTTGTACCCATTAAAGAGGAAGGTACAGCAGAAGCCAGTGGGGTAAAAGCACTGCTGATGGGTGGAAAAGAGTTTTTAAAACAGATTGAAAACAGCGATGTGAACTTTGCTGTTGTAAGGAGGCCAAGAATAGTGGTACTGCACACAAATATTTCAGATTTACCTGAGGAGATTCAAGACATGTTACAGGACTTTGGAGACATCATAGTGGACGATCTTCCAGATGAGCTACCCCCCGAGAGAGGTATCAGCCACTGTATTGATTTTATACCAGGGGCTAGCTTACCAAATAAGGCAGCTTATTGTATGAGCCCGAAAGATCATGAAGAAATTCGGAAACGGGTGCAGGAACTACTTGACAAAGGGCTGATCAGAGAGAGCATGAGTCCTTGTGCAGTTCCGACGGTATTAGCTCCTAAGAAAGGTGGCGAATGGCGAATGTGTACAGATTCGAGAGCCATCAATAAGATTACGATTCAGTACAGGTTTCCAATACCGAGAATGGATGACATGATGGACTGTTTGAGTGGGGCGGCATATTTTTCGAAGATTGACTTGAAGAGTGGCTATCACCAGATTCGAATCCGAGAAGGGGATGAGTGGAAGACAGCTTTCAAGACAAATGAAGGGTTGTATGAGTGGCTGGTGATGCCATTCGGGTTAAGCAACGCTCCCAGTACTTTCATGCGCCTAATGAACGAAGTACTGAAGGAGTTTATTGGGAAATTTGTGATTGTGTATTTAGATGATATACTAATTTTCAGCAGAACGAAGGAGGAACACTTCCGACATGTTTGAAGTGTATTGAGAAGTTTGCAGCAGAACAAGCTGCTGATCAATCTGAAAAATTGTACTTTTTTTCAAAAAGAATTAGTTTATCTGGGTTTTGTGATTGCAGAAAATGAGTTGAAGATGGATCCGGAAAAGATTGCAGCAATCGTAAGCTGGCCATCTCCAAAGAACTTATTCAAAGTTCAAAGTTTTCATGGTTTAGCAAGCTTTTACAGGAAGTTTATCAGAAATTTTAGCGGGATCTGTGCACCCATGTTGGATATAATCAAGAAGGCAAATCAGCCTTTTTGCTGGACTGAAGCGGCAGAAAACAGTTTTCAGACTCTAAAGAAAAAAATCACTGAGAGGCCGATCTTGAGATTGCCGGATTTCAACAAAAATTTTCAAGTTCGTTGTGATGCCAGCGGTACAACCATTGGGGCAGTACTTAGTCAGGAGGACAGACCGGTTGCTTATTTCAGTGAGAAATTGAATGACAACAGGCAGAAGTATTCGTCTTACGACAAGGAATTTTATGCGGTTGTTCAAGCCTTGAAGCACTGGAGGCACTATTTGTTAGGTAATGAATTTGTGTTATTTTCTGACAATTCTGCCTTACAGTATGTTATGCAGCAGCACAAGTTGAACCACAAGCATGCAGAGTGGGTGGAACATATGCAAAGCTTTACATTTGTATTGAAGCATATCAGCGGACAATCCAACAAGGTGGCAAATGCATTAAGAAGAAGAGTTTTGCTCTTGCAGGAGAGTACGGTGCAGGTGTTGAGTTTTGAACACTTGAAGGATCTGTATCAGACAGATGCAGAATTTAAGGAGGCCTATGAGGCCTGCCAAAGCCCCCTGTTGAGGAATAGTAGTTCGTGGTTGGATTACAATCTACAGGAGGGATTACTGTTTAAGGGAGGACAGTTGTGTATTCCCGATTATTCAATGTGGGAAAACATTATTCAGGAGAAGCATAGTGGAGGTCTAGCCGGACATTTCGGGATAGACAAAACATTTTCACAAATTGAACATTTTTATTTTTGGCCAAAGTTGTGACGAGACGTGCAGAGGTATGTAAGCAGGTGCAAAACGTGTCAATTGGCGAAGGGTCACAGTCAAAATGCAGGTCTTTATATGCCACTACCCATTCCGAGCAGACCATGGGACTCAGTCAGTTTGGACTTTGTCTTGGGTTTGCCTAAGACACAACGGGGTTTTGATTCAGTAATTGTAGTGGTGGATCGGTTTTCGAAAATGGCACATTTTATACCTTGCAGGAAAACCAGTGATGCTACTCACGTAGCACACTTGTTTTTCACAGAGATTGTTAGATTGCATGGTCTACCGAGGTCCGTCGTTTCCGACAGGGATGTAAAGTTCACCAGACATTTTTGGCGAACCCTGTAGAAGAAGTTGGACACGAAGTTGCAGTTCAGCTCTGCTTACCACCCACAGACTGATGGACAAACTGAAGTGGTGAACAGGAGCTTGGGAAACCTGCTACGGAGCTTAATAGGCGAAAATTCACGGATGTGGGATCGCGTACTTACTCAGGCGGAGTTCGCATAGAACGATTCTCTGAATCGCAGCACCGGTTACAGTCCCTTCCAGATTTTGTATGGCATGCATCCTCGTGGAGTGCATGAGCTGCGGGACTTGGGGAAACTCGAAAAGCGAAGTGCTGATGGGGAAGATTTCGCCCAAGCAATGAGCGACTTACATGAGCAGGTGAAGCTGAAGCTACAGGATAGCAGTCAGAAATACAAGCAGCGAGCTGATTTAAGAAGACGAGAAGTTCAGTTTAATGTTGGGGATAACGTCCTGACACATTTGTGCAAGGAACGTTTCCCAAAATGAGAATATAATAAGCTGAAATACAAGAAGATTGGCCCCTGCAAAATCATTCGTAAGTTTTCTGCGAATGCTTATGAATTGCAGTTGCCGCCAGGGATAGGTATTTCACCCATCTTTAACGTGGCAGATCTGTTTCCTTATGTGGCTGATCCTGAGGATGACGCAACAGCGAGACCAGCACGGGACACTGAATTCGATGGGAGTTCTTGGATGAGACAGATGCCTACGGCACAACCCCTTGAGATCAAGAGTATTCTCGACACACAGGTAGGCAGGCGCACACGTAGGAAGGAATATCTGTGATATTTGGTCAAGTGGAAGAACCGCCCAATTGAGGACAGTTTGTGGCTTGACGCGACGCAGATACAGAGAGCAGGTTATTCAGTCGATGATCTCATGGAGCGGAGCCATGACTTTTTGCCACCCCGGGAGCCTGATGCAGGAGCATCCAGTTCAGAGGAGGCGGGAAATGGTTAACTGTCTTGGTGACTAACACGTGGTTATGAACAGGTTGTGAAACCTGTGTTTTCTTTTAATTATTTTTATTAATTGTCAGTTACACAAAGACAATAAGACTAGGGATATGAAATGTTTTTGTAGTTAATTAGTTAGCTAGAAGTTTACTTTTATTTACAAGAAAAGAACTGGAAAAGTAGCTGGATGCATTCGGTTGACAGTTCAACCGAATATCAGAACTGAATTTCACTTGTAGTTATAAAAACAACAGTACAATCATGTGGGGGGGTTCGATTCTTCCCTCAATAAAAATAGAGAACGAAGACAAACGTGGATAATAAGATCTGCAACCAGTATTTACTTTTCAGTCAGGACTTTTAGTCTACTTCTGTTTACTGTGAAATTATTGTGTGAATTTCCAGTTCAAACTATATGTAACAGTCGTGCGTGAGCGTGATAATCAAAATGATTCATATGAGATTTGAAACCAAGCAAATGTATGATTGCATGTAGGAAGAAAAGGAAACTTTCTTTTTGCCTTTGTGTTATGTATTAACAGGTACAAGAAATCGGAACAGAGACTTACAGCCGAACAGAATACGGAGCTATTTACCACTTAACACCGTCAAAGAAAAACAAGAAGCGATATTCTACAGATACCAGGTGAGTCCACGTCACATTGAAACATTTATCAAATTCCTTCACAGATTTAAAGAAAAACGTTCTTGTATAAATTATATAGAGACAGAGTTCATCCAGGAGTCAAACAGTCCAGGAAGGACGAGTATAGCATAACCCGAACTAGGGTTTGAAACTTAAAACAATACAGTTACAAAACAAAACCCTACGACAATATATTTTATATCGACATTACATCACATCGGAATACTTTCTGCCATCAGGGTTTGGCAACGAAACAACAGAACCAGTAGACAAGAACTCGGAGAAAAAACCCAGCTACAGAAATACAAAAGGAGGCGACCGTACCGGAGGGTTTGGTCTGCTGAGAAAACGAGCCAGGGTTTCGATAGAAGGAGGAAGCCTGCACAGAGCCGAAACAATATGAGTTAAAACCTGTTAACTGGAGTTATGTTAACAAAAAGAAGAGCGTGTATCTGTAAAATTACCAGAGTGGAGCACTAAAGAGAAACTCACGGAGAAACTGGGTAAGACAGAGGGAACCCAGGGTTTTATCAAACCAGAATTTCTGTTCACAAAGGGGCAAGTAGGTTAGGACCATGAAGAAAAGTGGTGCATCTTGAAATTGGAGTAGAGCAAATACCTGTTTGTTCCCATTGACCGCAGAGCCGAGTGGAAGAGCTTGGATTGGTCGCGCCTGTTTATGAAATTGACAAACAGTTGATGTTAGCCGGAGGAACACAAGGAGGAACAGTAAGTGCACAGTTGGAAGCGCTTTGAATCTGAAGAGTTGTCACAGGAAGAAATCCTCACACAGGATTCGTGAACGAAAGACACTGACAGAGGAAAACGTAACAGGAAGGGAGCCAACGACTGAACCAAAGACACATTATAGAACGTGCAGGAAAATACTTACCTTGCCGGAGAGGACGCACAAATTTGCACAGGCATTTTCGCCAAACTCAAAAAACCACTGACAGGCAAAGAAACCCTTCCTCCGCATTGTCGGTTGACAGAACAATAACAAAAACGCCGGAGTGTAGTTTACAAGCGGGAAAGAGGAGCACACAAACTGGAGCACAATCAATACACCAGGCATCGAACGGAGGAGTGATAAATGTGAAGTGGTTGCCGCGGAATCCAATGGGTCGGATGTACATCTACCACATTAAAAGCTGATGACGTGTAGAGAGACCGCGAGTTAAAACACAGTTGGAAACCATACAACTGAGTTGGCACCATTTACGTGGACACACGTTTATTATTGTTGTTTTGAAATTCGAATTGTATTGCATTGGGTCATAGCTATACGAGGGTCTAATTACAGGCCTTCGTCATCTTTTATGAGATCCAAAAATTTCTAAAGTGAGAGATTATTGTTGAGAAAATATCTCAATAAGACAATCCACTCAACAAACCAATCCTACCTATATACTAATGTAAGCATTATTCCAAGTCCCCCCTTTAATGCTTGCATTATATTATTATAAAAGGTTAATACAAAAATGACAAATTGCAATTCGCATGTCACATATGTCTCACTCGTCTTCCTCAACATGTATCCCCACTCTAAAGTCTCCTGGACAATGCTCTTTTCACCACCACAATATTTGAACTTCCCATTCAAATCATTTAAGAAATAACTACCTCTCACCATCTTTGATGAACCTAGCATACTTAACACTTGTTGATCTTCTGAAGGAAAATCTAAATACTAGACCACCCTATGGACAAAATCCTTTCACCACCACAATATTTGAACTTCCCATTCAAATCATTTAAGAAATAACTACCTCTCACCATCTTTGATGAACCTAGCATAATTAACACTTGTCGATCTTTTGAAGGAAAATCTCAATACTAGACCACCCTATGGACAAACTCCCATCCATCAAAATGCAGTGAAATACACTTTTGATAGTTTTAATGCTTAGCATATTCAACTGTCAAATATGAAAGAACTCATAACATAACCTGTAACGTATTCTCTTGAATACCTAAAAACAACAAGACCCATTAAGGATGCATTCTCTCGGCACTAAAAAAACATCAATAACCACTAATTTAATTATATTCCTTTGTTCATGAGTTGGCTTTTTATCATTTCTTACAATATAACACATAATTTATATCACCACTACTATATCTCTAAAGTAAATAAATCACTGAGCCCACTATTTTAAAAATAAATCAATAATTAAAGCCTAGAAACCTGCGGTCGCAAAACACCCAACAAATAGATGACCCTCCATTCTTGGATGCAATAGCCACTAAAACCAATTTAGTAAAATTTTCAGTGCAGGCATCTATCCATTATTCTCGGGATGAAATTATGCTGGATAATCGGATGGAAAACCTTTTTTCTCCGAGTCTAGACTCAACAAACTTGTAAGTTAATGAAGGCGAGAAACATGATATTTGGAGGACGATTGGGAACCATTTGGTTAACAAAGAGGATGGCTTCACTAGAACCATGGTAAGCCATCAAGCCTTCTCCTATTGATCGATCACTCCTTTCTCTTCTGTATCCTCTTCATTTCTAGTTGCGTAAAGTTGAATGGAAATCAACGCCTTGAAACTCGTCCACCCAAAGGTCTTTTGCTTCTTGCGGAAATATGAAATATCGGCCTAGTTGTGGCATGACAACATATGTTTTCCCTTTCTCCACTGCAAATTCGAGGATGTTCTCTCCCATAGGCTTGGAATAATTCCTTCCAGAATACCTCGACATCAGTTGGGTCATTATCTTGCCAATAGTCTCACCTGAACTGTATGCCACTTCTTTATTTTCATTGCTAGCATAGTTCGGATCCAGGGGAAAATATGTTTTCGTGAGGGATGAATTGATCGTAGAGAGCTGAATTGATTACATAGGTGGTGATTTCCCTCAGCCTTGAAAATACGTAGCTCCATGTTGTTCCATGTCTCTCGGAAAAAAATAAAACTCAGTTTAAAATTCTACAACTACAAATCGATGTTGCATATGGTAAAAAATCATGGTCAATGTTCATTCCTTAGCTTCCTGTTATGCCTCTAATTCTAACGATGTGTGCCCCCCTGCTATAAGAAAAACATGAGTGTCGTGCCCTATGTTGTCTCCTGGAGAAGGAAAGTTGCCTTCTTCGAGCTTTGAAGACTTTTTTCTAGCCCCACGCTTTATCATCACACAATGTTCACCCCAGCTACACTCTAGATGCTCCTTCCAATTAGGCCTAATGAACAATCCGAAATCAAACACTCACACAGTAACTAATATATATACAAAATAGGTATTTAATCCTTAAATATATTTTACCTCCCTCGGATTTCCCATGAGGGAGTCAAGACCATACAGGCTCTGATGCCAAGAAGTCAATTAGAGTAAACATAGTTCACAAAAAAAAACAATTCCTACTATTCAATCACAAACCATATATACATGACACATAAATAGTAATTTATCACATAATAGTATTATATGAAATCCAATAATTTCTAAAATGAGAAATTATTGTTGAAAACTATCTCAACAAGGCAAGCTACTCAACAAACCAATCATACATATATATTAATATACAAATGTAGGCATTATTCCAAGTCAATATATTATAAAGGATGTTTAACAATATTTATACGAGCTGTCTTTAGTGAGACTTTTAGGAGTTTTTTCCGGTCTAATTTCTCTAAAATCCGGTAGGAATTCATTGAAAAACAAAAATTTAATGGGTACCCTTGCACAATCAAATTTCCCTAGAAGTTTTTTATGGTGTTGAATCCATATATACAATTAAAAAATAGTTTAAATAACAAAAATCAAGATTCAACCTCAAATTTTTACCTTGTATTCAGGCACTGGAAACTCCAAAAACTCGCACTAAAAGCAACTCCATATTTATATATCTATTTTAAAGATAAAATAAACTCCAACTAATCAATTGCACATAATTCAAATGTGCAAGAAATAAAAATACCAAATATGTTCAATGATAGTAATAATTAAAAGTTAAAATTAAATGTCAAAAAGTTAAAACCAACAAAATCACCTACATGGACTCTCGAGAATTGTCTATTAATGATAAAGTAAAAACCAATAATATAGTAAATCAAAGACACTGCTCTAGAACATACTACGCATACAGTTATCTATTAACGATAAAGTAAAAACTAATAATATAGTAAATCAAATACACTGCTCTAGAACATACTACACACACTGCTTCTGCCAATATCAATGGGGAACGTTTCTTCACTCGAGATGAATATGTTTTCCCTTCTTTTTTCCCTCTTGCATTATGCATGGAACCTTTGAAGAGATTTTGCACTTGTACTGAAGGCCTATTTATTTTTTTCCTGGAATTGCTAAACACAATAATTGAGCATCCTATTGTCAAATACTCACCGCCAAATGAATGTCCCCACCAACAATCTTTACCACAAACATGGAAGGTACCTCCACCCAAGTAAAAAACCAGGATTGTGTTCTTATCATTGGACAAGTGAAGGCAGTTTCAAACCCATAAGTTTTAATTGTTGATGTTGGTTCATTGATGATTCTCATAAATTTAAGTCCAACAATAAGAGCATTGTCCATTCTTTCTAGATGGAAATTTTCGTTCTTATCATTGGATAAGTGAAAGCAGTTTCAAACCTATAAGCTGTAGGTGTCGATGTTGGTTCATTAATGATTCTCAGAACTTTAAGTCCAACAATAAGAGCATCATCCATTTTTTCTGGATGGAAATTTCCACGACGATAATGTTATATTCTTCCATACTATGATTGAAGGAAAACAAACAAACAAAAAAACATATAGTATGTTCCATATTGCTTGGAATTCCACTAAGAAAATACATACATAAATAACTTTGGCCTCAACACAAATCTTGCAATAATATTTCAATGAATGAACCATGCAATTCCATATTATGCATCATCGAAGATTTTGCCTCATAAGTAAATATATAGGGTTGAAACAAATCTGAGAAAAATGGTACATAGTTTCTGGTTATTAGTGAAAAAGAGAAAGTTCAATAGTGCATAAAAAAACCTTGCTCTTGTAACGGATAAAGAAGAAGGAAAACAAAAGGAATTTTGGTCTCCTAGGTATTCAAGATGTACGCTCCACTGTGATTTCAAAATTGGAAATTAAAATGCGATGGAAGTGGGAGGAAGGTGCGGGGTTTCAAAATTCAAAATTTAAATGTGTGGAGTTTTCAAAAATTGAAATTAAAATGAGGGTGAAGTGGAAGATGATAACAGAGCTTGTTTGAAGTAGTTCTTCGCAAGATGACGTGGAGTTTCCAGAGGTTGTACTAGCCAGAGAGGTGCAACTCTTTGGTAAACGAATAGTCATGGATTAAAAACTCCATGGTCATAGATGAAGATGCATGCTAATGGTACCATGCAGTAAGCCAATCATTGGCTTATTACATGTTAAACAAGTGTTTCATTGTCACATACTATTTTCAGGACAAACTTCTATCTCTTCTCTTGGAAATCCATTCTAAGGGTCATGCCGGTCTATCCACCTAGTTATGAGAAAGGGGTGGAATATAGATTGTTGCATTCGAGTGGATTTAACGTCGGCAATATATTTTTAGTAAGTATAATGATTAACATCAACATCACATGTTCAAATCGAGAGGGCTAGATTATGGACGCCTTCACAAACTAGCAATCAAATCCTTGTACAGATGGGGGTTTGGCGATTATTATGGTTATTCATGAAATGGTGCATCACCAAATCATTGTTTAGAGAGATATGATGTTATCAAATATTAAAAATACTACAAATTGGAGAAGTGACAACAACAATACATAAATCCATTATCTTTATTAATGAAATATAGCATCATCAAATTATTATTCAAAAAAATATTTGAATGGATGGATCATGATAAATGGAAAAACGAATGTAAGAATACAAATAAATCATATTATTTGGCTTTATCACATGTAACAACCTTAACCCTAGCACTTTGAAGAAATATATTTTGGACACATTTTTTTAAATATATATTGTATGGTGACCTTTATGACCCCAATGGGGTATATATTCCATTAAATTTTATGCGGTACACTTCTAGGTTGTAAATGAATATGATTGTAATGATCTGAACTAGTTTTAATATGATTAGGGATTTCTCCAAATACTTTGGAATGATTGTTGAAAACTTTCTCTAGATCTACTTTAATAGAGGATATAGATGTTTGAAGATTTAATTAATTTTTTTTTAGGTGTCAGTCAAAATTTTCATGGTTAGCAATCATTTTTCTCTAAAAAAAAAATTAGATAGAAAAATATAGTATTACACTTAGTGTGTATTATTTTTTCATAAATTTTGTTATTATTACTTTTTCTCCAAGCATTTATTATTTATAAAACCCTAATTCCAAAAATTGTTCCCATTTTCATAAATTTTGCTATTATTATTAGTTCTCCAAACATTTATTAACCATAAAACCCTAATTCCCAAAAGTGTTTCCCATTTTAGTGTTTACATCTGCATATACACCATGGTGTCTTTGTTTGAGTAATGTTTTCATTCTATTAGAGATTATCACTTTAAGGGTTTCACCAAAATAAGTCTAGCTTAATTTTGTTTCTTTTTAATGAGAATATCATAAAAAATATTGAAAATTAAGAGTCATTGTTGTCAATGATTGTAACCATTAAAATTCTAATACAACACTAACACCACCCATTTCGGTAAGTACTTTTTTAGGTCAATCTACTAACTAGGAATTTTGTAATCCAATGAGCTTTTACAAGATGGTTGGCTATAAAATTTGCTCGGTTTTTTCATAGAGAATATTATAGAACTTGAACAATGTTCTATATAATAATAAAAAAAACAAAACTTTTCTTAAGAAATATTTCTATTCTATAAATTAGCATTTCAATGTTGTAACTTATTATTATTACTAAAAAATTTCACATAGCTATTAAAATTAGAATAGGAAAAAAAAGAGATACAAAAATCATTTATATATATCTCCCAAACAATAAATTATATACATATATAATACATTAAAAGGCACATATTTATGGGTTTGACTGAAAAAGAAAATACCAATTAGATTATAGCTTTTAAAATAATTTAAAAAATTGAACTTAAATGAAACTAAAATGAAAAAACATTATGTTTGCTGGGGAAGAAGATAGAGGAACAACTGAGGGCTTTGGAAACAACGACGTGTCATCTGCGCGGATATGTATCTAGCAAAATTCCTTGGTATATCTATCTCTCAGATGAAGAATAATGTTGGTTTGTATGTTAGGGTTCTTCAATCCTTGTTTGGAATGACTGTATGCCTTTCTTCCAGGAAATATGGGTTGGTTGAGAGGAACAATATGGTGCTCGGAAAGGTTGATAGGATCTGAATGACTGACTTCTGGGTCTTAATTGGGTTTCGAAACCCTGACTTGGTTAATTTTTAGGAGGCCACTTCAGTTTTGCAAATGGCTAGTTGTATTTTTCTTCACCTTCTAGGCATGGAAATTGCAGAGGAGGTGGTGGTTCAATGCTATGACCATTGTCAGTCTAAATTCTTTCTTCACTATGCATGCTATAGGAATTCTCCTGCATGTCAGTATTAAATTGATTTATATTTCCTCTAAAAACCCTTATATGCCATCTTCATGACACTGCATGTGAGTTTCACATCCTTGATTGTAGTCTTCTCTATCTTGAAACGTTGTTTCATAGTACTGCTTGCGATTTTTTTATCCTTGTTGGATATTTCTGTAGTCTTCATGGTATCGTTGACAACACTATAGGTAAATTGCATACTTCCTCCTACAACTGTTTCGATTTTCTTCGGTAATTAAGGGAAATTGAATGCATGTCATGCAATGAAATTTGAGGTTGGAGGCTCGGTTAATAATGGAAATATTTCTTTAGCAAACAAGGGTGTTAGGGGCTCTGTCAATGCCGATAGTGACATCAAGGATAGTAGAACTAGTATAACAATTCCCGGTCTAGTCGGGGGGGGGGGGGCATTATTTCTTCTTCTGTCTGGTTTTGCATGAGAGTCACTACAAAGGTTATCAAGGTCCTTTCTGGTCTGGCATTTGCCCTCATGCTCAGGTTAAATATTGGGAAGGGTAAGCGTAATAATATTTGGGAAGTCACGACCTATCTGGTGGTAGGGGCTCTCGAAATATTGTAATTATGAAGAAGGAAATAACCTATGACCAACTTGACAGAAAATTTTTGGCTTCGAGGAAACATGGCATTATTGTAAAACACCTTTTTGATTTCAATATTGTTATGTTGTCTTTGTCTGTAGGTCCTCCTAGAAATTTTCACCCTCAGGCCATTGCACGTCGGTTTAGAACCCTGGTGTGGAGCGGGCTGAATGCATATTTGTTGGGAGACCAGTTTCAAGTAAAAATGGTTAAAGTGCAGTCCAGTAGAAGGGAAGGAAATGAGAAGTCTGGGTGAAAATGTGAAGTTGGGTTACACTTTTTTCCTTTTTTTGAGAAAAAAATATCATTTTTTTTTTCTGTTCTTCAACCTTTTGCAAGCCAAAACAATTTTTCTGTTTAGAATTTCATTTTGCGATAAAAATAAAAGTTGTCATAAATTTTATTAGCTTTCTATTACTTATTTTTTGGAATTTTTTTATACACGTTTGATATGTCAACTTACTGTTTCTTTGAGTGTGTGTTATTTAACAATCAAAGAATTCATAAAAATTAATGTTCAAATTCGTTGGTGTATTCTTTGAAAACTTTGTGTTTTTTAGAAACAAAATGTGTTACAACAATCTAGACAGAGTCTACTTCGTTTTCATTATATTTACGAAACCAACGGATGCATATCATAATTACTAAATTTTTTTGAAGTGATTCAATATGAAAAAAATACATATTTTGAATATGTTTCAGCTTGCACAAAATTTCTCAACATATAAGTTATAAACTAAAAATCTAAAAATTATCCATTATAGAGAACAAACCAATGTAATGCAACATAATTTTTTCAATTTTTTTACAGTGTATTTTGGAAGATACAAAATATTGATTTCATTGAATCATAATGACCTTCAGAAATTGTTTTCACTTAGTAAATATTTATAAAATTTCATAAAAGTTATATTTCCTGAAAGTAGATTGAATTCTTCAAATGCTTGTCTTGGCTCCGACAGTTAATTCATAAAGTTTCATGGAGTTTAATCAGTCCAAAGTTGAAGAAATGTATTCAAAGCTTGGCTCTACATAATTGCAGACATGTTAGTTCGGCCAAACTTTTAAAAAAAGTTCAGCTGAACTGTTTTGTCCTGATGGCCCATCAAGTCTAACGACACAAAATTTCGGCCGAAGTTTTTACAAAATTTTGGTCGAAGTTTTTACAAAAGTTCAGCTGAAATTTTAATTGACCTTACGTTGGCCAGAAAATTCAACGAAGCCCCTCCAAAAGAACATTTCGAGACAATATAAATAGGCGTAAATGAATTCATTATTTTCGCATAATTTCGCACTTTTCTTCATTTGGTCTGATTTTGCAAAGGATTTTTTTGGGCTTAATTTTCAAATGACTCTTTTTCACTTAACATTCAAAAGACATTTTTTGGAGGTATGTGACACATTTTTTGGATGGTTTTTGGGCTTAATTTTCAAAGGAAATTTTTTTGAAGATATTTTGTTTTTAGAGGTTTTGGGCTTAATTTTCAAAGGACATTTTTTTGGAGGTATTTTCTTTTTAGAGGTTTTGGGCTTAATTTTCAACAGACATTTTTTTGGAGATATTTTTTTTTTAGAGGTTTTCGGGATTAATTTCCAAAAGACATTTTTTGGACATTTTTGGACTTTTTTTGGGCTTAATTTCGAAAGGACTCTTTTTAGGCTTAATATTCAAAGGACATTTTTTGGAGGTTTTTTAAAGTGATATTTTTTTAGATGCTTTTTGGGCTTAATTTTCAAAGGACATTGTTTGGAGGTATTTTGTTTTAGAGACATTTGTTTTAAAGGTTTTTGGACTTAATTTTCAAAGGACATTTTTTGGAGGTATTTTATAATGTGACATATTTTAAGAAGTTGGGCTTAATTTTTAATGGAAATTTTTTGGAAGTGTTTTTTCAAGTGACGTTCTTTTAGAGTACGTGTTTTCGGTTGAAGTAAATCTTTTATAATAATTTTTTAAAATGAGCTTTTGTCTAACTTTTTAAATGAATATTTTTTGCACGACTTGGAAGGAAATATTTGAGATTCATTTCATTTTTATAAGACATTTTTTTTCTCGGATTTTTTAAAGTAAGTGTTTTCGATTGAAGTATGTATTTTGTGCAAATTTTTTAAAATGATTTTTTTAAAAATAAATCTTTTGTGATGATTTTTTTAATTGATTTTTTGTCTAAATTTTTGAAGGAAAATTTTTGAACTTCGTACTCAATTATCATGGGAAATCGAAGGAATTGCAAGAGAAAATATGATCGAACAAGAGACCCTGAGGAACGTAGAGAACAGGGGAGAGAATATCGCAAAAAAAATAGAGAAGAATGCTCAAATATTGAAAGGGAAAATCAACCTCAACTATAAGTTGAAGTACGTGTGTAAATGTAAATATTATAAATTTTTTATTTAAAATTTTACTAGTGTAAATTGTGAAGCATAATTTGTATTCAATGAACTAATTTGAAAAATATTTTGCAACATAAACAGAGAGAGATATTCGTCAAAACATTGATGATGAGATACAAAATTTTGAAAGAGAAAGTGAAAGAGATATTGAACAATCATTGAAGATGGTGAAAATTTTGAAAGAAATTCAAGTGAAGAAATTGAATCACCAGGTATGTATAGATATATATATGTTGAACACATGCACGTATTATTCAAATTATACATATTTATTAATTTAGTTATTTATAGAATACGTAAACTTATTATGTACTATTAATTCGAATATGTACAGATGAAATCAATATCGATGATGAGATGTTAGAAAATGTTCACACTCACACATATGGAGATAAAAAATATGACCATGTTATACGATATCATGTTAATCGCATTTTTTATTCATTCTTCATAAAGGAAAATTTGGCAGTTGAAGCCCAATTGTTGAAAGCTATCTTAACATTAAGGAAATTAATAGAATATACGACTTTATTGGGTATTCAAAAATAAAAATAAAATAAAAGATAAAAAAAATGAAGGAAAATGAAATACAAAATATAAATAGTGTTATAAATTCAATTAGAAGATCTAGGCAGAAAAATGTTTCAGATGCACATAGAGAAATACATATGGTAGTGGTTTTAGCAAGTACTAAAGAGAATCACTTGGTAAAATCTATGGCACGAGCATTAGGAACCTCATGAAATACTTTGCACAAACATTAGAAATTTCAGTTGCAAATAGCTGTAAATGATGAACTCGCTTGTTGGACAGCTATTTGTAGGCAACCATAAAAAGATAGACTTGGAGAAAATGTTAAAAAAATAATATATGAATATTGGATGAAAAATTCACGTGTTTCGCCAAAAGCAAGGGATGTGATGCGAATAAGAATAACATGAAATCAGTACGAAGAACATCCAAAACATTTCTTGGACACCTCTTAGATAGAGTTTTTCAACAAGTTCAAAGAATAGAATCATGAAATTTATGTCTCAATCAGTGCTTTTGTGCAACAAAAAACATGGTATGTAAAACCTATCATCGTACGTGACACTTTTTATTGTCATTATCATGTGGAATTTTAGTTATATTATGACACATTCCTTAATTTTGGTAGCACATTTTGGAAAGATTCACCTCCTCCTTCCACTATTCATGTTTTTATATCTCAAATTCTATGTGGAAGAGAAAGCCATGAATTATTTTACCAAAAGAAATGTGTTGGTGGTAAAAAATGAGATGATTGTGAAAATTTGACTAAATTTCAAAACAAATATCATACTAATATAAATGATCAATCATTTTCCAACATGAAAGTGAAATGGAAGAGATATGAATATGTCCATACATCGATTCAAGTTTCAAGTGCTAAAAGAATTGATTTACAAGAATAAGAAATTTTTGGGATAGATTTTTTTGAGAAAGTTTGAGGCAGAAATTTATAAATACACCAAGCATTCCCATAGAGCTCAATGGCAGGACTTGCAATTAAAAAAATCCCGTGAATTTTTTCCACCAGGGACCATTTTGTCAGTAATTGATTTTGCAGAAAACTACACATTTGTTCCACAAAAAGAAATTCAGAGTGAATACTATCATTCTGACCAATTCTCCATGCTTGTCCATATTCTATATATACATGTTGAACAAAATTTTGATCATATAGAAAGCACCAATGAAAATCGGCATGTTATTAAAGAATATCACTTTATATCCGTGACGATCGTACGCATGATGCGTATTTTGTACAAAATTGGTTTGGAAAGATTTATTACTCCTTGAAAAGTCATGGAATAAAATCCAATGAACATTGGATTTAGTCAAATGGATGTGCACTTCAATTCAAATCTTCACAATAATTCTTTTCGTTGTCTTCATATGAGAACATGCATTAAACATTGTTCGAATTTCTTTGAGACTGGTCATGGAAAAGGAGAACATGGTAGTGCAAGGGCATGCATAAAACGAGCACTTCGAAGATATCAAATTCAACCCTCTACAAACTGTCTTGTCTCGGCTAAAGAATTTGTTCAATGGTGTGTCGTTGCACTAAGCCATGAGACTAACCAATCAAGGGAAGTGTGAAGGTACATTCAATTTAATTTTTACTGGATTTCTAATTTTAAATAGTGTATATTTATCACAATGATTATCTTTGATGGTATTTTGATATCATATTTATATTATTCTTTGAATTTTCCATAAAAAAAAATTTTGCATGTTGGGGTCAATGATGTAGATATATTGATTGGAAATGACATTGAAACAATAAAAGGGACTCGAAAATTGCATTCAATTAAAACAAAGTTGTCCACAAATGTGTTTGCATTGGATAAAATAAAATATTCTTGTTTTTGTCATGTTTGCATAGATAACACAGAATCCAATGATGTTTGTGAAAAAAAAATGTATGTAAAGGATTGGAAAAATATAGAGCTAAATACAAAGGGGAAAATGCCCATTTTAATGTTTGAATAAATGAAATCAGAGGAGATGACAATATCATCTGATGGTGATCGAGTTTCTGATCTTGTTAGAGAAGGTAACACTTAAATTTCTTTCAAATGATAGAGATCTAGAAATCAATAATAAAATCAAGTACATGTCTGTTAATTTTAAAGTTAATTTTTCATGTTAATTATGATCTAAATTTAAATACATAAGTTTGTTTTATTTTGTAGGAGATGTTTTTGTTGTAATTGCACCTACTATGAACAATGAAAATGTGAAGTCTTATTTGATGCATTGCACTGAACAAAATATGAAATTATTAGAAAACTATAATGATCACAGGTTTACATATGACAAAGGGTCTATTATACTGAAAGGTTATTTTTTCAGACAAACTAATCAAAGTGGGGATTTTGTTTACATTTAAGACTACGAACCTGATGTCATAAGTTGTCAATATAGTCACTTGGTTTGTGCATCACGCATAAAATTGATAGAAGTTCAATCAAAGAAAAAAATGAAAATTAAGAAATGCAAAATGTCAAAAGTCGATCGTGAACAGATCATTGAAGATGACATTCCATTGGAATTTTTTTTATTGAACTACCCAGAAATTTCTTCTCTTTGGATTCATGGTTAGAACTTCGAGAACTCAACTAAAAATTGATCTGCCTTTTTATGTTATCTGTGCAAGTGTTTACACATGTACATTGTTTTGGTACATGCACACAAGTAATTTATACACGTGTACACATACACATGTCTAGATTATCTGGTCTAAAAAAATTGATACATTCTCTGGTACAATTTGTCATAATTTCATTATTGCAAAATGTACATATCTGTGTATCTGGCATAGTTTATATAATGAAAATTTGAAGTTGCAAGGTTTCGTTTTAGACATGCGCGTCTATTAGAATTAAATTATAATATTCATTCTTGAATGCAAAATGTGTGGTACGTGTTTTGTAATTTATGGTTTACTATCAATTGAAAGTAGCTTTTCTATGTGCATTGATGAAAAATGTTGCATGTACTTGATATATATGTTCTAGAATGCAATTTAAAAATTTTATGATTTTTTCATACATCTAAGAAGACCTAGATTCTTATGATTGTTTTTAGATATATATACATTGATATGTATTGTACTTCAATTGTTTTAACATATATTCAAACATGTAATTAAATCATTTCTATGTACATATATTCATGTGAACCTTTTTTTGTTTGTAAAATGATAACTTGAATTTTAAAAACAAGACACTATATCATAATCACATGCCAAATGTAGTTCAACCATCCAAAACTTGAGTTTTAAAAACAAAGCATTATATCACAACATTATTGAACACATGCCAAATGTAGTTCAACTATCCAATAAAAATAAAACATTATATCACAATCACATGCCAAATGTATTTCAACCATCAAAAACTTGAGTTTTAAAGGAAAAACAAATTATATCGCAACATTAATTCACATGACAAATGTAGTTCAACTATCCAATAAAAACAAAACATTATATTAGAATCACATGCCAAATGTAGTTCAACCATCCAAAACTTGAGTTTTAAAAACAAAACATTATATCAGAACATTACTTCACATGCCAAATGTAGTTCAACTATACAATAAAAACAAAACATTATATCACAATCACATGCCAAATGTAGTTAAACCATCAAAAACTTGAGTTTAAAAAAAAAAAAAATTATATAAAAGCATTACTTTGCATGCCAAGTGTAGTTCAACTATCCAATAAAAACAAAACATTATATCACAATCACATGCCAAATGTAATTCAACCATCCAATACTTGAGTTTTAAAAACAAAACATTATATCCAAACATTACTTCACATGCTAAACGTAGTTCAACTATCCAATAAAAACAAAACATTATATCGCAATCACATGCTAAATGTAGTTCACCATCCAAAAAATGAGTTTTAAAAACAAAACAAATTATATCACAACATTACTTCACATGCCAAATGTAGTTAAACCATCCAAAACTTGAGTTTTAAAATCAAAACATTATATCACAACATTACTTCCCATGCTAAATGTAGTTCAACTATCCAATAAAAACAAAACATTATATCACAATCACATGCCAAATGTAGTTCAACCATCCAAAACTTGAGTTTTAAAAAAAAAAACATTATATCACAACATTACTTCACATGCCAAATGTAGTTCAACCATCCAAAACTTGAGTTACAAAAAAAAAAAACATTAAATATCACAACATATGATCACATCCAAAATTTAGTTCAACTATGAAAAATATGGTTTGTAATTTGATATTTCCATCTAGAGAGATTCATTTTATATTTTTAACAAGTTTATAAAATGACAACTTGAATTTTAAAAACAAAAAATTATATCACAATGACATGCCAAATGTAGTTCAACGGTCCAAAATATACACATTGTGAAAATGTAATTTGAAATTTCCATCTAGAGATTCATTTTGTATTTAACAAATAAAATTACAACTTTAATTTTAAAAACAAAACATTATATCACAACATGTGATTACCTGCCAAATGGAGTTCAACTAGATCCAAAATATAGACATGTATGTACATGGATTAAAAAATAAAATGAGAACTTCAGTTCTAAAAAAAAAAACATTATATATATCAGAACATGTGATCACATGCCAAATGTAACTATCCAAAATTTAAAATCATTCTTGACAAGAGTAAATTTAGTTTAAAACTACATATATTCAAACAATGAAATATGTCCAAAAATTGTATCTCCCATGAACAATAAAAGTATATATATATATATATATATATATTACATTACAAGTATTAAGTTATATAGAGCAAAGTAAATATATGACTTCATCTAGATAAGACTATATATAAAAAAAATAAAATTTAAGCCTAGATATATCAAATATAATGTTGCACACATGTGCATCATCCATCAAATACAAATGGATCTAGTGTCACTCCCAATAAATTTATGATCCTCAAGCTATCCTGTGAAGCATGGGGAACCTGTACACAATGTGTATAAACATTAAAATTTAATGTTTTAAAATTGAATGAGAATATAGAACTTCGTGTAAAACAAAAAAATGAAAAAAAAATCATGCAATACCTCATGACGTTCCCTCTCCATTATGATTTGTTGCTCATCCATTATAACTTCCTCCATAGGAAAGTGTACAATATACATGCACAAGTATATATATATATATATATATATATATATATATATATATATATATATATATATATATATATATATATTAAAAAAAATTAAATGAAAATGCTTATATAAACTAATTTTCAATAATTAAGAAACAAAGTTAGAAAAATTGTTCAAATGGTTCAAATGGTGTGGATGTTCCTATATACATCATACACTCCATTGCTAGAGTCCGTGGAGAAGGGAAATCAGCTCCAGGAACCTAAAATTCAAAAAAATTAAAAAGTATAAAATAACTCAAGATTTAGATCTCAATGTATAATAAAACTTTTTAACTTCAATTTATAACTTATAACTTAAACATCTATTTAAGAGAAAAATTGAATACTTTTGATGGTGGATCTAGCACATCTCCTAAGGGTGGCTCTAAAAGAAAATCTCAAGAAACCTAAAATTCAAAAAATTTAATATAATTCAAGATCTAGATATCTCGTTTTTTTTTGAAACTTTTGAGCTGGAATATATAACTTAAAAACATATTTAAAATTGAAAAAAAATTCATACTTGTGATGGTGGATTTGACACATCTCCCAAGGAAGAAGAAGGTACTCCATCCGAAAAACATCGAACAAAATCAAAATCTATTAACATTTAATTATATATACATGTACATGTGTGCACAATTATTTATTTTAAAAATATGTCATCATGTTTCGATATATATAATAATAGATAAAAAATAATTGTACATCATTATGTTCCCTTAAAAAACACTAACATTTTCCAACATATCTTGATGGTGAGAACCATATTTATTGTGTGATTGATGGTGAGACCCATCTTGATTGTGTGAACCGGAGGCTCTCACTGTGATATTAACATCATCTACATTCATCAAGCGTGACAACTACAAATGGTGTTAATATATAATGATACATTTTTGTTAGATTAATGTATATAAATAATTTTATGTATATATGTATTTATTACAAATTGTACATGTGTTAAAATAATCACCCTAAGCATTAACACATACTGATCCCATGCCCTCTTGCTCATGAATAATTAGCTCATGCCAATCATTGCGACAATTCTTTGCATATATTCTGAGACATTCAACTCTAATGTTGTTTATCTCTTCATCTATATAATACACAAAAATTAGCGCGTGCATTATCACATGCTCTTTGTCGATTCAGAAAAATGTCAACTCCACCCAGTCCACACTGAACATTGTCAATGATGGCATCCCTTTCTTCTCGACTTATTTGAGAAGTGGCATCCATCTCTGATCGTAAAGTTTAAACATGAAGAGTTCAACTAACCAATGGTGGCTTAGGGTGAGGCAACTCAGCATCACGCCTAGTGCCCCTATGGTCACACAATTGAATTTTCCCAAAACCAAAAAATTCAGAGGGAAGGTCATTATAATTGGGTTTCATTCCCAAAAATAATTCTGCATAAAATAATTTTTCAAAATAAAGTGGAACCTTGTTGTTCCATGGGAGTCTTCGATAGGTAGCAAGGTGCCTATCATACAAATAGCCAGCTATATTAGGGTGCTTGAAATATTGCACCTTTAACATCTTTATTTTTAGCCATTCTTTGAAATTAAACATAGATTTGGCCATTTCTGTTGTAACTCTTTGTTTAACAACCTCCCATGTGTTGGGACCCGTCACTTTTTCCTTTCTTTTTCTCATCACTTATACAAAATTATCAGTGGTTGACCCAAGATTTAGGTACACATCTACTACTTTTCTTAAAGAGTGAGTAACTATTTCCAAGCTTTGTCGACTCTCAGCAGGGAGAGTCAAAGACACGATATCTCTCTTCAATTTTGAATGAATATTTTGACACATTTGTAAGGTGCGTTGTTGCATGTTTGATTCCCAAGGTATATCGTAAATGTCAGACGGATAAGTCGGCGTTGGTGTACAACCTTCTTCTTGAATGACACATTCTGTCCTACGTCTTTTTCGAGCAAAATTTGGAGCAGAATTTTCACCCTCTGCATCAATATATAAAATTTTGTATATTAAAAAAACATGTAATCAAATTTGTAAAAATTAAATGAAAATAATATTCAGATTGATGGCCAACTCGATATGGTTGGCTAGCATCTTGCCCACCCTAAGACTGTTGAGAACCAGAACGACCACTGATTGGTTGAGAACCCACACAACCATCCATTGATTGGCCTCTGGGGGAATGCATATCACCACCTTCACGTAATTCGCCACCACCTATTGATGGTCCTCCAAGGGAATATGTACCACCACCAACCTCACAAGATGAGAGGGAAGCTTCATAAAAAAATACGAATTTATAAGCAATTAAAAAATGCATTCATACATATAAATACATGTACATATTAATTTATTAAATTGTGTGAACCATACCACGATTGCGTGAACCATGGCCATGCTCCATTGATGGAGTAGACACCCTTGTCCTCCTACCTCCTAAAAAAATAAAAAATAAAACTTATTAACAAATAATTCAACTCACCAAATTGATAAAAAAATCAATTCCATATGTACACACATGTATGTATGGAGATAAGATTATATTTAAATACCATGAACATCCCTTGGTCCATGATCGCCCTCTCTCATAGAGATATGGAATTCTATTGATCTTTGCCTTTCATCCTGCATAATATATATGTATTTGTCTATAGTGGACATTTACAATTATTTTTAAATTACTATTCAAAATAAATTCAAAAGAAATTTTAAAAAATTAATGTAATTTAGTCTACAAAAATTATGTAAAACACAACTTTCAAAGCACCAATTGATGTGTGAAACTCAATTTAAGCAAAAACTTTATAAAAATGTTAAGTTCACCAAGTTGTGCTTTACATGGTGGGAGCACACTTGGTATATAATTGAAAAAAACAAATGGTCATTAAAAAAGATGCGTGAAACTCCATTTAAACAAAAAATTGTTGAAGTCCTCACATTTTAATTTTAAAGAAATGTGAAGTTCACCCAGTTGCAAATGTGAAGTTCACCAAATTTCACTTTACATGGTGGGAGCACACTTGGTATATAATTGAAAAAAACACATGGTCATTAAAAAAGATGCATTTATAAGTAAAAAACACACACATAACAAAGATATGTTACAATGTCCGTCGATAAATTTTGGAGAGTGTCTCAACACTAATTCATCTTTGAGAGATGAATCTTGAATTTTTGAAGAAGAGCATCTCAAAACTAATTCATCTTTGAGAGATGAATATTGAATTGGCATTTCCCCACACAATAGATCACCAAACATCTTATTAACATTTTCACAATGTCTTATACTAAAAAATTGAAATTGGCTAACAATATTGTTTGCTTTTCCATGTAGTTGTTTTAGCCTCTCCTTCTTAACTTGGTACATGCATTTCACCTGGTTGCACACAAGTTCATAATTGGTGAAAACTACAATTCCATTTGATCCATACTCCCTAGTTGTTCCCAAGTCTTCTATCAATGCAATATAATATGTGTCGTTGTTTGTTGTTCTTCCCAGTATATTCATCTTCCTTTGGAGAACCTTACTAGTCACAATATTATAGAGCACATATGTAATCATTGATTTCCCTGGATTGGGATAGCAAGAAAAATCTATGAATAATGTCTATTTTTTAACCATATTTAGTGGGTTTTCTTATCCCTAAAAAAAAACAAATGCAATAAAATATATTAAATTAAAATTTATTGCAAATGCATGGGAGAAATGACATGTGCATGGTTTGCCTTAAATTCTTCCTTATAGTTTATTTGAGAAATCACATCTAGAAATTACATGCTTTAAATATTGCCTTGCCTATAGTTTAAGGGAGAAATGACATGTACATGGTTCCAAAAACACTATAAAATTATGCCTTAAAGTTTATCGAAGAAATGACATGTACATGGCTATCCTTAAATTTTTCCTTGAGTTTATGGGAGAAATGGGAAAAATGACATTTATGTACATGGTTACCTTAAATTTTGCCTTAAAATTTATGGGAGAAATGGCATATACATGGTTATCCTTAAATTTTTCCTTCAGTTTATGGGAGAAATGAGAGAAATGACATGTATGTACATGGTTATCCTTAAATTTTGCCTTAAATTTTATGGAAGAAATGACATAGAAATGACATGTACATGGTTATATCCTTAATGTTTGCATTGAGTTTATGGGAGAAATGGAATAAATGACATGTATGTACATGGTTATCCTTAAATTTTGCCATAAATTTTATGGGAGAAATGACATAGAAATGATAGGTACATGGTTCCAAAAACACTAGAAAATGCCTTAAAGTTTATGGGAGAAATGGCATGTACAGAAATGGATATTACAATAAAGAAATTCTATTTAGATATATTCCAGAGATTGACGGTAGGGGCATTACTGGATATGTCACCTTTGAGAAAGGATGAGATCCAGGGGCTACCTAGCCCTTTACAGACTTTTCCTTTAGAACTTGTAGAGGCTAACACTCAACAGACAGACTAAAATCCTATGGAAGTTCAGCGACTTTAGGTTCGGATTTTAGGTTTTAAAGTTTGCCTTGAATAATTAATGGGAGAACGCCTTGAGTTTAGGGAAGAAATGACATGTGCATGCTTTTACTTAAAGTTTTCCTTAAAGTTTATGTGAGAAACCACATCTAGAAATGGCATGCCTTAAATTTTTCCTTGCGTAGAGTTTAAGAGAGATGACATGTACATGGTTTTCCTTAAATTTCGCCTTAAGTTTGTGGGATAAATGACATGTGAATGGTTTAAAGTTTTTTTTAAATTTTATGGCAGGAATGATAGATGTATGGGAGAAATGACATGTGCATGGTTTGCTTTGAAGTTTTCCTTAAAGTTTATGGCATTAGACACGTACATGGTTTGACTTAAATTTTATGGGGAAAATGACATAGAAATGATATGTACATGGTTCCAAAAACACTAGCAACTGCTAGAAATGGCATGTACATGGGAGAAATGGCATGTATGTACATAAAACTACCTTCACATTTTTACCTTCGTTGTTCTTCCTGTAATATTCATTTTCCTTAAATTTTTCCTTGAGTTTATGGGATAAAGCCTTGATTTTATGAGAGAAATGACACATGTACATGTTTGCATTTTTAACTTCATTGTTCTTCCTAGTATATTCATTTTCTGCTTTGAGTTTATGGGAGAAAGCCTTGATTTTGTGAAAGAAATGACACATGTACATGGTTTGCCTTAAAGTTTGACTTAAATTTTATTAATTTTCCTTAAAGTTTTCCTTGAGTTTATGGGAGAAAGCCTTGAGTTTGTGGGAGAAATGACACATGAACATGGTTTTCTTTAAAGTTTGCCTTAAATTTTATGGGAGAAATGACATGGAAATGACATGTACATGGTTCCAAAAACACTAGCAAATGCCTTAAATTTTATGGGAGAAATGGCATGTACATAAATGGATATTACAATGAAGAACTTCTATTAATATATGCTCCAGAGATTGACTATAGGGGAATTTACTGGATATGTCACCTTTGAGAAAGGATGAGATCTAAAGGCTACCTAGCCCTTTACAGACTCTGCCTTTAGAACTTGTAGAATTTAACACTCAACAGACAGACTCAAATCCAATGGAAGTTAAGCCACTTTAGGTTCAGTTTTTAGGCCTTAAATTTTGCCTTGAATTAATGCAAGAATGTCTTGATTTTGTGGGAGAAATAACACATGTACATCGTTTGTGTTAAAGTTTGCCTTAAATTTTATTCATTTTCCTTAAATTTTGCCTTGATTTTATGAGATAAAGCTTTGAGTTTCTGGGAGAAATGACACATGAACATGGTTTACCTTAAATTTTTCCTTACATTTTATGGAAGAAATGACATAGAAATGACATGTACATGGTTTCAAAAACACTAGCAAATGTCTTAAAGTTTATGGGAGAAATGGCTTGTACAGAAATGGATATTACAATGAAGAACTTCTATTAAGATCTGTTCTAGAGATTGACTGTAGGGGTATTTACTGGATATGTCACCTTTGAGAAAGGATGAGATGTAGAGGCTACTTGGCCCTTTACGGACTCTACCTTTAGAACTTGTAGAAGTTAACACTGAACAGACAAACTCAAATCCTATTGAAGTTCAGCCACTTTAGGTCTAGTTTTTAGGCCTTAAAGTTTGCCTTGAATTAATGGGAGAAAGCCTTGAGTTTGTGGGAGAAAGGACATGTGCATGGTTTTCCTTAAAGTTTGCCTTAAATTTTATGGTATAAAACACATCTAGAAATGGCATGCCTTAAAGTTTTCCTTGCCTATAGTTTAAGGGAGAAATGACATATACATGGTTTGCCTTAAAGTTTTCCTTATATTTTATGGGATAAATGGCATCGCCTTATATTTTATGGGAGAAATAACATATAAATGATAGAGAAATTACATAGAAATGACATGCCTTAAAGTTTTCCTAAAATTTTATGGGAGCAATGACACGTGTATGGAAGAAATGACACATGTACATGGTTTTTGCCTTAAAGTGGTACTGGTTTGCACTTAATAAAACAACTAGTAGTAGTGGTTGATGAAGTTAAGTCAAAAGTCACACATTGATGAGTTTGTGGGAGAAATGACATGTACATGGTTTGAAAAATGATTTTATGCACTCACTAAAACAACTAGTGGTTGTGGTTAATGAATTTATGTCAGAAGTCACACCTTGATGAGTTATTTTATGGGAGAAATGACACATGTACATAGTTTTTTGCTTAAAATGGTAGTGGTTTGCACTTACTAAAACAACTAGTGGTAGTGGTTGATGAAGTTATATAGTATACCTAGGGGGAATAATATAGGGTACAGATGGAGGTACCCAATGTAATAATATGATGTAATAATGTAAGAACGATGAATAAATGAGCCATAGTTAATAAATAAAGTGGTTAACCCACATTATGCAAGGGACCACATGTAGTTAGGGAATAAAGTGATAATCCCATTGTATTGGATGTATGGTATTGAGAGACCCATGGTATTGCATGTAGGAATCCTATATAGAGGCTATAGACTCTCCATTGAGATGTGTGAAAGATTATTGTATTTGTAAGCATATGGCTTGTGGAGTGATCTCCTTCCTTAAGGAGTGAATGTATAGTGTTGCCCTACCTCAAGGGTTTGGATATTAGTGAAGATCTGAAGATTTATTTTCTATGGTGTTATTTAATGAGCATATTTTTCATTTTGTTATATCTTCAAGTTAGATCCATTACAAGTGGTATTAGAGCACTTCCTTGAGCAGAGTTTGGGAGGTTTGTTTTTTCATTTCTTGTAGGAAATTTTTGGGTGGAGAGTTTGTAGAGAAGATCTAAACATTTTGGCACAAAATTTTCAGAAATAAATATTATATCTAGATTCCTTGTGCAAAATACCCAATTAAAAAAAAAAAAAAAAAAAAAATCATTCGAATCGGAGTCAAGATGAAGCCAATATCGCTAATTTAAATTCAGTTGTGTTGCAGAAATGTTTCTGACGACAATTTTTGTATGACGGATCTCATGAATTTTTTTGTAGATTTGGATGCATAATTTAAGAAAAATGATTATAGATCTGAGCTTCCCTTGAAAAATCACCTTATTTCAAAAAAAAATCGGTCAAATCGGAGTCTGGATGAGGGAGTTATCACTGATTTAAGATCAGCCATTTTTTCAGAAATTTTGTGACGACGAGACAGTTGCAGCGTAGATCTATGTTTCTAGAGTACCTAAATCGGGATTTCAGTCACACGAATAGATGCAGAATGACTATTCAATTTCCGAAAATGGGTTATATTAAGAATCTGAGTTATATTGACCGAGTAAATTCCATTTTAATTTTTTTCCAAAGTGATTCTCTTCAAAACCCTTACTTTATTTTAGGGGTTCTCGCAAGATGAATTTTATCGGAAAATATGATGGCCCTACTATTAAAGACTTTTTACAATATCACAAGGCTCAATACCAAAATTTTTGGATATGCTCCATCGGGATTCATATGAAAGATGAGGCAAATAAATGGTGGACCTCACTTGACAGCTCGGTGAGGAAACTTCCTGAGAAAAAAATTGAAAATTCCTTTTCGAAAAGTGGTTTCAAGATGGAAAGAAGGACAGTAAGAGCCATAAAGACTTATTTTCTACTAATATTTCCATATTACAGGTTCATGGAAGTATTCAGAAAGAAAACATCATTGTGTCTATCATTCCTAGTTGCAAGCATAATTGTATCAATGTTAATTTGGCTAAAAAATGGCAAGTTCCAGCAAAACATATTGAAAACACACAGGTTGACAATGAAGATGTTGAAATTTATAAAGATTTGAAGATTTTTATGGATAAGTATGTGTTGCATTCTGATTTTTATACTTCAAATATGGTTGTTGTGGATGTTTTTTTGGGACACCCTTGGATGGAATCCATTAGTACTATCAATTTTAATGTGCAAAATAAATTCATGAAGCTCGGGTATAAAAAGAAGAAAATTACATTGCAGGATATTTGCATCAGGAACCATGCAAAGACTAGGGAGGAAGATGATGATCCTTTGATGGTAGACAGCCAAACACGGACATCAAAGCAGTTACTAGCAAAAGCACTAGACACCACTCCATCACCAATAGTGGAGGAATTAATGAAATATGTTCCATCAGTTAAAGCTTCAACATATCACCACTCGCATCACCCAGCAAGGAAATAACCAACAAGGTGGCAACGGATTAACAACAAGGACAAAAACCCCTAGAAAACACATAGAGAGGTGCGACTATCCACCCACAACAAATCAACACAGAGGAACCACCAGAACCCGCTTCCATCTCAAGCGAGCAAGGCACCAACTAGATCAAGTGTTTACCTTTCTATGGGATGGCTAGATGCACACGAATGGCACCAGTGGAATACTCTTTTGATTAGATCTTATTATTTTTGTTCTTCTCATGTTTCAGGGATGAAACATGTTTAAGGGGGGTGTAATGTAGTATACCTAGGGGGAATAATGTATGGTGCAAAGGGAGGTACCCAAGGTAATAATATGATGTAATAATGTAATAATGATGAATAAATGGGCCATAGTTAATAAATAAAGTGGTTATCCCACATTATGCAAGGGACCACATGTAGTTAGGGAATAAAGTGATAACCCCATTGTATTGGATGTATGGTATTGAGAGAGCCATGGTAACTACCCATGGTATTGCATGTATGAATCCTATATAGAGGTTAGAGACTCTCCATTGAGAGGTGTGAAGGATTATTGTATTGGGAAGCATATGGCTTGTGGAGTGATCTCCTTCCTTAAGGAGAGACTGTATGGTGTTTCCCTAACTCAAGGGTTTGGATATTAATGAAGATCTGGAGGTTTATTTTCTATGGTGTTATTTATTGGGCAGATTTTGCATTTAATTATATTTTCAGGTCAGATCCACTACATGTTAACCACTTTATTTATTAACTATGGTCCATTTATTCATCATTCTTACATTATTACATCATATGATTACCTTAAGTACCTCCCTCTGTACCCTATATTATTCCCCCTAGGTATAGTACAAGTTATGTCAAAAGTCACACCTTGATGAGTTTGTGGGAGAAATGACATATACATGGTTCACAAATTTATTTTATGCACTCACTAAAACAACTAGTGGTAGTGGTTGATGAAGTTATGTCAAAAGTCACACCTTGATGAGTTTGTGGGAAAAATGACATGTACATGGTTTGCAAAATTATTTTATGCACTCACTAAAACAACTAGTGGTAGTGGTTGATGAAGTTATGTCAAAATTCACACATTGATGAGTTTGTGTGAGAAATGACATGTACATGGTTTGCAAAATTATTTTATGCAATCGCTAAAAAAACTAGTGGTATTCGTTGATGAAGTTATGTCAAAAGTCACACCTTGATAAGTTTGTGGGAGAAATGACATGTACCTGTTTTGCAAAATTATTTTATCCACTTACTAAAACAACTAGTGGTAGTGGTTGATGAAGTTATGTCAAAAGTCACACCTTGATGAGTTTGTGGGAGAAATGACATGTACATGGTTTGCCTTAAAGTTTATGGGAGAAATCACATATAGAAACCTTTACTTTGACTTCTATAAATAGGCTAAGAGCATTTAAAAAGAACTTTCAACAATCATTAGTTATGTCCTTAATAAGAATTATGATTTAGCACCTAACAGATTATCTAATAATTTATAATAATGTCATTTTTGGCTTGTATAGTATAATTCATCCTTGATATGTACAAGAATTTTACAACTTGAACATCAACCTACACTATCATAATGTCACTGTACATAATCTAGATTATTAATATCCATCACATCATAAAACAATCCACTTTGAATGTTTTACAAGATTAGAAGCATCATGGAAGGTGTAAATTTAGCTACATTAATAAAAAATAGTTCTATCATCAACATAAACCTATAGTAGCATTATGGTAAGAAGCCAAGGGTCTTCATTACTCAAATAATCCAATTCCATCAATCATTACTATTAACATCATGCCTCCAAATGCATAAAATGATAAAAAACTAGTGGTAGTGGCTGATGAAGTTATGTCAAAAGTCACACATACAACTCTACTCTACATATAGGTATCATGCTTGATCAACCTTACCAATACTTATGTAACTTAAATCACCATTACTAATCTGATGTCCTTTTTGTAGTCTCACAAAATTGGTAAATAAAATTAAATAAAGATGTCAAGATATATACATCTCACACATTTTATTAAATTTTAAATCAATAAAAATAAGAAAATCAGATTCCTAGACAAATCTTATCTAGCCCTAGTATGCATAATATTCACTATAGATGTATGGAGGTTTGGTAAAATTTTCTTGAATCCCTAAGTGGTAGAAAATTTCTCCTATGCAAGAGTCATTAGTTAAATCTTGAAAATCACTATAATGTTGATTGTGTTGTAGATATATATGTGGGTATTCTGCTATGCAAGAGTCATTAGTTAAATCTTTGCACTATAGTGTTGTGGACTCAGTTGGAAGATTAGTTATGAACAACTTATTCTTCCCTTTGCACCTAAGATGTATATAAAGTATTCGATTGAACTTCTGAGTTTTATTGGAGTATATGCGTGGGTAGTAGATGTAGTTGCCCTTTCAATTTTACAAAAATAAATATGTATTGCTGATTGAGGCTAAAAATATAATGGACAAAGTGAGATCACTAAAAATCCTAAAAGAACAAATGCTGAAAAAAATTATACACTGAAGTGACTGAAGTGGGTGTAGAATTCAATTAAAGAAAGATCAAAGTGGTTACTTTCTTCCCTAAGACATGATCAACAAAATACATTATTAAATTCAAGCATGAACCATTAGATATCATTCAAACTTTCAAATAGTTGGGATTTTATTTCAGCCAAAAGTTCAGGTGGGAAAAATGTTTGGAGAGGCTCCAAGGAGGATCAAAGGTAGTATTAATTCTACAAAACAAGTGTCGATCAACACATATATGTTACTAGAGAATGATCAAATTGATATCCTTGAAACCTATCATGCTAGTTATACTCTATAGTAATGAAATATGGGAACCAAACATGTCAAACTTTCAAAGAACGGATGAGAAAAAATAGAGAAGTTAGAAAAGAAAATCCTTTATGTCCTATGAAATAAATGTACCACATAGATAATTTTCTAAATGCTATGGAAAATGGAATAACAACCATTTTTGATGTTATAGAACAAGGATTTAACAATAAGAAGATGTAGTTTGAGCTTGTAAATGAAATGTTGGATGCCTAGATGAATTTTTCTGTATATTGATTCAGAGCTGTACTTTTCTCAAAATAAATTAATGACACAAATTGATTCAGAGGACATGTTGTTGTAACCATATATTTTCTAGCAGGTGTGCCATATCCACTTGATAGTAACAGAATCGGCTATGGATCATGATTAATGCAGCACTTGGATTTCACCTACGAAAAGTAGAGGAGATAACAAGGAGGACAAGGATGATGTACCACATAGCTAAAGTTCTAAATGTTATGAAAAATGGAAGCACAACCATTGTTGATGTTATAGAACAAGGGTTTAAGAATAAGAAGATGTAGTTTGAGCTTGTAAATGAAATTTTGGATGCCTAAATGAATTCTGTTGTATATTGATTAAGAGCTGTAATTTTCTCAAAATAAATTAACGGCACAAATGAATTCAAAGGACATGTTGTTGTAACCAGATATTTTCTAGTAGGTGTGGCATATCCACTTGATAGTAACATAATAAACAATGGATCATGATTAATGCAACACTTGGATTTAACCTACGAAAAGTAGAGGAGATAACAAGTAGCACAAGGATGATGTACCACATAGCTAAAGTTCTAAATGCTATGAAAAATGGAAGCACAACCATTGCTGATGTTATAGAACAAGGATTTAATAATAAAAAGATGTAAATGAAATGTTTGATGCCTAGATGAAGTTTGTTGTATATTGATTCAGAGTTGTAATTTTCTCAAAGTAAATTAATGGCACAAATGAATTCAAAGGACATGTTCTTATAACCATCTATGCTATGTAAGAGTGAATATAACCTAATATTTTAAAACCATGCTCGCCTAACTATATTATAAGAAAAAAAGCCTAAGATGTAAGTAGCCTAAAGTTCTATTTCAATTCCTTCTAATTATTATGGGAAGAAAGTAATGATCTATACACTTCAAACAAAACTATCATCACCTCAATCTCTGTTAAGTAAAAATAGAATTTGGAAAGAGTGTAACCTGCCAATAAGCCAATGGCTAGATTATTTTAGTCAGAATTAGCCACTGCATGATCTAACCTAGCAGTATTGTTTTCAGATCATGTGATCACTGACATATCGCTATTGTATAACCTTGATATGTATGAGCTTATTAGAACAGGCTTATACATCATGACTAAGAAGTAACATGAAGTAATGAAATCTACTAACACACTTGAAGTGAATCATTACCCTGTAACCAGATATTTTCTAGTAGGTGTGCCATATCCACTTGATAGTAACAGAATCGACTATGGATCATGATTAATGTAACACTTGTATTTCACCTACAAGAAAGGTAGATGGACGATAATAGGAGCTATGATTTGACTCCTAAACAAGACATACAACAAATAATATTGGATGCACAGAACAATTGGTTTCGTCTGATTGGGGCTTTCAAAATCCTTTTTAACAAAAAAATATGTGCACATTTACTGAGTTGAACAACATCCTACTAATCAAATAATCCCTTAATTCAAAGCTATACAAATCCTAAATAATTTCAAAATAATCAACTACATAACTCAGACAAACTAGAGGAGCTCCTGCTTATATCTCTTTGACAGCTTGTAAGGAGGAAGTCTATTACAGCTCGATGGGAGGAAGGTTGGAACCTCTGAATAAACACGGGCGAGGACCACTTCCTATTTTCTTGCTGGTCCGGAGGATGACGCCAACTGTTAGATAGACCGAGGGTGGGGCAGGGGTTGAATAACATGGACTATGTGATTTTTTCATCTATGTGCCCAGGTTGAGGCTATGTGCTAAGAAATGTAGTATAAACATTATAACTAGAAAGTTATAAGTTAGACTGAGGAATTCTACAACAATGTGTGATTGGAAATATTATTTCGATTTCAGGTTACCTATGAAACTAAGAAAGCATGGAAATTTGGTTTACATAATATGAAGGTGTGGCAGCATTTATTACATAGTTAATAGATTAGAGAAAGATAATTCATAAGAAGCAGTGGAATTTGTAAGAATTTTCTAAGAAGAGAGGTCATATGAGTACCTGGAAATTCGGAGATGTCGACGACAAGAACTAGGAGATCGTCGAAGACGTCACAAAGAGAGAAAAAAAAAAAATAGAGAATAATTAAAACCTACCAACAAAAAAATGGAGAATTAAAATTAAAACCAACAAAACAAGTACACAAAAAAATAAACAGATGCGAGCAATAGGTTTCTCACCTCGCAGCATTCACACAGATGTCGAAGACAAGAGACAAGAGATCGTCGAAGATGTCGCAGAGAGAGTAAACAAAACAACAGAGCGGAATTAAAACCCGCAAGCAAAAAAACAGAGAATTAAAATTAAAACCAACAAAACAAATACAGAAAAAAATAAAGAGATGACACAGAGAAACAACTTTCTCACCTCGCAGCTTTTGCACAGATGCGAGTAACAACAACAAAAAAACAGACCTCACAATAGATGACATAGAGCAACAGCTTTCTCACCTCGCAGCTTTCGCACAGATGTGAGCAACAACAACAGAAAACAGACCTCGCAATAGCAACATCAAACAGTAACAAACACCTCACAATAGCAACAGAAAACACAGTAACAAGCCCAAAACTTGTTAAGGTTTGCACGCCAGTATATTTATAAGCCAATGTTTAGTCAAATTATTTTAAAAGTTTAGCCGAATTTTGGTTGTTGGTTTTCCCATCTCCAGCCAAAAATCTATTTTCCCACGTCGTCAATACATCATCAATGTAAACGACAAAATTAGCTTGACCAAACTAATTTCGAAACTTCGGTCGAACTTTCAAACAATTCAACCGAACTTTTATAGAAGTTCGGCCGAACTGTTGGGAAAATTAATTTTTTGCCTGCATTTCTCACGAAAGTGTAACCCACCTTCGTGGTTTTACCCAATCATGGAGAATTTGTTTCAAGCTTTTGCAGAAGGGACACCCAGCCATGTTAAATATCTGATTTTTGGGTGGGAACATGATCTCAGAACTAAGGTTGGGGTAGACCTTCCTAAGGAAGAGATGGATCCAATTCTCACTAATCCTGGTCATACTAGAGGTAGACGGTCCTTGTTTAAATAGTTTATTCATATGTATTGTACCCTGAAGTGTTTATTGGCTAAAGAAATTGTTACAGTGCAAGAGATTGGGGGGGGACCCGAAGGCTACCTCAATTCTAGCTAAAATCCGCGGAAACATCCAAGAGATTCATCTATAGCAGCATCACCAGAATGTATGCCTTGGACGAATAGATAGGCAGACCCAGAATCTACACCAGGTTGACATGCGGGGTCAAGTGTCAAGGACCCAATGCCTATTGAATCATCCAAAGACTGGATATTCTGAATACCTGCTTTTTTTTTTTATATGTAGACTACGAATAGAATTTACTTTTTTTATATGTTTATATATGTTAAGATAGACAATAGACCTCTTAAGATAGCAAGAGATTGTTTTAAACTCTTTAAATTTTAGATGGCCTATAACTCTCTAAGATGGCCAACAGACGTGGTTTCCTATGGGTAGGTTGAGGTCAACAGAAATACATATTAATGTAACCTGCATTTTGTCAAAATGAATGAACAACAAAATACTATTAAATTTACCCCAAAAAAAACAAAAAATACACCTTCCAAACAAACAAATTAAATAAACATGTATGTAAACCTAATATAAATAAAAAATTATATAATATATTAATAAAACTAGTATATATCACACTTAAAAAAAACGAAATGTCCATAAAATAGCCTCTATGATGCAAACATCACGATTCCATGCATTATATAACTATTGGCATATTTATAAATTTTCAAATTTGAAAAAAAAAAAAATTGCGAAGAAACAAGTCCGTGAATGAGATTTTGGCAAATTTAAAAGTATACTTTTAATTTCGAGTTTGCTTTAAGTTTGATGCCCACACGTTTAACTGTGTTTACTCAGCAATTAATAAAGAAACATCCTAACTAGGACCCTAGCATACCCCAAGTGCAGCATAAAAATGATTGTTTATCATGTCTCTCCCGTCCGAGATGGGCATTCACCAGCCTGCATATAGAGATACTATCCAACTATTTACTGATTGGCTTGGCCTTGGTTTCTGTGACCAACCCAGCCATGAAAAGAAGTAAGTGGCCTATGCTTAGCTTTCTACCTAAGGTGAGCTGTTGTGCATGAGTCAAGTGCTTTGATCAATTATCCCTTTCCCTTTTGTCCCTTTTGCAGCAATTAATGAAGAAACATCCTAACTAGGACCCTAGCATACCCCAAGTGCAGCATAAAAATGATTGTTTATCATGTCTCTCCCGTCTGCGATGGGCATTCACCTGCCTGCATATAGAGATAGTATCCAACTATTTACTCATTGGCTTGGCCTTGGTTTCTGTAACTAACCCAGCCAGGAAAAGAAATAACTGGTCTATGCTTAGCTTTCTACCTAAGGTGAGCTGTTGTGCATGAGTCAAGTGCTTTGATCAATTATCGCTTTCCCTTTCGTCCCGTTTGCTTGCGTTTCCAAGATTTCCCCTTGGTCCTTATGCCACATAGGTGCACATCGTTACAGTTAACCCATTGGCAAAGTGTTCAGCCAAAGCATTTGACAAATTTTTGTGTGATTCAAAAATTTAAAGTCCCAACTCCCCAAAGTCATCCAAACACTTGTAAGGCTGGCAAGATGCATCTGCCAAGTTGGTAACAACATCTCCAATAATTCCATGCATGTCATTTGGGACTGTACATATAGAACATTATAAAACTCAACAGCTGCAAAGGGCCCTTCACCTCATGCTGGCCACATGGTCTAAAAACACCATCAATCACATCTGATATGGAAACTCCTAGTTCTTCCAATAACAAATTCTTGGGTTTTCCTTGAAAAAGTGACTCTATATCATGTTGTAAAAATATAAAATAGAGACCTGCAAAGCAAATTACATTAATTAATAAACCAAAAGAAATAAAAATATAGCCAAAATGAATATGCATTACATTAGATGATGAACAAAGATATGGGGAGATTAATTAATAAACCAAAGGAAAAAAAAATAGCCAAAATAAATACGCATTACATTAGATGATGAACAAAGATATGGGGAGAATAATAGAGATAAATTCTATAACGGCAGAATTAATTCTTCCTGCTGGCACAATTAATTCTCCCTGCAGTAATAGCAACTACAAAAAACTTTTCAACTTATTAATGGACATTCACATAACACTATTGAACTACAATCGTTCTTAAAATCTATAACATAAATTTGCCAACTTACTAGTGATATTATATAAATTTTTTCCTTCAAAAAATTTCTAAAACATTAAAGCGTCTTTAGTGACATTGATAATCTCAGCAAGTGTTTTGGCCTTGGTCCATATCAATTTTTTCGAATCTACAATTTTCATTCCGTAAGAAGATGCCTTAGCACACTATGATGATTATTTGAAGATACAAGTTTTTCTGGCAGTAACAATGAGATATGTTGTATTCCATTAAAATTTCAGATCCCCACAATAGCGTAGTAACTTTGATGTGGTAACTTCATCGAGCAATTAGGATTCCTCAATGGAAGGCCAATACATGAGACTACCAGTACAACCCATGTAAGAATTATGTTTTTAGATAGAGGCATACATAGTCCAGAGAACAATGTTATATAAAGCTAAGATATAGATGATGAAACAACAACAGAATTCCCGTTAGCTCAAACTTTATTTTAATTATCTTGGCCAGAAACCACTAATAAAAAGCATTCAAAACAGGTTGCAATGTGCATAGAATGTACACAATTGAATGTATGTATGGTAACGATGCTACTTCAATATCAACAGTCATCATCTTCATAAGATCATCTAGGTGAAGTGAATTCAAATGTGTCTAAATAGAACTCTAAAGCTCTAAACACCTTTGTGGGTAGAATATAAACATGTCATTTCTGAAAAGCATTTCACAACATTTCACAGCATTAGAGCTTCCTAGAGAAAGTCATGAGTTCTTACGAAGAATAAGGAGAGCATCTGGAAAGGCCGCAAGGATAGGAATTACCAAGCCACCAATTATCCCCAGGTTGACTCCTAAAAGCATAGACAACCATTAAAAAGAGGTTCCAGCCAATGTTGTTGAACAAGGAAAAAATCCGTAGTTCCTGACTGAATGGGAAGCCATTCTGAGGCTGCGCTATGTTGTTTGAGGACTCTCCTTGGTTTTTGGTGACCATATTTGTTTGTAATACAGTAGCAAATAACAAGTACCCGGAGGTGCATATTCATACAAAATGGGAAAAAGAAAAATTAATTTGCATGGATTATTAGTCCAAAAATTTAATTGAACTTGAGCTATGTGGTAAATTTCAATTATTACTTTGTTGTGGTAAATGGTCCGTTAAAAGGAAGAAGCTAAAAATCGAAAATCAAACCTGGGAAAAACATTACAAGGGTTTTACTATAGATAGCACAATGTATGAGATTTTTGGAAACTACAGAGTCAAATATAGTCTGTGAGGCTAAGTGGCGAAGAAATGTTATTTGTTAAAAACAAAAATGTAAAAATCACAAAGCATGTGCTTTAAATGTTTTGAAGGATTCATAGTACAAGATCAACTGGTTTTGTATATTTATTGTATCTCTTCACAATTGTACAAGTAATTTTGAAGGATTCATAGTACAAGATCAACTGGTTTTGTATATTTATTGTATCTCTTCACAATTGTACAAGTAATTATAACAATTGTTTGTCCCGAATATAAGGTAAGGAAAAAAAGATTGCACAGGTACAAGAGCTGGTTTTCTATTCTGGAAGTTGAGAATAGAAATCAGTACCTTTACACACTAGATACCAAAGCTTTCTACATAGCTAGACTTCTTACAACTTAAGCTTTCTACATAACTACACTGCTTACAACTTAAGTTTTCTACATAACTAGTAAATGACCATTATTCAATAACAAAATGTCTTTTCACTTCATTTATTCGACTCCTAGGTTCCTAGGTTTCTAAATTGTTGACTATAAAATGAGATTGACTAACATTAAATAAAATCGTGTCATCTTGCAGTAATTGGTCATAGCATGATAAGTTCCCATGTGGGGTTCAACGTAGTAACCTTCCATATGTCTAATTCCAATTTCAACCTAGTTCCAACACTTATGGCACGAGGTTATCCAAAAGTCAAATTCCAATCAAATATCATATCATATTTTGCCAAATTTAGAAGCCTAGTTTGATTCCAATTAGTGTAATTACATAATAAGAAAAGCTCTCTTTTAGCACCATAAGTTAGCACCACTTAAGTTATGTGGTATTAATGTGGTGTAAATGTTTATGTATCATATTAAAAATGGAGTATATCACCATAAGTTAGCACCACTTAAGTTATGTGGTGTTAATATGGTGTAAATATTTATGTATTATATTAAAAATGAAGTATATCACCATAAGTTAGCACCACTTAAGTTATGTGGTGTTAATGTGGTGTAAATGTTTATGTATTATATTAAAAATGAATTATATCACCATAAGTTAGCACCACTTACATTATGTAGTGTTAATGTGGTGTAAATGTTTATGTATCATATTAAAAATGAAGTATATAATCACCATATTTGATTGACAAGTTAGCACCATCCTTACTATGTGGTGTTAAAGTGAAATAATTTTTTATTGATCTTATTGGAAGTGGAGTATATCACCATATATTTAAAGAAGTGGTGTATGCTATATTGTCAAGTTCTATAAAGTAGGGTAGTTAACTTTGTGTTTGCCATGTTGGCATGTACAAGTGGATTTATTAATGTGAATTGTCACGATAACTATAAAAAGTTACAAATATTTATATTATGAATATATAAATTAGAACTAAACTCACAATTATTTATTTTATAATATTTATTTGTTTGTCACGTTTACATGTAAAACTAAAATTCAAAGTAATTGTTTTCTAAATACTTTATCTCAATTATTTACTTTTTATATTATTCTCATTTTGCACCATAAATGCTACAAATTCAAAATAATTGTTTTCTAAATATTTTATTTCAATTATTTACTTTTTATATTATTCTCATTTTGCACCATAAATACAACAAATTCAAAGTAATTGTTTTCTAAATATTTTATTTCAATTATTTACTTTTTATATTATTCTCATGAGAAAATAAATACACAAAACCATATTACATAATTATTTATTTTATGAATAAGCCAATTAAGATAAATATTTTTATATTATTGTAATTTCAAAATAAAATAAGGGTGAATTCGATGGAGTTGGGTTACTCTTTTTTGGAAGAACTTTTGTTCCAAAGGTTGAAAATGTATCTTTGTGAGGGTATTTTTTAAGCCCTCCATCAAATATTTTAAAAGGTCCATCTAGGACTAAATAAAACCCTGAATTAAACTACATAGATCCATCGTCAATACGAACTTGATCTTTTTGAACTCTTTTCGAACTCTTTTCGAACTCTTTTCCTGAGCTGGAACTTGATTTTATCGAACTCGCTCTTGGAGTCTGGGAAGTCTTGGGCTAATTTCACCAAGCTCATAGAGATCTGCTCCAAGGCTTTGCCTAGGATGCTCTTCATAGAACAATAAAGATACAGTGTCTTCTTGAATTATGTTAGTCTGCCCCTTGTTTGTCCCAAATCTGGTATTAAACCTCTCCATTCCTTAGTATCCATCTTTGTCTATGAATGTCTATTTATGACAGCTTCCCATTTTTCAATGAGCTTCTGAATTTCCTCTGATGTTTTCTTGTGGTATGCTTTCGCTTCCTCTTGGATCACATCGATTGCAGGCCTCCTTCCTCTCGACTTTCTCGAGGGTGAGCTGGGTTGGGCTTCTACTACCTTCCCTTTATCATTCCAGCCATGACCTCAAGATGCAGGGCTCTTGGAATGATCGCGAGCTGCAGGACTCTTGGAGCATGCCATCCCACAATCTTTGACTAGGTTTCCGGATAGGTGACCTATCCACACAATCAACCAAAGGCATAATTCCATATAATGAAAATGATCAAAGGTCCATGCATCCTAGTTATCAGAAGAAAGGTGACCCGAGGGCCTCTTCCCAGGACTTCTCCCCTACCCGTCCCTCTACGGACCCATCGCCCTCATACCCTGCTTAATTTCTACCATCCCCTGTCCTTGACAGTCGCACACACCCCATAAATTATCCCCATAACCCAAAGAGCTCATGCCTTCCTTCAATCTCCCGACCTCCCTTCTAGTGTCCTCTCTCTTGTAATACCTCCCACCCTCGAAATTGACAAAGGAGGCGTTGTTTCCCATTGCTCAGCCCTAGGTGGAATTCCCTCTCCCATTCCTCATGCGTATTGAGCCCAAGTTGCTCAAGGTAGTATAAACTAGCAAAGCCTTTGAACTAGACACAACCCATGACTTCTCCTTAACTCTATACCTTGGCAGGATTGCCCGACCCCTTACCATTCCATCTTATCAGCATCCCTTACCTGACAGACTCACACTCGGGTGCAAGTTGAGGCCATGCCCAATTCCTACTCTGACACAGAGGCAGAGAACCAAAAGAACCCCAACCTTCCCCCAACCAGAGTCTTAATGGTTCCTCTCTCCCCTACCCAGCAGAAGACTATACTAGTCCAGCTTAATCATCTTATGCTCCCATAGAGACCGGCCCAAATCATAAAACATAAGCATGGCATGAAAAATGGAGAGGAAACCAACCACATACCCGAGTTTCATCGTGGTGGAAGTGCAATGGAGGTTTTTTATCCCACTGTCATGCCTGCACCAAAGTCTTTCATCATAACAAAACCCCCACGCCTTCCTCCACCCTGTTTTAAGCTCCATGCGCGGGCCTCTGTCCCGCTACCTCACCTCGTGTTGCATGCGATAGTATAGCCTACTACCCTTGCCACTCATGTGGAAGGTGGGTGGCTTCAACCCCAGCGACACTACCATTAACACTGATGGGAGGGCCGATCTTCTTCGTTACACCTTGATTGGGGAGCTTAGTCCGAGAACTGTGGGTGAGCTATGCCCTCCGACCTGTCCTGATCTTTGATGCTCTGCAGCTTGATCCATCATTCTTCCCTGATATTAGGAGGCATGCTTAATTCAATAGGTTCATTCAGGTGAGTGCAAACACAATTTTCCAGGAGGTCAGCTGCTTTGTTTCCTTCCCTCCTTACATGGGTGATAATGATATAATCAAATTTCTTTTTTGTATCCTCCAATCCCTGCACATGTGAATAAGTACACCATATTTGGCTTAGTTTGCCCCACTTCGTTCCTTGATTAATTTTTTTGAGAGTGTTCGTAACCAACTGAGAGTCTCCTTCGATTACTAACTTTCTGTATCCTAGCCTAATGGCCAAGAGGAGACCTTGCTGCACTCCTATGAATTATGTTTCATTGTTGCTGGCAAAGCCACAGGAGTTATCATATATGAATCTTGTTGTGCCATGATGATCTCAAAAAATCCCTCGAAACCCTGCTTGCCCCGGATTTCCTTTCGAGGCTCCATCAAAGCTGAGTTTGATGAATCCTTCTAGAGGAGGTTTGAAGATCCTGATGGTGTCCCCTATGTCACGGATAGCTTTCCAACAAGCTAGGGAGACCATGCTAGGCACTAGGTGGAGGCCCTGGAGAATTCTTTCTTCCTTAGGAGCCATTTTCCAATCATCTGGCATACATTTCTCCAAGAGGATGCACTAGTAGAAAATGATGAAATTAGTGACTAGGTGACTAAAAAAGTTAGTCACCACAATTATTTCAATGAATTACTACTAAATTTGATGAATTGTAAGTGACCAAACTAAAAATGACTAATTTAGTCTAGGGTTAAAATATACGACTAGATGATTTTATTGTACTAGCTAGCATGTGCTCTGACAGGTCGAGAGCGAGCTGACCTACTTGCGACCTCCCAGTGGCCATGGCATCAGGAGGGATACCCGAGGCTCCCCTTCTGCCTCCTCTAGAATTCCTTGCATTCAAGAAACTGATAGCAGCCAACAACAAGCGCCCTCTCACTGGATCTCAGTAAATTTTCATGAAGAAGCTGGATAGCATCCTTTCGATGGCCCTTCAAATCGAAGAAACTTGTCAATCTGCATTGAACCTGGCTGAAAGAGGGCTCATTGGATAGTTTACTGGCCTCTGGCCCTCTCCCAAAGCTATGGAAGACTGGGTGTAGAGGAACTGGATTCCTTTAGTCACAGAAGGCATCAAAAGCCACTTCGTAGGCAAATGATACTTTATTTTTGTTTTTGAGAATGTGGATGACAGAAGCCTCGTCTTCATGAATGGCCCATATTTTATGGGTCCTAAGGAACTATACTTAAATAAATGGACCCCTAACTTAGATCACGCTCAATATATGCCTTCAACTGTTCTATTCTAGGTAAGCCTCCCACATCTCCCACTGCATTGCTGGAACCAAAAGTCTCCCCAAACCATTGGCAATACCCTCAGAAAGTATATTGATCAAGCAGTGAGAAAAGATCAATACTCATGCGCACGTATATGTGTGAAGGTAGATTTGGAAGTTGGACTACCTAAAGCTATCGAACTAACGGTTGCTAACTGGGCCCATATCCAAGAGCTGGATTATGATCAGCTTCCATTTAAATGTAGGCACTGTCACGGCTATGGCCATTTTTCAAGGCACACTAGTACATTTGGTCAAAATTCCAACAATTTAGTTCCGACACTTTTAACATATTGTCGGAAATTTCCCCAATTTTTATCAAATTTTCAAATCCCACCAACAACCATCACTCTAGCAACATTTTTGGGATATCGTCGGAACAACGACATTTAGGACAATCGTCAGAATACCAATGTTACATGACAAACAGTCAGAATACCGATGTTACCGGACAAACCGTCAGTATTGTGACATTTAGGAGACTACCGTCGGTCTTGCGACATTTAAGGAAACCATCGGTCTTGCAACGTTAAGGGAAAAACCGTCAGAATACCGACATTTAAAGGCCTATGATAAAGTTTATATTACAACTCTCAAGCTAAATAATTTGATTTGTACTTTTTGTTTGGGGTAGCATTTAATTTACTACATATCGAAAAACACATGACATTCAATGATGTACTTAAGTAAAAAAAAGACAATTATAGACATTGTGACTATGCATTTCAAAAGCCTATAGAGAATGTAGGTTTTAATACCTAAAAGGAATTTAAATTAATGCATCACTCAACAAATTTTTGTTTTATCTTGAAATTTTGTTTTACCATAGATAGGGGTTGTTTGATCTCATAGTTCACCATTATATGGTGGGATACATTAAGGGTTGACATGAAATGTTGTAGGCTGAGCTCTTAGTGTTGAGGAATATTGTGGATGTTAAAAAGTAAAATATCTGGTTTAGTTTTTTTTTTTTTTAAATATCTTCAATAATTTATTTTTTTTAAATTTCGTTTGAGAAAGGTCGTATCAAATTTTCTAAGCTGTGACCGCACGGGTGCCTTTTTCACGTTTGTGTGGTCCGTTTGCTATTTTCTCCCTCATGCCTTCATTCGTTCGGGCGCACCATGTCAGGGCGCCCGCCCAAACACGTTTGGGTCAGGTTGTTTCGTTTGAGGGCACCCGCCAAGATGCGTTCGGGTCGAGTCGGGTCATTTCATTTGAGGATGCCCGCCCAAACGAGTTCGGGTCCGGTTGGGTCATTTCATTTTAGGGCGCCAACCCAAACGCGTTCAGGTCAGGTCGAGTTGTTTTGTTTGAGGGCACCTGCCCAAACGCGTTCGGGTCAGGTTGGGTCATTTCGTTTAAGGAATCCTGCCAAAATGCGTTCAGGTTGGGTCAGGTCGTTTCATTTGAGGGCGTCCACCTAAACGCATTCGAGTCGAGTCGTTTCGTTTGAGGGCGACCGTATCAAATTTGATAAGTTTTGACTGCATGGGTGCCTTGTGCATGTTCGTGTGGCCCGTTTTTCATTTTCTCCCTTGTGCCTTCGTTCGGTCGAGCGCGTCGTGTGAGGGCACCCGCCCAAACGCATTTGGATCGGATCGGGTCGTTTCGTTTGAGGGAAGTCGTATCAAATTTTCTAAGTTGTGACTGCACGGGTGCCTTTTGTATGTTCGTGCAGCATGTTTGTCGTTTGCTCCCTTGTGCCTTCGTTCGGTCGTGCACACCATGTCGCGCAGTGTGGGGGCGCCCGCACAAACGCGTTCGGGTCGGGTCTTTTCATTTGAGGGTGGCCATATCAAACTTGCTAAGTTGCGACCACACGGGTGCCTTTTGCATGTTTGTGCAGCCCATTTGCCGTTTTCTCCCTTGTTCAGGTTGGGTCAGGTCGAGTCGGGTTGTTTCGGTTGAGGGCGCTTGCCCAAACACGTTTGGGCCGGGTCGTTTTGGTTGAGGGTGCCCGTATCAAATTTGCTAAGTTGTGACCGCATGGGTGCCCTGTGCACGTTCGTGCGACCTGTTTGTGAGTTGCTCGCTTATGCCTTCATTCGGTCGGGCACGCCGTGTGAGGGTACCTGCCCAAACGCGTTCGGGTCAGGTCAGGTCATTTTGTTTGAGGGCGGCTGTATCAAATTTGCTAAGTTGTGACTGCACAGGTGCCTTTTGCACATTCGTATGGCCTGCTTGTTGTTTTCTCCCTTGTGCCTTCATTCGGTCATGCACGCTGTGTGAGGGCGCCTGCCCAAACGCATTCAGGTTGGGTCATTTCGTTTTAGGGCGGCCGTATGAAATTTTCTAAGTTGTGACCGCAAGGGTGCCTTGTGCACGTTCGTGCAGCCCGTTTGCCATTTTCTCCCATGTGCCTTCATTCAGTCGGGTGCACCGTGTCGTTTCATTTGAGGGCGCCCGCCCAAACCCGTTTGGGTCGGGTCATTTCGATTGAAGGCGCCTACCCAAACACGTTCGGGTCAGGTCATTTCGGTTGAGGGCTCCCACCTAAACACGTTTGGGTCGGGTTGTTTCAGTTGAGGGTGCACGTATTAAATTTTCTAAGTTGTGACCGCACGGTTGCCCTATGCACGTTTGTGCAGCCCATTTTTCGGTTTATCCCTTGTGCCTTTATTTGGTCATGTGCGTCGTGTCGCACCGTGTGAGGGCACCCACCCAAACGTGTTCAAGTCGGGTCGTTTCGTTTGAGGGCGGCCGTATCAAATTTGCTAAGTTATGATCACACAGGTGCCTTGTGCACATTCGTGCAGTTTGTTTTCCATTTTCTCCCTTGCGCCTTCGTTCAGTCGGGCTCGCCGTGTCATTTCATTTAAGGGTGCCTGCCCAATCCCATTCGGTTCGAGTCTTTTCAGTTGAGGACGCCAGCCCAAACACGTTTGGGTGGGGTCGTTTTGGCTGAGGGCACCCGCCCAAACGCGTTTGGGTCAGGTCATTTTGGTTGAGGGCACCCGTATCAAATTTGCTAAGTTGTGACCGCAGAGGTTCCTTCGGCAGGACTCGTGCAGAACAGTGTTCAGGGCGGGCGCTTTCAGGTCGAGTCAAGTTCGTGCAGCGCGTCTGTGTTCAGGATGTGTGGAACAATGTTTGAAGGCATGAAATATGTTCATCAAGGTCGGACCAGGTCAAATGCGACCCGAATGTGTTCAAACATTTTTCCAACATAGTATTAGAGCTAAGGTGCAAGAAAGAGACTGAAGATCACATCCTAGTTGGCATTATGGCAAGGGTTATAAAAAAGGGTTTCAATTTTGTTGGGAATCTCACTACATTCATCAAAGGTTTCATTTTTAAGATCATTTCCAAGCTAGAAGTAATGAATGGAAGTTTATTTTTCACTTTGTCTGGGACTTTCAAGAATGAGAATGTATGGGTTATTGATAATGGTGCTTCTAGACATATGATGGGAGAATGCATCCAGCTTCAGACTTTCTCATAAGGAACCTCCATCTCCTAGCTCAATCTTAAATTGCATGTCCTTCTCATTTAGGTATCTGAAATACTTCTTGTTCATGGCCATGTGGAAGGATGCCCACACCACCAAGCTCATCTTGAACCTGAGTGAACTTTGAAAGATATGTGATGATGGGCTCATCTTTTCTCATCTGCTTACTTCTTAGCTTCTCTTTGAGAGCAAGCTTCATGAGATCATTGGAAGCCTGAAACAAATTGAAGATGGATTTAAATTTAAACATCTCATACACTATCTTCTTCTCATTGAGATGAGGAATAATATGATCTCTAACCCCATCTAGAATGATCCTTCCTACCTTGGTGTCATTCTTAGTATGTTGGGCCAACCGTTGGGGATCTTGAGGTGGCACTATTGCCTACTTGACATAATCTGCTACCCCATTATCTTCCAACACTACTGTGATTTTCTTCTTCCATGCACGTAAATTTGAGGCTCCTGCTAAATTGTGATTTGACCTTAGCCCTAGGACCGACATATTTTTATCCAAGGAACTACTCTGCTATGCTCTTCAAACTATTAGCGTGAAAACAATCTTGTCCTCATGTTGTCCTAGTTGGACTGACCTTGCAAACACACAGACCCTTACTCCTACTTTCTTGCACTCAGATAGTCCCTATTTCCTTATGCACAGGTTTCCTAGTTCCTAGTGTAGAGGAATCCCTATCGTTTAGGACTTGACTCCTATTTCCTAGCGCAATTCTGTCAAGAGAAAATCTCTCTTCAATGCTGCGTATTGGCTCCTCCAAGATACGCACTCACAACAAATATCTCTCACACAATTTTGTGCTCTCTCTTACAATCTCGTGATCTGTGTCTTGTCACAATCCTTTGTGCACAAAACAACTATGAAACTGTGTGCCTTTGTCTTCCTTTATTGATTCGATCCATGCTAAAATTGGAAAGTTACAAATTTATAACATGAGTTTTGATTGAATAGTTAACAGAGTCTAACTGGTTCTCTAACTCATCCTTGCTTCAATCAAGGATTGAAGCTCCCAACTCGTCCTCTTCTAAATTTATAACTGCCTCTCGTACTTGTAGTCAAACTGAAGAAGGTCCATGTAACTGATCCTCCAACACTACGCATGAATTCACCATCTCCACGAACTCGTCCATGGGCAAAGGAAGACAAATCATGGTCTTTTTGGCTAAGGCACGCACCAGAGAAGACCTTCTCTCGCTATAGTTTTCAACAATCCCATTGTCCATCTTGATTACATACGATGTCATTGGGTTTATGGTCTTCATATCACGCTTGACTAATTGTGGGTTTTGCTCCTATAGCTATCGATTAAGACGATTCATTGCATCCTAGGGTTGACAGGATCACAACTATGCCATCCCCATGAGATCAAGTTTAACGATCACTTTTTTGAGGGAGGTTCTATTATTTGTTTTGGGACCCAAGAGGTTCTCTTGTGACTTTCTCTCATCAGTATGATTAGAGAAGCCTAGATTTATTTGTTCAAGAGTTGATTCTCTCTATAAAAGAGACTTTGGATGGCCTCTCCAAACTCAATACCACTAAGAGCATTGCTTGTTTATTCCAGCCTATATGGGTTCTTGGTGGTGTGAATCCTAGGTGGACTTCTTTTCCTTGGAGTTAGATGGCATAGATTCATGAGACAATGAAGTTTTCCCACATGGCTAGTAGGCACATCACCTCTGTGATTTTAGAGCTTGATTTTCCTAGTTCAAACTATGGTCTCCTCAGGTTGGCTTGAGTAAGCCAAATCTCCATTGTGAAATTATTCTCATCAACCTATATAAAAAAGAGAGGAATTACCACCCTCTATAAAGAAAGGAAGCCTTTCTTGGTTCCATCCCTTTGCCTGTTCCTGGTTTTCTGTGCTGTTACTTGTGCATGGTTCAAAATTTTAACTAGTATCCCATAGCAGAAATTCAGTGAACACTAGCGTAGCTGGGATCCCTTGCAAAAAAGATGGTAAATGTGATGTAGTTATTTGTAATGCAATGGTCATGATTATGATTATGTTGGATACTAGCTGAGAAACATTAGGCATGGGATGAGTGGGGCATGTTAGGTGATGGGATAAAAGTGAGTCCAATATATATATATATTTTAAACTTGGTCTTTAATTTGCTTAATTCCCTTTTGATTATGCATCTGGTTCGCAATGTGACCTTGGGGTGATTCAAATGGTCATTAACACCTAGGGTCTAGGCCTTGGTTCCCCATGAGACCTTGCTTTGAAGGGGCATGTTAAAAGTAACCTATGAGAGTATATATGCTTTCATTGTCCTTGGGATTTGGAGATCATGATATCAATAGCAGAGTTATGTTGTTGGTTAGATCTTGTTAGGTGTGTAGGATTATGCTATTTGTTTGATCTTTCATACTAGAGAGTTAGGGAAATGCTGCTAGCATTGGTTAATTGTTCTTGAGATATGATAATATAGATAATTTAATATTAATAAATGTCCACAAATAACTAGAAAAGTAGGTCAATGGGATTAAAATATTTCTATTTTATTGAATTTATTAAAATATTAATTATCAATATTTATATTTTATTTGTTTTAATTATATTATATAAAATTAAATTTTAAATATATTGTGATTTTATATTTAATTAATAATTAAAATAATAAATATTAATATTTTAATTATTAAAAAAAAAATTGTTTCAAGATTTGTAAAAGTTTGATGGCATGGGTTGATTTCATTAAAACAAATAAAAACCCGAAGTGTTCGAAGCCCCTGTTCGAAGCCCCTATTCGATTTCATTAAAACAAATAAAAGCCTGAAGTGTTCGAAGCCCCTGTTCGATTTCATTAAAACAAATAAAAGCCCAAAGTGTAAGAAAGCCCCTGTTTGAAGCCCCTGTTCAACTGTTCAGGAAGACAAAGACGAGGATGAGGTATTCGCTCTTCGACTATTCAAGAAGACGAGGTTGAGGTACAGGAAGACGAGGTTGAGGTACTCGTTGTTCGACTATTCAAGAAGACAAAGTTGGGGTTTTGAGGGCATGCCGAAGTCCCCAAATTTGAACTTGACACCGTATGAAAGCCCAAAGTCGAACTTGACACCGTAAGAAAGCCCACGAAAACTCGTTGTTCAACTGTTCAGGAAGAGGAGGTTGAGGTTTTGAGGGCATGCCAAAATCCCCAAAGTCAAACTTGACACCGTATAAAAGCCCAAGAACAGAGGAAAACTAGTTGTTCTTACCCAAACTGGATGTGCTAGTTATTTGGTGCCAAAATTTTTGCTCTCGGGGCTGGGAATTTTTTCTATATAATTACAGCTTTTATCATGGAATCTTCTTATATTGTATTGCGGGAGCTAGTGAAGACCTTGTGGTATACTTTGGCTCAGGATATCCAGGGGGTATATTCTCTTTTGCATTTTCTTTCCCTTTCATCAATTTCAATTGTTACTAGTGATTATTTATTCTACCTCTTGTGCCCTCCAATCCTATATCTATTTCTCTAAGCCAGTTTTATGTACATATCCTGAAACAAAAGCCTGGCTAGAAGAAAACAAACATCCAGTATTTGGATTTCCAACATTGGTACGATTCAGTTGGGAAACTTGCAAGAGTTATACCAAAAAGGGTGCTATAGTGATCTCGTAAGTCACATGCCAAGATTTTTTAATGCATAAACTTAAGTTCGAAGTACAATGGAGGAAAAAGGAGAATATTTAGGACTCATTGAAATTCCACAGTTGGCTATGCTTAGTTTCACTTAAATATTTATGAGTTTTTCTATAAATTGATAATTTGATAAATCATGGATGTGAATCCCTGTTGTAGCTGCTTAGATTACATTCTCTTTGTTTGTATTTAATATTTGAATTTTCTGTTTCTAGTGTTCAAAATTTGAGGCCTCTCTAGTGACTGGTTCTTATAATGGTCACATTTTCCCCCTTTTTCCCTTGGGTAAAATGTGTCTTATACTTCATTACTAGACAATAAAAGGTACATCAAGAATTATGAATTTAAAGACACTACTTGTTGCGCCTGCTGATGCAACATCCATAAATTCATTTTTGTAACAAACATTATATAAGATTTTAATGTAACAAAGGTTTTTTTCTATGTTTCGGGAGCTATTTAAGTACTCATAAGCAGATCCACCTGTTTCGAGAGCTATCTTGTATTGCAGATCCACCTGTTTCGGGCTACAAAAACCTTCTTAGAATTCAACTACTGAATTAAAAGTACTCATAAGATGGTGGTTTGTATTTCTTTTATCCTTGAACAACAGCTTGTGAAAAATTGTTGTCTTGGAGTTGTCTTGAAATTTCCAGCCACATGCTTCATAAACATATATTCCCTCCTTGTGCACATCTGAATGCTTCATCAGAACATATGTAAAAGTCTTTTCACAGCCTTTTTAGCTGCAAAAGGAAATCCTTGTGGAAATCTTTATAGCATTTGTAGCTCCAAAACCATGGTCACCAAAACGACAGAGATACATTAGAAACATAATGCCCTTAATAGATACTGGCTGTATTGTGTACAATTAACCAAGTGATTACACAAAAATAAATTTGATCTTAACTATATTGTATGTTAGGATGGATGTGGCTTAAACTAGGCCTCAAGACAGACTTTCTGAGTTGCTGTAGAAGTAAATCCTTCTCTGTGGCCTAGAGCAGAAAGAGAATCTCCTTCTAGGACAAGTAACCACTCCGATTTCCTGCACTATCTTTTGAGATCATTGTGGCTAGGGCAGGAGGTCCCTTCTAGACCTCTCGGCCCTCTCAAATCCTCCTCCTCATATTGCTATAGCAGCACCTTCCAACAGCCTTGTAAATACAAACCCTTCATAAGAACTCTTCAGAATAATTACACTGTTCCTATTACTTTGAACATGAGGGAAGTGAGGTGGCTCTTTGTAAGTGGGTATTGTATCTGAATTCCTGTCATAAATTTCCTCTCACTATAAACACAGGCTGAGTCCCAATGGCTATTCATCTACTGGACATCAAAATGTCCTTTTAATTAATTTTTAAGTTATTTATACTAATATTATGAATTTTTTTAGTCTGTGCATTTTCTTCCTATTTATTGAAGAATATATCATGACATTTGCACAACAAAATAAAGGAATACAGATTGGGACTGCTATAATGGGAGGTTAGTTATATGGAGGGACAAGGCCCACTATTGGCAATGGGATATCAACTCTTCCGTTCACATGGTGGGAACCAAACCTTAGTTGCAAATCAGTGCAAATGTCAAGTGCCTAGTAGCATTTACTGCTCTACTCCGCTCCACCTTTCAGCCTAAACATGTAGAGTACAAGGCTTCAGAGAGTTCACTCCAATGTCTTGAAGTGAAAATACATCCTTGATTTTTGGAAGGTTCCTATACCACAATGATAATATCAAAGAACACACATTTATATATCACGTGGAAATTGTCTGCTCTAAGACCACTAGAAAACAAAATTCAAATGCTAAATCATATGTCAGTGTCATACATTTAAAATTTTCAAGGCTCTTATACTTTAAACAAATAGTTTACAATGTCTGAGCTATTTAGTAGTTACCAGAGAGGCACATTCCATGGAAAAAATAGAGAGGCACAACGCGTTTTGTTTTGATCATTGAAACTGCTGCATTCACATCTTTGGGCACCACGTCTCCTCTATACATTAGACAACAGGCCATGTATTTTTCGAGTCTGGGATCACATTTAATCATCATGTTACTGGCCTCAAACACAAAATTTCTTATTTCTTTCACTGATAGTGCTTCATGATAGGCTTTCTCTTTATACTCTATTGGTGCATAAGATGAAAGCATGAAATGAATTCTAGGAAAGGGAGCAAGGTTCGTTTGAAACTCATTTATGTCTACATTTAAGGCTCCTTGAAATCACAGAGAACTTTTTAATGACGATATAACTTGCGAGATTAGTCTATTCAAGTTTTTGTATGTAGGTCTTTCGATGTCTAGACATCGGTTACATATGTCATAAATAGCTTCGTTGTCCAGAACAATTGACACATCTGTGTGCTCCAAGAGAGAATGAGTTGACAATACACTTTTATATGGTTCTACAACTGCAGTGGAAACCTGTAAATCCCAAGAAAGGTACAATATTTAAGGAAATGGTGGTAGTCTTGATGCAATAGAAACTTGTGAAGTGTATCTGTATAAATTGATTAAGCAAATACAAAAAGGAGACCCAACCCAGAGATGCCACAAATTAGAGAGGTAAAACAGAGATCAAAGAAGAAAACACCCAAAATTCTTCTTAAAACTGTCACATACACATCTATACCCAGGTTTGACATGGACCTTGAGGTTGCAAGGATGAGTATTCATATCTCAAGTTCACAAAATCAAGGTGGAACTAGAGATATTCCAACTTGGAAAATCTTGGCCACCTAAAAGTGCATATTAGACCAGGGATTAAATGGCTATCCATATATGGTAATTAATAAGCACTAGGCTACGATGCTCAATATGTTGGGTTTAAATTGTTGAATAAAAATAGCTTTAAATTCAATAGTGTAAAACCCAAGACAAAATGGGTGTTCATTGCTATCATTCATATCCAATGCGCCCAATGCACTCTTGCACACACCTTCACAAGTTCACCAACTGGGATATAAAATGCATCTCTACACACCTCCACCGCCAAGGAATTTGCCTCTCTGTAAAACCCTTCTGTGGCAGTTGATTTATAAATTCATGCAGTACCCGTTCATGATTTTATCTCAACTCCTCTATTTCCTCTTGATGCTTAAGTAATAAGAGTTTGATTTTTTGGGTTACATTATTCTCATATTCCAACTCATTGGCCAACAAGGTGGTATAATCTGGCAAAGTCACACTAGACTCTGAAGAAATAGTTTTATGATCATGCTTGCTTGCAAGTACATTTTGTTCCAAATCATTAGCAATGTTGCAATCCTCCATTTATAGATTCTATTGGCTCATTCTTTTAAACCACCCTTGAGAACTGCAGTCACTATTCATATCTTCAACTGACATCTTCCCCTTAGCCACCAAAATATTCTTTATGACCTCAGAAATTGAGTGGTTTTTCTCTTTATCAATCACCACAGCATTTACTTGCAAGTTGCCTCTCCCTACAGAGTTGGGAAACTTTGAACTTATATCTAAACCATCCCCTTTGTTCTTGTGATCATCGAATTCATTATGATGATGTTTAGCACTACTTGAGGCAGACTGGACATGGATCACTTCATCAAATCTGCCATGCATTGGCCCTTCTGATTTAGAAGAAGCATTCATTAAGGCAGTCTTCATGTAAGAATCTGCAACTAAAGACCTTGGGGAATCAAACCAATACTTGCGACCTGAAGGAAGGCGTTCAAGTAGAAATGCACCAGAGGGCCTATCATTATCACTGAGCATCTCCAAAACATCATCTTCAATTGCAAACCTAGGATAATCAATATCCATCTCCTCCTCAACAGTATCCACAAAAGGTATTGCGGGTTGCCATTCTGGCACAAGAGCTTGTATTTCTGTATCAATCATCGCTACAATATTTTTCACATCTTGATTTGATAGATCCAATTCTGTCACCATTTCACTTGTGCATTTTAGTTGGTAAATACCAACTAGTCTGCACCTAAAAATAAAGCTGTTACTACCCAAAATTATAACTTTCATAGGGGCTGGAAGGAAAATAGCTAGGCCAAAATAGAACTTGAGGAATATATCTAATTGAAAAACTTGTCATTTGAGAAGAGCCATGTGTCAAATCCCAAACATACAAGCATAGGCCACCATGATGAAACTCCCAGAATCATAATAATATATTAAGTTAACAAAAACCTGAATTAGCTTCGGAAGCATAGATTCCATTAAAATTTTATTTAGGTTTTATAATTCTCATTAGAGTTGCAGTCTAGCCATGGAATGTGCCTCTTTTTTTTTTGCAAACAAATGGGGTATGAAAGCACTCTGAAATCAACAATGCCTTATTGGGGCATACCATGATTCCATAAGCCAATCCTCTAACAACAGTTAAGGAAATGGCCAATGCAGCCATCTCGAACTTCCCCAAGTGGCCTGCCATCAATTCTTCCACAACAATAAACATGTACTGCAAGATAGTAGTAGCTATAGTGCCAAAAAAATGAATGGGTTGATGATTGCTCTATCATTTTTCTTATGCTCTGTAAAAGCATGACCTTTATCCATAGAAAATAATTACTTTGAGATGAGCTATTTTACCATGCAATCTTCTTTGTTGTCTCATGCAAGGCTACAAAGCCAAAGAACTGCCACAGTGACTTGTATTTTACCAAAAAAAAGATAAATGTAACGACATTGATACACAACGAAGTTGAAAATTTCCAATACACCAAGCTGGCTGTCATGGGCATTAAACCATTTCTTGTGTTCAACATCCCTTTTAAGTTTTTAGCCTATTGTTTTGAATACACTTTTAGAAAAGTTGCAGATCTTAAAAAGTGGAAGTTCAGAAGATATATCCATAGGGGTATATTCTTTGTATTTTGAATAGCTCATGGAAGCCATAAGGACATAATGTTAAACCAATCCCTAATAAAAACTCCAACAGATGAATAAATTCACAGCCCTCAAAGAAACTTTCGAAGGCACTATCCTCAACCCTCATTGTTTTTGGATAGAACAATCCACAACTCTGAGAACATTTTTGGCAATTTAGAGTTTAACATTTTTTTATACTGGGAAACATATTATAAGGATTCATGGTTTCCCATCATAGGATAATTGCAAAAATGTTTGGAATCTCACCAAATGCACAATGTGCATGAGAGGAAACTCTGAATTTTCTAATTTCATATTGAGTTGGTTTGACTCAAGAGTTCAATTGTGACAAACCAAGCACTCCACCTCTGCAACTGCTCTAGGAGAAGAAGATGTCGTGTTACAAGCATGGTTCAAAATTCATGACATAAATTCTTTACCTACCTGAGCTAGTTCTACTTTAACAGTTCCTCAGGGTACTAAACTCAACTTAGCTCCCCAGATTCAGCCAAATAGTCATGGAAGTGATGGAAAAAAATATTTTACAGAGTGTTTAGGTTGGATTAAGTTTTATATGGCTTTGCTGATTACATCCTTAAAATGGGTAGATCATTTTCTTATTAAATAATCTAGATTTAAATTAAAATTAATTGAAAAAAATAAATTTAACTTAATTGGCACCACATATCTGACAATAACTACCATAGAGGGAGCGGGCTGACTAGAGCCACATCCGAACTGACTATAGCTATAGTCAAGATGAGTTAGAGGAAGCAGGCTGATCGTAGAGCTACTTACAACCAAGGTAAACATTATGTACTATCAAATAAAATTTAAACCTTGAAATGATAGGTTGATGATTAAAAATGAGGAAAAATTTTGGATAGTTGAAACTGACTAAGCAATGAAAAATGCAGCCATTCATAACCTCAACTTGGCCATTCATAATTATTGTCACCCTTAGCAGAAAATGATCAAAATTTTGCATTGTGCTTTTGCACTACTTGTAGGAAGCTGAAGAGCTAACAATGTCTATCAGTTTATCCTCTATTTCATTGGGCTAACAAGGTTGTCAACTTGGCCATTCATAATTCTTTGTCAGTCCCAGCATAGAGGCATGTGTCAAATATTGTATTTTTTTATCGGATTTCTAACATACCGTATAAGAATAGACTAAGTTGTGTATGGGAAATTTCGCCCTTGCCCTCTTTGGTTCAGTATAATAGATTGTAATATGTTACTGAGCTCTTGTTGAGTGATTTGAATTCCACATACCTGAGTCTTTCATGATCCGGTTGGAAATTGCATTAATTTTAATAATTTTTTCTTTGCATTAATTGGAAATTACCTGATAATTTTTTCTTTTAATTAAAAGTTTTCGCAAGCTTTGAGCTTTAAACTTTCTAAACTATGTTCCCTCTTTTCTATCGTCTAGGAATTAAAATGTTTGCTCCTTTATAAATTTGAATTAAACATATAAGTTTTTTGTGCTCCAGACCACACACTACCTCTCTAGATGCCATGAAATGCACACTCTGATTTCAAAATTCTGATATCATATCAATTTTTTTTAGACATGTGAACATATAGAAGAGAGAGATGATGACAATAGATGCTTTATTATTTTGAAGATCTTTCATCCTTGTAGGGATGCATATGCTTTTAAATATCAAAATGATTTTCATTTCAGCTTCCTAATTTAACACCTCAATTTCCAAACTCGATTCCTGATATACCTGTGTCAAGCCACTACTACAACATTTAGTTATTTAAAAAAGTCCTATCCTAATGCTGGCCATTATACTCTATCAGTCTATTTGATGTCCCTGTGACTCAAGCTCTCATTGTTCTCTCATTGTTTGGCATCCCTGTGATGTAGGGTCCATTCATTTGACATCCTTTATATGTCCCCAGCTAAGAGGATGTCAAAAGGACATCTTGGGCAAGTCATCACAATAAAGCAGGATGTTGAGATGTCCCTCCATCTCATGGAGGGACATCCAAATGTCCCTAACGGCAAGTCACTATGCTACTATTTTCATAAATCACTTATCTAAGCCTTCACTATGCTTAATGCTAAAGCCAAATATAAATATCTGCCAGAAAAATATGAATTTGAACAACACCTTCGGGTGGAATAATGAGCTTGAACAATTCATTGACAGGTGGTAGAACATATATGGCTATTCTACCACCCTCCATGACAGTGCACCAGATTCCTGTTGATTTGGCACTAGCTTCCTCAGCATCACCTAATGTTTGTTTGGTCATATTTTCATGTCTTAGATTGCTTTCCTTTACTTCTATGACCTTTCTTAAATTATCTTTTAATACAATCCATAGTACAAAAATATAGTCTGATACTTCTTGCAGATTATATTTAATATTTTACAAAGACTTATTTTTAATTCCTCATTCAAATAGCCTATACACCTTCGACTCTTCACTGCCCCCTACAAAAATGTGTATTTTTATTTTGTATGTAGAATAGGTCTAACTACACATCTAAAAATTGGTCTAGATGCTCATCATTTGAATATTTAAACTATACATGATGAGCAACCTATCAGCTTCCTTGAAATTTTCCTTAAAATCTGAAAATTCCCATCTAATTACAATGATGAATACTTTACATAGTTTGAAAACATGCTATACTGTATGTAATATGTATCATACTATTCTAAGAGGACCATTCAACTAGAGTTGGATGAGATTGATGATGATCTAATTAAATTATTAATGAAACAACCATCATTTTTACACTATTGTCTCAAATATTTCCTTTTAGAATTATAAAAAATTGAATATTATAATTTTGATGTGTCAGACCTTTCCTATTAGCATTAGCATGTGCTATACAACCCCTAGGTAATTAATAACTTACCTATGCAACTATACAGCCTATATGGATCATCAATAATTTATTTAACTAAAATTTTAAGTAGAAAAATTTCTTTTTAGGGTTTCAAACAGGTGGTCAATGTGCTTGAAGAAAAAAAGAAAACCCAAAACTCTAATATTATTTGTTTGTGATCTGGCCACGGCATGTGAGGGCTACCTTGCACAAGATCTATTTCAGTAGCATGGGATCCATGTCTGAGCTCGAATGATCTGTTTACGTGGTGGATCCTATGTGGATTTGGGTGGATATGCATGTGAAGCACAAATCCGCAGATCTAGCATCAAGACCTTGTGGTTCTGGTAACACAGCTTGGAACCACTCAGAATTCAACTGAGTGTTCCGTGGTAGCACATTGCATAGTTTAAATCATGTTTTTTTCAACTGTACTAGTTATTTATGCATCTGATATTTTGGTTGGTTGGGTTCTCTTGGTGCCCAACCTTTTGGAAGTGCTTTTATTGTTTAGTTGTTGTTTGTGTCTAATTGAATGTGCATGTATTTCAAAGGATGTTGGTGCATCATTTTTCTTATCGATAATTTCCTGATTTCTTGTTCCTATTGAATAGGACCAATTTGTCATAAGTTTGTAGGTCTCAGAGGTCTATATGTTGCGAACTTCAAAGCTGCACAATGCAGGGAGGCAGGAGTTGCATGAAGATGATCAGATAACAGTAAAAGTATATTCATATTCTATGATTTATTATTGTGAGATAAGTAGCTGCGACTTCAAAATTAAAACAAGAAATGTTTTTGGGAAAGTGATTCAAATTATTTCTTTCATAATCAACGTTAAGTAATAAGTGGTTTGGAGCAGCAACATGAGTGTCAGAAGATTTTGTGGGGGTCTTACAGGTTTCAATGGTGTGCCTGATGTACATTAGCTATTGATATTAACTTCATATTGGGCATTACGTGTTTCTGAACTTGTAATTATGAATGGCTAGATGTTTTTTTGTGATGTAGATTTATAGGTTATATGCATCAAGAGTAGTGAACAATGTGAGAGCTAGTTGGGAACGAAAAGGGCAGAGTTGTATTGGAGTGAAAGGATTTGAATTCTGGGGGCATAGAGACTTGTAAGTGATGCCCAACAAGGAGAAATAAATAATCTATATTATGTGCACAAAACAAAGAAAAATTAATCTGTAGCTAAGTTCTAATCTACCTATTTGTAAATCATTAGGCTTGTCATCTCCCAGTAGCAGCTACATTGCACCTCAAAACCTACCTTGGATTATCATCTGGTGAATATTTTACAACAGTGGGGAGGATGTGGATTATATTGGAAAGTTGTTCTCTTCACCTGAAACTTAGACTGATTCATATTCTAATCCTAATGATGATGAGCATTGCTTGTTTATTCCAACCTATTTAGGTTCTTGGTGGTGTGAATCCTAGGTGAACTCCTTTTCCTTGGAGTTACATGGCATTGATGACCATTCTGCAATAATGGTTTGCAGATTTGATTTTTTGTCTTTGCTAATTTTGTGGGTATGATGGTCACAATGAAATTGAAGAGACAAAAAATTTGAAGGTTAGAGTTGAAGAAGAAGAGACAAAGGGACCCGTTTTTGGAGGAAGATAAGAGCCAAATTTGACACAAGAAGATGCAGGAGCAAGATCAAGGGTCCGAAGAAGTTGGAAAATCAACCTGTGAAGGAAATATAAGGAATTTTTGTTGTCAGAGTTAGGATAGGGAGTCCATAGCCAGAGATAGGAGCCGCAGAGAGCTGACAAAAGGTATTGATCTACATTGATGTATGGTTTAGTTATGTTGTTCAATTTTTTGTTCATGTCATTGTAGATTTTTCTCTCTGATTCTTTTATAAGGTATTAATAATGAATTTATTCATCTAGTAACAAGGAAAATAGATTAGGTTCTCCCTTTTTCTTTATTAGTAGTTTTATTTCTGCACTTGTTCTTCTTCCTTTGATTAACTAAGTTGCAAATTTGGAAACATATTACAGCCATGAAACAACACTTTTATAATTTGATTAATGAGAGGCATATGTCCAAGTTGTCGTGGAGGGAATTCAAATCCCACCATGGTGTCAAGAAAGCTAGGGTAATGAGCATGTTGAAGCTGAGAGTTACATGGGGAAGCTAGAGGAAAGTGTCATAGATAGAAAAAAAAAAAAAGATGATCCAATCCTGAAAACTAAGCTACCTAATTGCACACTCTTTTTTCAATTTTTGCAAAAGAGTCGAAAGGCTCAACAAGTGCTCCAAATAACATGGGAGAAGATGGGCTATCCACTATAAAATTCTTTTCACTCATGCATGTGCAAAAGTGGAGCAATGATAAATGGTTGACGTTAAAAATCTGTAAAGAAGAGATTGCTGCTACATTCAATCAAGCCAAAAGAGTGATGTAGAATGTATGATTGTATAATTGATTTAAAAAATAAATAAAATTTCATCAACAAGTGCTTAGATATTACCATGATTATTGGTCAAAATGAACTAAAATCCTACCATGCTATCTGTTATCCCTTAAATTGCCTTTGCATTTTAAGACTTTTCTTTTCACAACAGCTAGCAAAAAAGGATTGTTGGATGTGACCAGCAGGGAGGGTACTACCTTGGAAATTAGTTCTTATGAATATCTAGTGTTGAACATAGTGATCAAACACTATCCAAGGGCATTGGTGATTGTGTTAAGGTAGCAAATATACCTACTCTACTGGAGCTCACGGACTTGACATAAGCTAGAATATATATATAGAGAGAGAGAGGGGATCATGTTAAAAGGGTTAGTGGGCAGTTGGAAGGAGTACATAATGATCCACGGTTATATATATATCCCCTCGACCATGTTAAACAGGTTAGTGGGCAGTTAGAAGGAGTACATAATGGTCCGTGGTTATCCATGATATGATGTTATAGAAATTTATAAAGATCCATGTGAAGAAGCAGTAGCAATACCTATAGACCTTATTTCTACTGTTGTAACGCTATGAAGACATAATGCTGACAGAATGACTATAAGCTCTGCTAAGCTAGTTGCACATGATGTTGACTTAGCCTCTTGCTGTAGAACAAGCCCTAGGTTGAAAATATGGAAAAATTCGTTGTCAAGACCCAGATATTGATTCTATAAAGCTTGGCTGGAATACAGTGGCAAGGAGGGCATTTATCGTAATCTAAATCCAGAAAGGTGTTGATTCCAGATGAAAAAAGAGGGCTCATTTAGCACTAAATAGAAGCTATATGTTTGACTTCAAAAGACAGTTGTGTTTATGCTATACCAACTCTAGTGCATCCCATAGCTTTAAAAACCGGTTGGTTTCAACTAGTAAGTAGTCAAACCAACCAATCAGCAACCTTCATCCAATGACCCAGTAGAAAAATTATGTTTTGGGGACCGGTTGGTACTAGTTAGGTACCAACCATTTTGAACTAGTTGGTTCTTCTTCAAAGCTGGTTGGTCAAATCTCACATGTTTGGGGGGAGTCTGGGAACTGGTACCAACCAGTCTGAACTAGCTGGTTCTGTTTCAAAGCTAGCTGGTCAAATCTCACATGTTTGGGGGGAGTCTGGGACCCATAGCGGTTGTTTTTCAGATGGCTTTGAAGGAAATTAGGGATTGTTTCCATATCAAAACATCACCCTTTTGCTATAAAACTAACCCTTCCCCTCCTAAACCCAAAATATAAACAGAAAACCTAACTCAACCTTAACAATGTTGGAAATCAATGTTAAAATTAATGCAATTTAGAAATATTGTAGTTGGAAATCATAACTACAATTTAGAAATATTAGAATGTTAAAATTAATGCAATTTAGAAATATTGTAGTTGGAAATAATCCAACGACATATATGCATGAGAATGGTTTTTTCATCATCAATCATACCAGGTTTGAGAAAACAAATGAACCATATGTTTTTCCTGACTAATGTGAGCAAATATTTTTATGTTGTCATCCTACAGAATGATCAAAGTCATTTGTTATTAAGTATAATCCTAGATCAATAAGAGTCTTCCAACCTTCACATGAAGAACAACCTATCTCAGCAGAAATGTCATCTAATGGTAGCTTAGATGATGAATTTAATGGGCAAGAAGACATGCTTGAAATGTACAATGGCTATTCAAATTATTTTGATGATTAATGACAAATTATATGAATAGTTCTACTCAAGAAAATGAAAATGTCTAGTAGTTCTATATTAGAGTTGTATTTTCATTCAAATCTATTATATGGATTTGTTTAGAAGAATCAAACCTATCATAATCTAAAAATTAATAGTATTTCAATGTTAAACATATCAGAGAACTATAACATGATAACAATGTTATATATATTATCATTATGTACATTTAGATTTATTTTTTTCTTATTATTTTTTTTAGAAAACTTAATAATTAATGAATTTCTATCTTATAGAATTGAAAACTTATTTTTTACAAGGGAAAGTTAGATATTAGAGGATTTTTTAATAGTATTTCAATGTTAAAAATATCAGAGAAATATAACATGATAACAATGTTATATATATTATCATTATGTACATTTAGATTTTTTTGTTCTCATTATTTTTTTAAGAAAACTTAATAATTAATGAATTTCTATCTTATAGAATTGAAAACTTATTTTTTACAAGGGAAAGTTAGATATTAGAGGATTTGTTAAGATTTTTTTACCCTCCAAAATGATATTTTATGATTAAAATATTTTCAAAATGTTTCATTTGATAATGAGTTACTATTCTTTTTTTGTTTCTTGTATGTATTTTAATTCATTTGCATACTTTTCATTTTATAATATACTCATTATTTCACTTCATATAATCAAAGGTTGATGTTTTTATTATATATATATATATATATATATATATATATATCACTTGTTTCATTATTGGATTAATGCAATGAAGTATATAAAACTCGTTCTAACTTGGGAAATGTGTAATATTGAATTAGGTCTATTGATTCAATATGCGAACAAGAAAAAGAGGAAAGTCTATTCGGACAAAGAGTTTAAATGAATTTATGAGGGACACACCTTCTGGAGTCATAGGTATTAATGAGATACCTTCCAAAGGAAGTAATTTATCTACAATTCCATCTTCCCATTTAGATTTTACAGATGATGTATATGTCCCAGTAGTAAATGATACTTTCCATAATCTGGAGCCTACACTTGAAACTGGATTTGAAATTGATAGATTGCAATCATATAGAGAGTGGTTGATGAAAGTTGATGTTGATCCAGTCATAAGAGATGTAATTCATGCAGCATACAAAACAACTATCTCTAACACAAAGAATGCAACATATACAGACATAACAGTTGATGATCTACTAAGGCAAATAGTCATTTATATTTCACTTATAAACTTTAGGGTTGTAATTATATAACATATGATTATCAATAATATATTATATCGCAATGTTCAGGAGTAATATCAATGTTCTCGCACGCCAATGGACAACAAAATCAATCTCCTCCAACAGATGAACAAACTATACCATCTATTGGTGCATTTTTTGAACCTCTCTTAAAATATCCAAATGAATATGTTAAAGGAGATGCAACTAATGGTATGCCATTCACAATCACATTAAATGAAAAATGGCAAGTGTTAAATGATGAAGGTGGGAGAACATGGAGAGACATACTTCACCGTGAAGCATTGGGATTATTTGGCCTTACAATTACTAAAGATTTTCGTCATCAAGATAAAACACATATACTATGTTTTTTCATAAATTGCATACTTAATTTATGTAGTATAAACTATATACTTAATGTTTCATGTTTCATATTAAAAAAATTTATATATTGTACTCAGTGTTACATTCCCTGAATTTCATTACTATGATACTAGAAACCTTAAGATTTTTTATATGGATTATTTACTTTCTACGTGTATTTCATAGATAAATCTAAGAAGGATTAGTTATTATCTCTTATGCATAAAGAATCGGCAATTGTACCTCCAAAATGTTGTTGAATATATTAAAAATACCAGGAATGCTTTGAGAGGAGAATTGGTAAGAAACAAAAATGTAGTCAAGCCGCACTTCATAGGAGGAGAGTGGAAGAGGTTATTTTATGAGATTGCTATTAAGAAAAAAACGAAAAATGGAACTTTGGTTGGAAAAGACAAATATGCACATATTGTACAAGCCTCTAGGTAGTCCACACGCCATCGTTTTGGGAAAGGTGGCATGTTATCTACAGAGGAAAAAATTGTAAGCTTAATACACTACTATGCTTCTCAAGGAAAATTTATTTTTTATATAATCAAATTTCTAACTATTTCATTGTTATTTAAAATATAGTTGCAGGTGTTCAATACTAAAATGTCTAAAGATGACAAAGATTTTGCTTCATGTTATGGTGTATCTTCTGTCACTCATCAAAAGATTAAAGATGGATTTAATTCTATTACAGATTATGAGGTATTTTTTGACCTATAATTTTTTTGTTCTAGATAAATTTTTATAATATGAAAGAAGTATATGCAAATGAAATTTTCAATTAATACAATTTATAGTTGTGTTGATCTTATCTCATATGTGTCTTAGGTAACTGATCAACATGATGAAAGAGAAGATGAAGCTGAACTTTGATTCATGCTTCAACCTTACCATATGTTTGGTTAGTTCACTTAAGTTATTTTTTAAATCAATGAGATACTTTAGTTATGAAATACCATTAAATGCACACACTTTTTATGCTTTATTTCAATTCAATTGAAGTTATTGTTTGTGTTTTTCTCCGTTTATTTCATTTATGTATTTTTATTCACAAACTTATGTTTATAATTTTCTTTTTATGATTTTTCCATGCAGGCGGCGACAATTTTTTTTTTAAGGATGATCAATACAGATGATTTCAAACGAATTATCAATTTTGTTTTTTTCATATCTCATAATAAACAAATTTCAAGACCTAAGACATTTCATTATATTAATAAATGAAAAGTGATTTTTTGATAATCGATGTTGGAACATATGCATAACTTTTATTTTCTTTAATTAAATTATTTCTTTCTATATACTCATTGTTTTGGTTGTTGTATAATATACTTCAAATTTTAACATATGTAGATATTGTTATTACTTTGTAATTATTCATTTAATGTGAAAGATATCCATTTAATATATTTTTTCATTGCTAGAAAGATATGTAATAGATTAGAAAAACAAAAAAATTTGAAATATCATGCCATCTTGACATTTTCACTCAAACAAAATTCTGGGAGAATTGAAGTGACACTGCTTAGAAATTTTATTTATTTATTTATTCTAATTTTCAAAGATTTAAATGATTCATCTACATGATCAATACCATATTGAACAAAATGGTCAGTAGTGATATTATGTATGTAAATTTGTTATGCCCATCAACTTGGAATCACGTGAATGTTTCAATGGAGAGACTCTTCCATTACTTGTAATTGATACTTGCCATAATGTAGCCAAGCACAAAAAAAGCTACCATAGTCTTCTTGTACACAATGAATTAAAATTTTTTGATGTAACTATGAGATAGTTCAATTCTGTTAATACATTTGATATTAATTAAATATATTTATGGTAATTGGATTTAAGCTTAAGAAAATGGTCAAAATGTTCTCTTTGGTAATAAAATCAAACTCTTCCCAAGATACTCACCACATGTAATATATAACCTTTCTAAATAAAAGAGGTTATTTTTTTTTACACCATTGCATATTTTATGGTGCTTTGCACCATCTACAATTTTATTATAATAATAATAATAAAAAACATTTTTTTGCACCATTTTTTATTTTATGGTGCTTTGCACCATATACAATTTATTATTATTATTATAATTTTGATATTTTTATGATAAATTTTTAATTTTTGTAAAATTGGGTTTGGTGCTTTGCATCACAATATCTTGATCCATGTCAGATTGGTTTTTGGTGGTTTGCACCATACACCATGGAATGCCACATATGCATTTAACACCAAATTTAACATTTTTTACTAACTCCATTTTTGCACTAGAAAACATAGCACCACTTGCGTATCTCCACATTATCACCACTTTTGCACCACTATTTGAAAAGTAAATATTTCTCAAATCTTTTACAAATTGTGGTGCTAATGTGTGGCTAAATGACCCTTCTTCTTGTAGTGTTCACTCCCTATGTCCGTCTGTACCATAATCCATACTCTGTAGTGCCCCTGAGATATCTCAAGAAATTCTTCCCCGCCTTCCAAAATAGCTTGGTCGGCTTAACCATAGCTCGACTAAGCTGGTTAACTGCGTAGCATATGTCTGGTCATGTGTTCACCAAGTACATGGGTGAATCCACAAGCTACCTATAAACAGTAGTGTCGATTACCTCGCCTGAAGTAGCATCCTCCTTCCTCTGGTTTCCTGCAAGAGGAGTCTCCATGGGTTTACAACTCTCCATGTGGAAATTACTCAGAATATATTTGGCATACTTTCCTTGAGAAACAAATAGGTCCCCATCCCAATGCCATATCTCCAAACCAAGGAAATAGTGAAGGAGTCCCATGTCCTTCATCTCAAACTCTCTTGCAAGATCCTCTTTGTAAGAAGTTATGGGTTGTTCATCACCTGTCAGAATAAGATCATCAACATAAAGTACGATAATCAAAATATTACCATCAACCACAATCTAGTAAAGGTTCGGAATCGCTTCACTCTTCGTGAAGCCCAACCCAGTGAAATAGTTGTCAATCCTGGTGTACCAAGCACGTGGTTCTTGCTTCAACCCATACAGTTCTCTCTTGAGTGTACACACATGCGACTCACTGTCAAAGGTCTGAAAACCTTCTGGTTTCTCAATGTACACTTTTTCCTCAATAAATCCATTGAGAAATGCAGTCTTCACATCCATCTGATGTATCTTCCACCCCATCTGCATTGCGAGTGCAAGGATAGATCTAATAAATGAGTACCTTTCAACTGGTGCAAAAGTCTCCTCATAGTCAATCCCCTCAACTTGTGATAATCCCCGGGCTACAAATCGAGCCTTGTACTTCTCCACACTCACATCTGAGAATAGTCATCCTGCTATTTGGCAAATACACTCGATAATTGTGGGGAGTCAGATGTAAGACTTGAAATATCCAAAGTAGTCATTTTTAGTCTACTTTTCGAGTCTAGATCTAGACCCATCATCAGGACAACTTGCTAAGAAGAGAGAAGATCAAGGTTAATAAATAGAGGTGAAAAAGAAAAATGAAAAGGCCGACCAACTCTTAATAATTATAAATTAATTAATGTATTATTTCCTATTTTATTTATATTTATTACCTTAAAAAAATTTATATTTTATAATTTGGTTTACTAAAATATTTATAATTTATAACTCTTCTAATATTTTTAAAATTAGAGGATAATGCTAATATGTATTATAAAAGGGTTGATTAAATTAAAATTTTGAGGATAATACTAATATATATTATAATAAGGATAAATTTTTATTTATTAATACTTAATATTCTAATTTATAATTATTTACTAAATAGTGATATTTAAAGTTTTTTCTTCCGTCAATTATGGTTTCTTTAAGTTTTTAATATAAAATTATATGTGTTTTTTTATACTATATATTGTAATAGGATCATGGATTATAATAATTGATTACAAGGGTCTAATTCTCATTTTTTTTATTAAAGTGATTATATTAAAATTATTTTACTTTATTAATGCTAAAAAAGGTGGGGAGGAGGTTAGTTTAAATTAAGAAGGTAACTAATAGGGTAATTTTTAATGAATATATTTAAGAGGGTAAAAAATATTAGGAGGAATAGAGGGGTTTATTTAATTAGCATTATAAGGGGGGTTTAATTTTAATAGTATTTAAAGGGTTCATTAAAATGAAGCGAGGCTTGACTACAAAGTTTAAATAATAAGGGAAGAAAAGAAAAAGAGGGATGGTAAAGGTAGGTCAAGGAGAGTGTTTTAATAAAAGAGGAAAAGAAAGCTGACAGGCTAGCGGGGGGTGATAGGAGATGATGAAGGGTATAGGGGTGGGTGGAAGGTGAAGGTATGGGTTTAGGGTCAGAGTATGGTTTACTTGGCGTACTCTGACCCTCAAACCATACCTTCACCTTCCACCCACCCCTGTACCCTTCATCATCTCCTGTCACCCCCCACTAGCCTGTCAGCTTTCTTTTCCTCTTTTATTAAAAAACTCTCCTTGACCTACCTTTACCCTCCCTCTTTTTATTTTCTTCCCTTATTATTTAAACTTTGTAGTCAAGCCTCGCTTCATTTTAATGAACCCTTTAAATACTATTAAAATTAAACCCCCCTTATAATGCTAACTAAATAAACCCCTCTATTCCTTCTTATATTTTTTACCCTCTTAAATATATTCATTAAAAATTACCCTATTAGTTACCTTCTTAATTTAAACTAATCTCCTCCCCCTTTTTTAGCATTAATAAAGTAAAATAATTTTAATATAATCACTTTAATAAAAAAATGAGAATTAGACCCTTATAATCAATTATTATAATCCATGATCCTATTACAATATATAGTATCAAAAAAACATATAAGTTTATATTAAGAACTTAAAGAAACCATAATTGAAGAAAGAAATTTTTTTAAATATCACTACTTAGTAAATAATTATAAATTAAAATATTAAGTATTAATAAATAAAAATTTACCCCTATTATAATATATATTAGTATTATCCTCAAAATTTTAATTTAATCAACCCTTTTATAATACATATTATCAATACCCTTTATATTAGCATTATCTTCTAATTTTAAAAATATTAGAAGGGTTATAAATTATAAATATTTTAATAAACCAAATTATAAAATATAATTTTTTTTAAGGTAATAAATATAAATAAAATAGGAAATAATACATTAATTAACTTACAATTATTAAGAGTTGGTCGGCCTTTTCATTTTTCTTTTTCACCTCTATATATTAACCTTGATCTTCTCTCTTCTTAGCAGGTTGTCCTAATGATGGGTCTAGATCTAGACTCGAAACGTAGACTAAAAATGACTACTGTGGATATTCCAAGTCTTACATCTGAAAAACTACACCACAGAAACCTCCAATCTAGTTATGGGGAGTATCAGTGTACCCCAAAAATATCCCAAACTCTGCTGTTGGTTCTAGCTTATTTCTAGAATCTTTGGTCACATTGAAATAGACATATGAGCCAAAAAATTTAAAATATGAAACATCAAGTTTCTTATGAGAAAAATCCTCCTCTGGTGTACTTATGTCAAGTATTCGATGAGGACTACAGTTCTGCACAAATACCTCTATGTTGCATGCCTCTTCCCATAGATGCAACAGTAGGCCCAGATCATGTAACATCACTCGTGCCACACCCACAATTGTTCTGTTCTTTGTTTCTGCAACCCCATTTTGTTGTGGGTTATGAGGTGCAATCAAATCTCTCGAAATTCCTTATTTGGCATACAAGTTCTTGAATCCATTGGAGATGTACTCACCACCATTTTTTCTCCTCAGAGCCTTCACATGCTTCCCTATATATTTCTCAACCAGTGCTTTGAACTCACAAAATTTTGAGAAAATCTGATCTTTCATATGCATGAAGTAGATCCAACACTTTCTAGAAAAATAATCAACAAAAATCACATAATACATGTTCTTTGTTGTAGATGCTATATATGATGGTCCAAAAACACTTGAGTGAACTCTCTCAAGGATTTCCACTGCTCGTTTCTCCTTCTCGTGAAAAGTGGACTGTGTATACTTCCCCATGGTACATCCCTTGCATGTGTCTATCTGCGCAAGAGTACCCTCTGGAAGCCCCATAAAAATATGTTGCATTACCAAAGCACCGTGGTGTAGATGGCCCAATCTCCTGTGCCATAACTCACCCTTATCCTGGCTCACCACTATGTCTTCTTTACCCATAAATTTTGCACAACAATCTACATAGAGTTTTTAGAGATTCTTCACATGAAACCCAATCTTCTTGACTTTTATTGTGGATTTGTGATGAGGGAATGCTTTCCCTTCACTGAAAAACACATCATATCCTTTATCCTCCAACATAGAAACTAAAACTAAATTCTTTTTCAAGCCTGGTACATGAATGACATATTTTAATAAGAAAGGTTTACATGACTATCTCTGGAAAGTAACTGTATCAATCTCGATAGCGCTATACCTCCCATCATCACCCATTTCGATATGCATCTGAAGATCATTCTCCTCCAAGCTACTAAAAATTTATTTGTCTCTATTCATGTGGAAAGATGCACCACTATCCAAGTACCACACTGATCCCATAACACTAGACACCATGCAAGCAGTGAGTGGGAAGTCCTACTCGAACTATGGAGCCAAAGCTTCACCCGCTACAGATCCTGAAGCCTTCTTATTGTTATTCTTCTTCTGTGGAAAATTAGTGGCATAATGTCCATGCTCGAAAAAGTGAAATTTTTTCACTCTGGACATGTCACACTTCTTGCCTTATTTGTCGGTCTCAGATTTGGAATAGGATTTCTTTCCCTTCCCCTTATTTGCCTTACCATCCAAGGCACAATTTTCCTCATCATCTGCCTTGGATGAGGATCCATCCCTAATATTCAACCTAAATTTTTCTTGTACAAAATCCAACCAAAATCACTCCCAATCTGGTAGCTTCTCCCTCCCATTGACAGAGTCCTGATAACTATGCAAAATCTTGGGAAGGCCTAGAAGAGATAGGCTCACCAAGTCATTATCCAGTACAGTAATCCCGAAAATCCCAAGCTCATCTCGACATTGTATGAACTTGGTTAAATATTTCGAAATAGTGTCACCTTTCTCCATTTTTATTTTCCTGAGCTTGTCCTTCAGTGCCAATTTTCTATGGTCACTGCTACTCTAAAACAGATTTGTCAAAGCCTTCCACATTGCATATGGAGTCACTTTGCCATGGAGACTCGAGACAATGTGATCTCAAACTCCCTCTAGTAAGATCCTCCTCGCCTTTGCAACCTTATTTTGTCAAGCATCAAGAAGAGTGGTGTCTACTGCTACGGGCTTGGGAATATCATTATCATTGAATTATTTCAACCCGTTTCCCTCCATAACTGCCTCCATTTTGTCTTTCCATGTAATATAATTAAAACTGCCCTCGAGTGCATATTCCAATCTCAAGCCATTGAAGGCCATCTTGATCCGCCTATCGCATCAAGAATATTTTAGTAAATAGAATGTTGTTCAGCACAAACTCAATTTATTCCCCACTATAGTGATTTCATGTGCTCCGATACCATATAGAAATTATACAAACAATATGTATACCAATGGATTCAATCTGATCATGCTATATGTAAAGAAAGATACTGAATCCTTCTACAAATTAATTATGAAAAATAAACATGATCTCCAAATCACAACAAGTAAAACAAATAAGTAAATCAATCCACAACACATATAATTTTCCTAGGGAAATCTTGCTGCTCAAATCCCCTCTATCTGTAATATTCCCAAATAGGGAATGCAACAATATAAGACATATGTGCAGGAAAATAACGCAGATCATCAAAGAAAAAGCAGGAGGCCAATATGGAGACATTTCAAATGTATTTACAACAGCAAAATAGATGTACAAGATGGCCCATAAGTTTCATAACTAGAAATACAAGTCACCAATGAGCGAAAATCCTCAAAAAGAGGGGTTGCAACCATGTATATTGTCTGGAAAAATCTTGACAACGTTATTTTATTAGGTTGCAACAACTATTGATTACACTTCAGATCTAGAGCAAATAATTGCATGAAAATTCAGATATATAACAGACCCATACACTATATAGGCTCTCCTTCAGAATCTCCTTGGGGATTTTAGCATTACACCATGTACAACTTCTAGACTTGAGTTTTAAGAATGCAGATCTGCAGAAATATTCAAATCTAAAAATGGATCTGATCTAATATAAAATAAGAAAATGATCCCTCCAATGGATCTCCAAAGTGAAGGGCAGATCCCCAACACTTGAAAACCAACTCTCTATATGGTATGCCAAAAGACCCTGCAACAACACCTACAGGCATAATGCAGATCTGGAAGTAAAACTATGTTGTAGGGTTGAGAATATGTTTGGCCACATGCCAAGATCAGAAAATGAAGCTCAAGATGTCCAATACTCTCTTTCTAATGGAATAGAAGCCTCCTCCTCTGAAAATGAGCACTGAAATGGCTTATATATGAATAGATATAACCTCCACTTGCTGCAGCTTGAAAAGACAACCAAAACCTCAACAGAATCTGCATTGTAGCTGAAAGAAGAAGCTTGGCCTTTAGCCATATAGTGGACTATGCAACATAAAATATTCCAAGAGGCCTCTCAAGGAAAGAGGTGGGATTCCGGATCAGGAACATCCAATGCTAAACAACATTATTCTCAGCTAAACAACAAGAGAATGATATATGTCTAAATAGACAATATATTCAGAAAATAACATAATCATCAACAACCTTCTAATGTTTCCATCCTCTTCCTTTTATAAGTTAAGAGCTTGCAAACCCTAAACCACTTCCAATGAGATCACTTCTTTCACACAAGCCATCTCCATCTTAAACTGCATTGTGCCTCATTGATGGCCACTCCTCCATGACAATGCTGTAGATTTGGCCAAGGTTGACCCATTCAAAATATCCAGCCCCTTTCACACCTAAGGGCGCTTGTCTAAACAGTCAAGATTTAGCCTTTTTACATTTGGCATTGATTTATTCATGATTTTGGAGTATTATGCACCTCCTTTACACTTTTATTATTTAAACAAGGAAATAACACAAAAATGAATATTCCAATTATCTTAGGACTAATAGGGGATATTATACTATCTCTATTGTATATTCAACCAAGTAATCATGAATCAATTACAATGCACTCTTCTCACAAGAGTCTATTTCACTCTACTAACTATCTCACACTGATCCAGATAAAACAGACCAAGACTTAGCCAATTTCTTGCCTCTACTCAGCCTGCCTGCCTTGCACAATTCTTGTAGAATTAGATCCCTATTCTTTATGAATTTCAACCTTCCAAAACTACGCAATGCTCATGGGAAATCCTATGGGTGTATTTCTACATGTGGGAAGTTTTCTAATTATAGAACTGACAGTTAGCATCCCTTTAACCTCTATCTCATCGGGTCTTCATCAGAACTGACATGCATGCAACTATTAATAGTAAATCATAAGTTACTTGATATGTCACTGCATGTGAATTAAATATGATTTAATTCACTTGACCTCTCACTAGTGCAACAATCAGTTACAACTAGTTAAACTGATTTTAACTCATTAATTGAGTTAACTGATTTCCTATGCATTAAACTAATACACTAACTGCAACTTGGACTCTAAAACAAATAGAATCACTCTGCATGCCTCATCAACCACCCTCAACTCGAATTCCATGAGCTAACTGAGTTTATCACACTCAATTAACTATTACAAGTGATTATGAGATAAGATTACAATTTATTGTCCAATTTAATTAAGGGAAAATTAAGTTAGACACACATTTCTTGTTGAATTTTCAACATATTTTGATGGAAAATTTAAGAGAAATTATTTTTCATCTTCAACCCTCTATAGACTCTTACATTGGTGTTTTGGGAATTGATAGATGCTTATTTTGACAACGAAGCTCTTGAGAATTAGTTCTTATCTTGGCAATGTTCATTTTCTTATTTAACACTACTCTAGACAAAAACATAATTTTGGATTTCAAAATTGAAGTTAATCATCTCTTTATAATATCTTCCTTTTCCCCTTTAATTTTTTATTGCCCCACAAATTCTCATTAAATTTGGAAGTATTAATATTTTTAGTTTAATATTATGTTGCATGATTATCTCCTCCTTTATTCACCAATAGAAGACTAGGCATCCTTATATGTCACCCTTGCTTGAGCTAATGATGGGATATTTGATTAGAGTTTGAAGCAATTTTAGGAAACCTCTTGGCATCCATGTTGTATAAATTCTTATTATACATAAGATAAAAATTCATAGTCATTCTTTCAATTGGGGGAAGTCATTCCTATTCATAGCTATGATTTCAATGTGGTGACTTGTTTCAATCAAGATGATAGGGTAGTTAGTATTTCCTTTAATATTGAGGTTGTAGGTTATAAATTTATTTTGGAACTATTCAATCTTCCTTAGGGTATTTTTTAAGGATTTAATATTTTTCCTATATATGGTATTGTAGGTGACTATTCTGGTTTGAAAATTTGTGCATATATAATGTAAGAAAATATTCAATAAAGAAACATGTAATTTTCTATTAAAATTGGTAATTTTCTAGCGAATATCATCCATTTAGTCAGCCAGAATGGTTATCTCAATTAGCCCAGTTCTCGTTGCTAAGTATCTCGCTAGTTGGGAGGTCAAGGGGTAAAATCTCCTCGATGCCCTTGGGGTTAGGCCCTTCTTTATTGAACGGTGGGTAGATCCCTTTGGGTTGATATGCCTAGATTTTCCCATGGATGTAGTGGCCACCCAATGTCTATGAACAATCCTTTAAAAAATCATCCATTTAATCACATATATGTAAAAAATAGGCAAATTTTTAACCAAATTGGCGAATTTAGAAAATGTCCAAAAAATAATCCATTTGTGAAATTTTTCACTTAAAATTTTCCCTAATCTTCCTCCATGGCTCTCTGGATATACCACAAAGTCAAATTTCACATGCATATAAACTAACAAGAGGGATGTGAGTCTCAAACATGAGTTTTCTTCTTTTATTCCAACAACAAATATCTATTGACTTACAATTGTTTTCAAGCCCATAGTAAGCTTTCCAACCTCCATTTTGTTGAAACTTTAGTTAAACTGAGAGGGGGGGGGGGGGGTTGAATCAGTTTAACACCTTCCTGATCTTTTAAAACTTTTCATTAAAATTATTTACACCTTCATTTCATATCCAATTTAATGTGTGAGTAATCTTAGACTGTAAGCAGTAGGTATTAGTATAATATAATAGTAGACTTAATATGAGGGCAGCAGGTATTAAGCAGATGATACATATTAGATCAATACATAAATATCATACACAGAGACACCAGATATAAGTGGAAACCCATAAAGGGAGAAAACCACATCTTATTATTGTTGTGATGCAAAGGCAAGCTCCAACTCCCTCTCACCATTGTTTTTCTGCAGGCACCAACCTACAGGAGGCTCCAACCTCAATTCTGCATGCTACAACTTGCAAGGAAGCACCAACTCCCTTCAATTTTCTACAGGCACCAACCTGCAGGAGGCTTCAACCTCAATCAACTACAACTGACAGCTATCAAGCTGCAACTTGATAGGGAAGCTCCAACTTCCTCAATTTATCAAACTGAATGTTTGCTGATTTACATCAGATATCAGCTCTGTTCTGTAGCTTCTCTTTCCTGCTCTTCTTCTCTTAATCTTCTCTGCCTTATTCTTCTATATTTTCTCTCTCTCTCTCTCTTGAGCTTATCAAAATTGGTATTATATATAGAAATTCTCACATGACTGTTTGTATTTCACAAGGAATTTGAAGTGAACAGTCATGACTCTTTGGCTTCTGTCTTCTTATTCCTTTTTCCAACTCATTTTAGAATTACTACAATATGTACAAATTTCCATGCTACAGTGGGATTTTATATTTTCCTTAGGATACTTGCCTTTGCATCACAAACAATATAAAAAATTTACATTTACATTTTTCAATTATACATCTAAATTCCACTCAGCTTCTTTTCTGGATTTTGGCTTTACTGGATTTGTCTTTTCCTGTTGCTAATAAGAACCTGTTCTGCATACAATTTGTTCAGTGTCATCTGCACATTCCCTGTTTTCTGTGCTTATTCACCTGTCCAACTCATTCCTGTACTTATTCCTGTTCACCGAACTTTCATCTCTGCAGGCTCTCCTCTTCTTTTTCCTTTTCCATAATTGCATCCAAGTTTCATGCCCAATCATTTCCCAAGTCCGGGAAATTTCACAATCTCTTATTCCCCACTGGAAAATTCAAACAATAAGGCTGGACTATTTTAATATCTCAATTCAAGACAATTGAGATGTGTTAACCTCTCTTCATGAATTATAGCAGTAGTCCGCTATATGATTATATGCGCCAGTCACCATTCACAACCATTCTACGCAACATATTCATTGACCTTCGAGCGTGTTAAAACATATTCCATGTTCAAAAGCACTTCAAAGCCTCTGATCATTATACACATAATATATTACGCCTTCAATGATAATTACAGCAATCTTTTATTTATTTGAAACCTTAATTAATTTGCCTCTTTTAATATATTCCGTATGTTAATAACTGAAAAAACCTTATTATGCAACAAAATTCATTATATATCTATCACAAATCCTTTAACTACTCGCCTTTATTAAATTGAAACCTTATGACCATATAATAAACCTTAGTACATGTTTGATTGGGCCCCACACATACAATCAATAACCAACCAAACGCGCGCACCCGTACCTGGCTATCTTCCGGGCTCTTTCATTAAACTTTGCGCATCTTCCCCAATTGACCACCATCCGATGTCCCTTCTCCAGATCAACGGCGCATGTCAATTTCGCTCGGCATCCAACGTCGGTTTTTTAACGTGCGGTGGCACGGTTTAAACAAGCGGTTTTATTATTCATCCAGGGACATGCGTCGATCAATCAATAGAATCGCTGCCCAACTCGGGAATACCACCTCCGTACCAAAAGCAGTGCGAAATGGGGCAATCCACTCTTGCGATTCCGCTTCCGATTTTGGTACGAGGTTGACCCAGGTTACATCGGGTTACGATCTCCCTTGTGTTTTTTAATTTAGGGTTTAGTCCCGGGTTCCGCCTCCAACACAGAGTTCCGCTCCTTTTAAATTATATATATATATATATATATTTTTTTTTTCGACTATGGTTCCGTTATACTCTGACGCAGAGTTCCACCATTCATAACCCTTGTGGCTATGTGTATAGTGCTCATCCCCACAGAGCGTATTCACGCTGGTTCATAGAGCTCATCACAATCTAGGTATGTACAATTTAAAACACCACATCGACCAGAAGTCGAGTTCTTCAACTAAATACAGAGCATTTGAATATAAAGTCCGAAAATTAATTTATATTATGTGTAACGCCTGGCTGTATAAAAGATTCTCAGAATTTATATATATATATATATATATATATATATATATATATATATATATATATATATATACATATTCTTGGAATACCAACGGTTTCTCTGCAATAACAGCTGTGGCTTTGCCTCTCCCGCTTCTGTCACTCTGCCTCTGCCTTTCTCCTTTATATTCATTTCCTCTTTGCTGCCTCCATTGTCTTTCTTTGTTTCCTTGTAACTATTCCTGTCTCTGCATCTACTACCCCCTTTGCCATCAATGACAACATTTCCAACAGTCTCCCCCTTTGGCATTGATGGCAATACATTTTCTCTGTTTGCCTACTCTTTCTCCTGTTACTTGATCTTCCTGTTTGCCTGCTCTTCCTCCTATTGTTTGCTCTTCCTCCCCCTTTGACATCAATGGAAAAGGGTTTCTTTTTGCATTTACTCTCTCTGAGTTATGTTTAGGTTCTCTTCTGCTGACTTTGTACCATGCTGCTCCATAGTGATGTATAAGACTTGTTGAGAGAACACTTTGAGAATTATCGAATTTGAATATAAACTGTAAATTGATACAGTTCTTTCACTTGTATAGAGCTAAAAGTGAGAATAATGATACTTCATAGAATACATTGTATCAGCTTTATCTAGTCAGAGATGTATGATTGAATTCAGCAACTAAAATGTTGAGAGGCTTCAAATAATCACTACTCGTCTTTTATGTTTCAGATTCTTAACATAATGTTTCAGAACACAATACTGATCCTTTTGCTCTGTAATTGACCTTTTGATGCTTGAATAATGCAGATAACTCTAGGATAATAACTTGGTGTTCTTTTGTCTTAAACCTTTCATCCTGAGGACCTGATTCATGTTTTCCTTGCTGGCTGATCTCCGCCTGGAATGATATTATCTTTTCTATTCTCCCCTTGAGATTGTGCTTTCTTTTTATATCAGAGAGTAGCATCTACATATACTACCCCTAGTTTATCTCTCAGATATTGAAATGGTTCTCTAGCAAGAGGTTTGGTAAATATATCAGCTTTCTGTTCTTTCGTTGGTACATATTCCAGCTTTACTATCTTCTGAGCCACTTGTTCTCGGAGGAAATGACACTTGATTGGAATATGTTTAGTTTTTGAGTGAAGTACAGAATTTTTAGATATACTTATAGCACTTGTATTATCACATTTAATTGAGATAGGTTCATCAATGCTTACCTTCATGTCTTGTAGAGTTTGTTTCATCCACATGACTTGTGTACAACATGCTGCTGCTGCAATATATTCTGCTTCTGCTGTAGATAGGGAGATAGATGTTTGTTTCTTACTTAACCATTCCACCAGACTTTCTCCTAGATAGAATGCACCTCCACTTGTACTCTTCTTGTCATCCACACAGCTGGCCCAATCTGCATCTATGTATGCTGATAAAGTGAATTTTTTTCTTTTAGGATACCAAAGTCCATACTGTGTTGTTCCTTGTAGATATCTGAATATTCTTTTGACTGCAAGAAGTTGATTTTGTTTAGGTGCTGCTTGATACCTAGCCACTAGTCCTACTGCTAGCATGATGTCTGTTCTTGATGTAGTCAGATACAATAGACTTCCAATCATGGATCTATAGAGTTTTTGATCTATATCAGCAGACCCATCATCAGCACACAGCTTGCAACCTGTGGTGATGGGAGTTGACACAGGTTTGCAGTCCTCCATTTTGAACTTTTTCAGCATTTCCTTTAAGTATTTTTCTTGTGAGATGAATGTACCTGTGTTCTTTTGCTGAATTTGCAGTCCCAAGTAGAAAATGAGCTCTCCAATCATGGACATTTCAAACTCTGTTTTCATCTCATCAGCAAAACCTCTTGCTAGTTTTTCTCTGTTTCTTCCAAACATGATGTCATCGACATATACTACAACAATCAGGAGTTCATTTTCATGGGCTTTTATGTATAAATTGTCGTCTACTCCACCTCTCTTAAAACCCTGTTTTTGCAAATATTTATCCAGTCTTGAGTACCAAGCACGAGGAGCCTATTTCAATCCATATAGGGCCTTCTTCAGTCTACATACATAGTCTTCTTTGTTTGTCAATGAGAAGCCTTCTAGTTGTTCCATGTACACTTCTTCTTCTAGATCTCCATTAAGAAAAGCAGACTTTACATCCATTTGATATACCTTGAAGTCTTGGTAGCATGCAAATGCCAGGAACATTCTGATAGCTTCCATTCTGGCTACACAGGCAAATGTTTCTTCATAATCAAGTCCTTCAATATGTGAGTACCCTTTGCAGACCAGCCTGGCTTTATTCCTGATTACTTGTCCTTGCTCATTCATTTTGTTTTTGAATACCCATTTTGAACTAATGATATTCTTCTCAGTGGGTCTGGGAACTAGTTCCCAAGTATTGTTTTTCTCAATTTGATCCAATTCTTCATTCATAGCATTCACCCAAGACTTGTCCCTGCTGGCTTCTTCAAATTTCTTTGGCTCTATTTGTGAAAACATGGCTATGTATACCTCTTCAGTTTGTTATGTCAGTTGCCTTCTTGTTTGGAATCCTACACTCTTGTCTCCAATGATTTGATCTTCTGGATGGTTCTTTTGAGTGTATCTTGAGGGGGTTTTCGAGTTCAGTTTGGTATCTTCTGAAGTCTTGCTTGCTCCATCATCATCTTGGTCCTCTTCTTCATGATTTTCTGAATAGCTGCTGCAATCTGTATCTCTTGTCTTGTTTGGGAGTTCTTAATCAAATCTTACATCAATACTTTCTACAATTTTTCGAATAGTCTTGTTGTAGCATCTGTATCCTTTACTCTTGGATGCATATCCTAAGAGTATTCCTTCATCTGCTCTTGCATCAAATTTCCCCAGATTTTCATCATTTGTTCTTTATGTAGCATGCCAAAGAATAAAGTGCTTGATTGATGCAGGTTTACCATGCCACAGCTCATAAGGTGTCTTGTCACTGTTAGGTCTTAAATGAGCTTTGTTTAGAATATGTACTGATGTGTGTACAACTTCTACCCAAAAGGTTTGAGTAATGTTACTTTCTTGCATCATAGCTCTGGCCATTTGTTGTACAGACATGTTTTGTCTCTCTGCTACTCCATTATGCTGAGGTGTCCCTACAATGGTAAATTGTTGCTTTATTCCATGTTCATTACATAGGTCTGAAAAGTCATAATCTGTGAATTCTCCTCCTCTATCTAATCTGATACATTTTATCTTGCATCCAGTTTGATTTTCTGCTAATGCTTTGAATATCTTAAACTTTTCCAGTGCTTCTGATTTGTTCTTGAGAAAAGCAACCCATGTCATTATGGAGAAATCATCTATTATCAGCATGAAGTAGGATTCTCCACTTGGTGCCTTAGTTCTAGCATGTCCACACAGATCCATGTGCACAAGCTGGAGTGGTCTTCTTGTTGATAGTTCATCTTTATATTTAAAGGATGTGTGAGTCTATTTCCCCAATTGACAAGATTTGCATATGGTATTTGAAGGTCTTTTTATTTCTGGCATATCTCTGATAGCTTTCTTCTTCCTCAGTCTAATGATATGGTCGAAACTGAGATGTCCCAATCTCTTATGCCATAACCACGACTCCTCAAATTTGCTAAGATGGCAGGCTTCATCTTCTTCTTTCACTATGTACACATTACTCTCTGTTCGAACACCTTTGACCAGAGTCCTTCCTGTTGTGCTTGACCTGACTACACAATCTTGTGCTCTAAAAAGAACTTCACAGCCTTTGTTCATTGTCACATACGAGTGACACGCTAACAACTACATACAATATCCACAAATAGTACATCTTGGGCCTGCCTGTTGTCCTGTTCAGCACTTTTCATCGATCTTTCTGGAGAGTTGTCATTGCCAAAAGTAACATTGCTAGATTTATTTTTCATCAGAAGTTATAAACTTGCTTCTGTCTCAGGTCATGTGTTTAGACATTATTGTGTCTGCGGCTTTTCGGATCTTCGAAGTTGAAACCGGGTCACACGCAATTTCTCATGCTACTTCAGAGCATCATATACCTTGTCGATATCTTTCAGGTGATAGTTATCCTTTTGAGACATTTGGAAGGCATATGTCCTGGCCCGCTGAAAACATAAAAGTTTGATCATAGTTTTTACGAAATTGTGGTATGACGATTTTCTTTGATTCATAAACCTCCTCGAAGTGTTGAAAATCAATCTTTGTCCATAATTTCTACACTCAATGATTTTATGGCCAAATTATTTACAATAAAAAGAGTAACCATAGAAACAACTTGCATATCTGATGTGAGTTTGTCTTCTCCAGTTGTTTATTTGAGACAGTCTCTTTACTCTTTGCATCTTTAGCAGGTTTGAATTTCTCCTCCTTGCATGACAATATGCAGCAATGTGTCCCAGCTTGTGGCAGACATAATAGGTGGCATTCTTCATAGGAGGCAAGAATATCCTTTGATGGTTTCCAAATTTGATATAATCAGGAGTATATGATCCTTTCTCTATTGTCTTAGTATTTGTTGAAATATTTGTTATTAGAGGTTTCTTCTAGTCTCTGTCATTCTCATTACATGTTTCTTCCTTTGTAGGAATTATTTGAGCTGCTTCATCAGCCTTCTTTGCTTTCACATAAATTATATTTTTGTTTTCCTTTTCTTTGCCTTTACTTCATTCTCCTTCATAGTCTATCCCAGTTTTTATTAGAGGAGATCTTTGAGCATCCAAGATTTCATTCAACTTACCAGAGCTTGTCATTTGAGAAGGGTATATAGACACTTTCGGTTGAGAACTTTCTAATTTCTTCCTCAGACATACAATTCCTTCTTCCAGCTTCTCTTGTTCTTGGGTTTTATCCTTGATTTGTTGAAGTAACATATCTTCTATCTTCTTGGCTTCTTCAAGCCTTACCTTCAGCAGCATGAGGACTTCTAAATTTTGTTCTTCTTTAACACATTTGAGGAGAATATCTTTTTTTTTCTGCATTTTAGTTTGAGTCTGTTAATATTGCCCGGGGGCACTTCCTGAGCTCCCCTCCCGAGTCCAGCACGCTTCTTCTTCATCTTCTAGCAAAAGAGTCCTTGAAGTTTTCTGGCATCGGTAAAGGTCGAGAGGTTCCTTCTAACTTCTCTGAAGATTCATGGAGTCTTCGGATATGCTATGTTTGTCTTGTTGAACATAGAAAGGATTTTCTTGCTGAATTTCTTTCCTTTCGCAGTTCTGTGTTTCGTTTTTCTGCGGTTAACGGAATTGATTTCTTACTTTCTTGTGAGGACACTTAAGCGACATAATGTCCTTGCTTCCAGTTAAAGCATTTGAAGGGTATTTTACCTTTGTATCTGCTGAGCCTCTATCCAATTTCTTGACAAATTTAGCTTCTTCTTCATCAGAGCAAGAGCATATGTCTTCTTTTTCTTCTTTCTTCTTTTTTGTTTTAAAAGCCTCTTCCCTCGTACTTGGCTTCTTCTATGGGAGCCTCATCTCATATGCTGTTAGATTTCCAAGTAGCTGGTTCATGGTCAAGGTCTCCCAATCAACTGTCTCTTCTATTGCAGACAGCTTGGGATTAAATCTGGATGGGAGTGATATTAGAATCTTTTGCACAACTATACTTTCTGGCATGGTTTCTCCAAGAGCTTTCATATTGTTAACAATTTCTGCAACTTTTAAGAAGAAGCTACCAATATCTTCATCATCATTCATTTTTAAATTTTCAAACTGGGCTCTATATACTTGAAGTTTGGCAGTCTTTACCTTTTTATTTCCCTCATGGATATTCTCTAGAGTGTCCCACATATCTTTGGCAGTCTTACTGTGCATTATTTTGATAAACTCAGCTTCACATAGTCCATTTAATATTGCATTCATTGCTTTTTCATTAGCTACAAAGCTTTGTTTAGCTTCTTTCTCTGAATCAGTTGACTTTGTGACATATCCAACTTCCACAGCATCCCAAACTTCTAGTCCTAAAAACATTATATATGCTTTCATTCTGATTTTCCAGAAGGCATAATTTGCACCTGTAAAGAAAGGGGCTTTATTGGTTGAGCTTCCTTCTTGACTAGCCATCTTGAGAGACTAGGATCTCCTTTCAGTTGTTAGACTGATATAAAAGGAACCAGCTCTGATACCAATTGTTGAACCTTTAGTTAAACTGAGAGGGGGGGGTGAACCAGTTTAACACCTTCCTGATCTTTTAAAACTTTTTATTAAACTTATTTACCCCTTCATTTCATATCCAATTTAATGTGTGAGTAATCTTAGAATGTAAGCAGCAAGTATTAGTATAATATAACAGTAGACTTAACATGAGAGCAGCAGGTATTAAGCAGATGATACATATCAGATTAATACATAAATATCATACAAAGAGACACCAGATATAAGTGGAAACCCATAAAGGGAGAAAACCACATCTTATTATTGTTGTGATGCAAAGGCAAGCTCCAACTCCCTCTCACCACTGTTTTTGTGCAGGCACCAACCTACAGGAGGCTCCAACCTCAATTCTGCAAGCTACAACTTGCAAGGAAGCACCAAATCCCTTCAATTTTCTACAAGCACCAACCTACAGGAGGCTTCAACCTCAGTCAGCTACAACTAACAGCTATCAAGCTGCAACTTGATAGGGAAGCTCCAAATTCCTCAATTTATCAAACTGAATGTTTGCTGATTTACTTCAGATATCAGCTCTGTTCTGTAGCTTCTCTTTTCTGCTCTTCTTCTCTTAATCTTCTCTGTCTTATTCTTCTATATTCTGCATTCTCTATATTTTCTCTCTCTCTCTCTCTCTCTCTCTCTCTTAATTTTATCAAAATTGGTACTATATATAGAAATTCTCACATGACTCTTTGTATTTCACAAGGAATTTGAAGTGAAAAACCATGACTCTTTGGCTTCTATCTTCTTATTCCTTTTTCCAACTCATTTTAGAATTACTACAATATGTACAAATTTCCATGCTATAGTGGGATTTTGTCTTTTCCTTAGGATACTTGACTTTGCATCACAAACAATATAAAAAATTTACATTTACATTTTTCAATTATACATCTCAATTCCACTCAGCTTCTTTTCTGGATTTTGGCTTTACTGGATTTGTCTTTTCCTGCTGCTGATAAGAACCTGTTCTGCATACAATTTGTTCACTGTCATCTGCATATTCCCTATTTTCTGTGCTTATTCACCTATCCAACTCATTCCTGTACATATTCCTGTTCATCGAAATTTCATCTCTGTAGGCTCTCCTCTTCTTTTTCCTTTTCCATAATTGCATCCAAGTTTCATGCCCAATCATTTCCCAAGTCCGGGAAATTTCACAATCTCTTATTCCCCGCTGGAAAATTCAAACAATAAGGCTGGACTATTTTAATATCTCAATTCAGAGAATTGAGATGTTAATTCAATACTCCTCTGTAGTTATAACCGACAGTCCATTATGGATACATATGCGCCAATTCTGCATTCACAACCATTCTACGCAACATATTCATTGACCTTCGGCATATTAAAACATATTCCATGTTGCGCAACTTCACATATACAGTCATTATACATAATATATTACGCCTTCAACGATAATTGGCAATCTTTTATTTATTTGAAACCTTAGTCAGACTCTTTTAATATATTCCACCATATGTTAATAACTCGGAAAACCTTATTAATATAAAAAAAATTCATTGCATATATCTATCCTCGTCCTTTAACTACGCACCTTTATTAAATTGAAACCTTATGACCATATAATAAACCTTAGTACATGTTTGATTGGGCCCCACACATACAATCAATAACCAACCAAACACGCGCGCCCGTACCTGGCTATCTTCCGGGCTCTTTCATTAAAATTCGCGCATCTTCCCCAAGTGACCACCGTCCGATGTCCCTTCTCCAGATCAATGGCGCGTGTCAATTTCACTCGGCATCCAACGTCGGTTTTTTAACGTGCGATGGCGCGGTTTAAACATGCGGTTTTACTGTTCATCCAGGGACACGCGTAGATCAATCAATAGAATCGCTGCCCAACTCGGGAATACCGCCTTCGTACCAAAAGCGGTGCGAAATGGGGCAATCCACTCTTGCGAGTCCGCTTCCGGTTTTGGTATGAGGTTGACCCGGGTTACATCAGGTTACGATCTCCCTTGCATTTTTTAACTTAGGGTTTAGTCACAGGTTCCGCCTCCAACGCAGAGTTCCGCTCCTTTTAATTATATATATATATATATATATATATATATATATATATATATATATATATATATATATATATATATATATATATATATATATATATATATTTTTTTTGACTATGGTTCCATTATACTCTGACACAGAGTTCCACCATTCATAACCCTTGTGGCTATGTGTACAGTGCTCATCCCCACAGAGCCTATTCACGCTGGTTCATAGAGCTCATTACAATCTAGGTATGTACAATTTAAAAACACCACATCGACCAGAAGTCGAGTTCTTCAACTAAATACAGAGCATTTGAATATAAAGTCCAAAAATTAATTTATATTATGTGTAACGCCTGGCTGTATAAAAGATTCTCAGAATTTATATATATATACATATATATATGTATATTCTTCGGAATACCCGGCGGTTTCTGTAGCGATAAGTACAATAAACTCTTCTCTCTTGCGCTCCTGCCTCTGCCTCTGCCTTTCTCCTTTATATCCATTTCCTCTTTGCTGCCTCCATTGTCTGTATTTGTCTCCTTATAACTATTCCTATCTCTGGATCTGCTACCTCCTTTGCCATCAATGACAACATTTCCAACAGTCTCCCCCTTTTGCATTGATGGCAATACATTTTCTCTGTTTGCCTACTCTTTCTCTTGTTACTTGCTCTTCCTGTTTGCCTGCTCTTCCTCCTGTTGTTTTCTCTTCCTCCCCCTTTGACATCAATGGCAAAGGGTTTCCTTTTGCATTTACTCTCTCTCAGTTATGTTTAGGCTCTCTACTACTGACTTTTTACCATGCTGCTCCATAGTGATGTATAAGACTTGTTGAGAGAACACTTTGAGAATTATCGAATTTGAATATAAACTATAAATTGATACAGTTCTTTCACTTGTATAGAGCTAAAAGTGACAATAATGATACTTCATAGAATACATTGTATCAGCTTTATCTAGTCATAGATGTATGATTGAATTCAACAACTAAAATGGTTAGAGGCTGCAAATAATCACTACTCATCTTTTATGTTTCATATTCTTAACATAATGTTTCAGAACACAATACTGATCCTTTTGCTCTGTAATTAACCTTTTGATGCTTGAATAATGCAGATAACTCTAGGTTAATAGCTTGGTGTTCTTTTGTCTTGAACCTTTGATCATGAGGACCTGATTCATGTTTTCCTTGCTGGCTGATCTCTGCCTGGAATGATATTATCATTTCTGTTCTCCCCCTGAGACTGTTCTTTCTTTTTATATTAGAGAGTAGCATCTACAGATACTACCCCTAGTTTATCTCTCAGATATTGAAATGGTTCTCTAGCAAGAGGTTTGGTAAATATATCAGCTGTCTGTTCTTTCGTTGGTACATATTCCAGCTTTACTATCTTCTGAGCCACTTGTTCTCTGAGGAAATGATACTTGAATGGAATGTGGTTAGTTTTTGAGTGAAGTACAGGATTTTTAGATATAATTATAGCACTTGTATTATCACATTTAATTGAGATAGGTTCATCAATTCTTACCTTCATGTCTTGTAGAGTTTGTTTCATCCACATGACTTGTGTACAACATTCTGCTGCTGCAATATATTCTGCTTCTGCTGTAGATAGGGAGATAGATGTTTGTTTCTTGCTTAACCATGCCACCAGACTTTCTCCTAGATAGAATGCACCTCCACTTGTACTCTTCCTGTCATCCACACAGCTAGCCCAATCTGCATCTGTGTATGCTGATAAAGTGAAGTTTTTGCTTTTAGGATACCAAAGTCCATACTGTGTTGTTCCTTGTAGATATCCGAATATTCTTTTGACTGCAAGAAGGTGATTTTGTTTAGGTGTTGCTTGATACCTAGCCGCTAGTCCTACTGCTAGCATGATGTCTGGTCTTGATGCAGTAAAATACAATAGAATTCCAATCATGGATCTATATATTTTTTGATCTATATCAGCAGACCCATCATCAACACACAGCTTGCAACCTGTGGTCATGGGAGTTGACACAGGTTTGTAGTCCTCCATTTTGAAAATTTTCAGCATTTCCTTTAAGTATTTTTCTCGTGAGATGAATGTACTTGTGTTATTTTGCTGAATTTGCAGTCCCAAGTAGAAACTGAGCTCTCCAATCATGGACATTTCAAACTCTATTTTCATCTCATCAGCAAACCCTCTTGCTAGTTTTTCTCTGTTGCTTCCAAACATGATGTCATCGACATATACTACAACAATCAGGAGTTCATTTTCATGGGCTTTTATGTATAAATTGTTGTCTAATCCACCTCTCTAAAAGCCCTGTTTTTGCAAATATTTATCCAGTCTAGAGTACCAAGCACGAGGAGCCTGTTTCAGTTCATATAGGGCCTTCTTCAGTCTGCATACATAGTCTTCTTTGTGCCTTGATGAGAAGCCTTGGTTGTTCCCATGTACACTTCTTCTTCTAGATCTCCATTAAGAAAAATCGAACTGCATCCATTTGATATACCTTGAAGTCTTGGTAGCATGCAAATGCCGAGAACTTACGATAGTACCATGCAGCTGCATGGGCTTAAATGTTTCTTCATAATCAAGTCCTTCAATTTGTGAGTACCTTTGCGGACCCGGCTGGCTTTATTCACGATTACTTGTCCTTGTACTCATTCATTTTATTTTTGAATACCCATTTTGAGCCAATGATATTTTTCTCAATTGGTCTAGGAACTAGTTCCCAGGTATTGTTATTTTCAATTTGGTCCAATTCTTCATTCATTGCTTTTACCCAAGACTTGTCCTTGCTGGCTTCTTCAAATTTCTTTGTCTCTATTTGTGACAACATGGCTATGTATACCTCTTTAGTTTGTTCTATTAGCTGCCTTCTTGTCTGGACCCCTTCTTTCTTATCTCCTATGATCTGATCTTCAGGATGATTCTTCTGAGTGTATCTTGAAGGGGTTTTTGAGTTTAGTTCAGCATTTTCTGATGTTTGGCTTGTTTCTTCATCATCTTGGTCCTCTTCTTCATGATTTTCTGAATAGCTGCTGCAGTCTGTATCTCTTGTCTTGTTTGGGAGTTCTTCATCAAATCTTACATCAATAATTTCTACAATTTTTCGAATAGTCTTGTTGTAGCATCTATATCCTTTACTCTTGGATGCATATCCTAAGAGTATTCCTTCATCTGCTCTTGCATCAAATTTCCCCAGATTTTCATCATTGTTCTTTATGTAGCACTTGCTGCCAAAGACTCTAAAGTGCTTGATTGATGCAGGTTTACCATCCCATAGCTCATAAGGTGTCTTGTCAGTGTTAGGTCTTAAATGAGCTTTGTTTATAATATGTACTGATGTGTGTACAGCTTCTGCCCAAAAGGTTTGAGTAATGTTGTTCTCTTGCATCATAGCTCTGGCCATTTGTTGTACATACCTGTTTTGTCTCTCTACTACTCAATTCTGCTGAGGTGTCCCTGCAATGGTAAATTGTTGCTTTATTCCATGTTCATTACATAGGTCTGCAAAATCATAATCTGTGAATTCTCCTCCTCTGTCTGATCTGATACATTTTAGCTTGCATCCAGTTTGATTTTCTGCTAATGCTTTGAATATCTTAAATATTTCAGTGCTTCTGATTTGTTCTTGAGAAACGCAACCCATGTCATTCTGGAGAAATCAGCTATTATCAGCATGAAATAGGATTCTCCACCTGGTGTCTTAGTTATAGCAGGTCCACACAGGTCCATGTGCACAAGCTGGAGTGGTCTTCTTGTTGATAGCTCATCTTTAGATTTAAAGGATGTGCAAGTCTGTTTCCCCAATTGACAAGATTTTCATATGGTATTTGAAGGTCTTCTTATTTCTGGCATATCTCTGACAGCTTTCTTCTTGCTCAGTCTAATGATATGGTCGAAACTGAGATGTCCCAATCTCCTATGCCATAACCATGACTCCTCAAGTTTGCTAAGATGGCAGGTTTCATCTTCTTCTTTCACTTTGTACACATTACTCTCTGTTCGAACACCTTTGAGCAGAGTCCTTCCTGTTGTGCTTGACCTGACTACACAATCTTGTGCTCTAAAAAGAACTTCACAACCTTTGTCACACATCTGACTGACACTCAGTAAATTTGCTTTCAGTCCATCCACAAATAGTACATCTTAGGCCTTTCCTCTGCCATTGTCTATGCTTATTGAGCCTTCTCCCTTGATCTTTCCTGATTTATCATTGCCAAAAGTAACATTGCCAGATTTATTTTCATCAAGAGTTATAAACTTGCTTCTGTCTCCAGTCATGTGTTTAGAGAAGCCACTGTCCAAATACCACTGGCTTTTTAGATCTTGAGCAGTTAGAGCCAGGTCACACTTATTCTCCTTCTTTTTCCACTGGAGGCATCCTTATGTTTGATATCTTTTGTGAGGTGATGAATTTCATCCTTTTAGAGGACATTTGGAAGGCATATGTCCAGCTTGATTGCACATACAGAATTTGATCATATTTTTGTAGAATTGTGAGTATGAGCAGACTTTCTTTGATTCATAAACATCCTTGAAGGGTTGAAAAGCAATCTTTGTCCATACTTTGTACACTCAATGATTTTATGGCCAAATTCTTTACAATAAAAGCAGTAACAATAGAAACAACTTGCATACCTGATGTGAGGCTGTCTTCTCCAGTTGTTTATTTGAGACAGTCTCTTTACTGTTTGCATCTTTAGCTGGTTTGAATTTCTCCTCCTTGCATGACAATATGCAGCAATGTGTCCCAGCTTGTGGCAGACATAACAGGTGGCATTCTTCATAGGAGGAAAGAATCTCCTTTGATGGTTTCCAAATTTGATATAATCAGGAGTATATGATCCTTTCTCTGTTGTCTTAGTATTTTTTGCAATATTTTTTATTAGAGGTTTCTTCTGGTCTCTGTTTTTCTCATTACATGTTTCTTCCTTTGTAGGAATTATTTGAGCTGCTTCATCAGCCTTCTTTGCTTTCACAAAGATTATATTTTTGTTTTCCTTTTCTTTGCCTTTACTTGATTCTCCTTCATAGCCTATCCCAGTTTTTATTAGAGGAGATATTTGAGCATCCAAGATTTCATTCAACTTACCAGAGCTTGTCATTTGAGAAGGGTATATAGACACTTTCTGTTGAGCACTTTCTAATTTCTTCCTTAGACATACAATTTCTTCTCCTAGCTTCTCTTGTTCTCGAGTTTTATCCTTGATTTGCTGAAGTAACATATCTTCAATCTTCTTGGCTTCTTCAAGCTTTACCTTCAGCTGCATGAGGACTTCTGAATTTTTTTCTTCTTTCACACATTTGAGGAGAATCTCTTTTTTTTTTCTACATTTTAGTTTGGTCATGTCAATCTCCTCTAAAGAGCATATAGAGGCTCCCCTCAAGGTCGACTTCACCTTCTTCTTCATCTTCTAGCAAGATTCCTTCAGGTTTTTCTATGGCCATCGGTAAAAAATTCAGAGGTTCCTTCTTCTCCTGATTATCAAAGGTCTTCGGATGTCTTGTTGTCTTGTTGAGCATTGAAGGATTTTTGCTGAATTTCTTCTTTCCTTTACGCAGTTCGACTTGGTCTTCCTGATTCTTGAGATTGATTTCTTACTTTCTTGTGAGGACACTTGTGACATAATGTCCAACTCTTCCACAGTTAAGGGTTGAAGGGTAGTTTACCTTTGTATCTACATGAACCTCTATCCAGTTTCTTGACAAATTTAGCTTCTTCTTCATCAGAGCAAGAGCATGTGTCTTATTTTTCTTCTTTCTTCTTTTCTTTTTTAAAAGCTGTTTCCCTCGTACTTGGCTTCTTCTGTGGGAGCCTCATCTCATATGCTGTTAGATTTCCAAGTAGTTGGTTCATGGTCAAAGTCTCCCAATCAGGTGTCTCTTCTATTGCAGACACCTTGGGATTAAATTTGGATGGGAGTGATCTTAGAATATTTTGCACAACTATAGTTTCTGGCATGGTTTCTCCAAGAGCTTTCATATTGTTAACAATTTCTGCAACTTTTAAGAAGAAGTTGCCAATATCTTCATCATCATTCAATTTTAAATTTTCAAACTAGGCTCTATATATTTGAAGTTTGGCAGTCTTTACCTTTTTATTTCCCTCATGGATATTCTCTAGAGTGTCCCATATATCTTTGGCAGTCTTACTGTGCATTATTTTGATAACCTTAGCTTCACATAGTCCATTTAAGATTGCATTCATTGATTTTGCATTAGCTACAAAGCTTTGTTTAGCTTCTTTCTCTGAATCAGTTGACTTTGTGACATATCCAAATTCTGACATCCCAAACTTCTAATCTTAAAGACATTATGTATGCTCTCATCCTGATTTTCCAGAAGGCATAATTAGCACCAGTGAAGAAAGGTGCTTTATTGGTTGAGCTTCCTTCTTGACTAGCCATCTAGGGGACTTAGGATCTCCTTTCAGTTGTTAGACTGATACACAAGGAACCTGCTCTGATACCAATTGTTGAACCTTTGGTTAAACTGAGAAGGGGGGGAGGGGGGGGGGGGTGAATCAGTTTAACACCTTCCTGATCTTTCAAAAATTTTCATTAAACTTATTTACACCTTAATTTCATATCCAATTTAATGTGTGAGTAATCTTAGAATGTAAGCAACAGGTATTAGTATAATATAACAATAGACTTAATATGAGAGCAGCAGGTATTAAGCAGATGATACATATAAGATCAATACATAAATATCATACATAGAGACACCAAATATAAGTGGAAACCCATAAAGGGAGAAAACCACATCTTATTATTGTTGTGATGCAAAGGCAAGCTCCAACTCCCTCTCACCACTGTTTTTCTGCAGGCACCAACCTACAGGAGGCTCCAACCTCAATTCTGCAAGCTACAACTTGCAAGGAAACACCAACTCCCTTCAATTTTCTACAGGCACCAACCTACAGGAGGCTTCAACCTCAGTCAGCTACAACTGACAACTATCAAGCTACAATTTCATAGGGAAGCTCCAACTTCCTAAATTTATCAAACCGAATGTTTGCTGATTTACTTCAGATATCAGCTCTATTCTGTAGCTTCTCTTTTCTACTCTTCTTCTTTTAATATTCTCTGCCTTATTCTTATATATTCTGCATTCTCTATATTTTCTCTCTCTCTCTCTCTTGAGCTTATCAAAATTGGTATTATATATAGAAATTCTCACATGACTGTTTGTATTTCACAAGGAATTTGAAGTGAACAGTCATGACTCTTTGGCTTTTGTCTTCTTAATCCTTTTTCCAACTCATTTTAGAATTACTACAATATACACAAATTTCCATGCTACAGTGGGATTTTGTCTTTTCCTTAAGATACTTGCCTTTGCATCACAAACAATATAATAAATTTACATTTACATTTTTCAATTATACATCTCAATTCCACTCAGCGTCTTTTCTGGATTTTGGCTTTACTGGATTTGTCTCTTCCTGCTGCTGATAAGAACCTGTTCTGCATACACTTTGTTCACTGTCATCTGCATATTCCCTATTTTCTGTGCTTATTCACCTGTCCAACTCATTCCTGTACATATTCCTGTTCACTGAACTTTCATCTCTACAGGCTCTCCTCTTCTTTTTCATTTTCCATAATTGCATCCAAGTTTCATGCCCAATCATTTCCCAAGTCCGGGCAATTTCACAATATCTTATTCCCCGCTGGCAAATTCAAACAATAAGGCTGGACTATTTTAATATCTCAATTCAGAGAATTGATATGTTAATTCAATACTCCTCTGTAGTTATAACCGACAGTCCATTATGGATACATATGCGCCAATTCTACATTCACAACCATTCTACGCAACATATTCATTGACCTTCGGCGTATTAAAACATATTCCATGTTGTGCCACTTCACATATACAGTCATTATACATAATATATTATGCCTTCAACGATAATTGGCAATATTTTATTTATTTGAAACCTTAGTCAGACTCTTTTAATATATTCCACCGTATGTTAATAACTCGGAAAACCTTATTAATATAACCAAAATTCATTGCATGTATCTATCCTCGTCCTTTAACTACGCGCCTTTATTAAATTGAAACCTTATGACCATATAATAAACCTTAGTACATGTTTGATTGGGCCCCACACATACAATCAATAACCAACCAAACACGCGTACCCGTACCTGTCTATCTTCCTGGCTCTTTCATTAAACTTCACGCATCTTCCCCAAGCGACCACCGTCCGATGTCCCTTCTCTAGATCAACGGCGCGTGTCAATTTCACTCGGCATCCAACGTCGATTTTTTAACGTGCGATGGCGCGGTTTAAACAAGCGGTTTTACTGTTCATCCATGGACATGCGTCAATCAATCAATAGAATCGCTGCCCAACTTGGGAATACCGCCTCTGTACCAAAAGCGGAGCGAAATGGGGCAATCCACTCTTGCGATTCCGCTTCCGGTTTTGGTACGAGGTTGACCCGGGTTACATCGGGTTACGATCTCCCTTGCGTTTGTTAACTCAGGGTTTAGTCGCGGGTTCCGTCTCCAACGTAGAGTTCCGCTCTTTTTAATTATATATATATATATATATATATATATATATATTTTTTTTTTTTTTCGACTATGGTTCATTATACTTTGACGGGATTTCACCATTCTGGCTTCGCCGCGCTGTAATAGGTGCTCATCCCCACGAGCCTATTGACAGTTTGCGAACTCATTACGCTCTGGGTACCAAAATTTAAAAACGCCACATCGACCAAAGTCGAGTTCTTCTTCGTACGAACGTTTGAATATAAAGTCCGGAAATTATTTTATATTTCGTAACGCCTGGCTGTATAAAAGATTTTCGGAGTTTATATATATATATATATACATATTCTTGGAATAATAGCTGTGGCTCTGCCTCTGCCACTTCTGTCACTCTGCCTCTGCCTCTACTGATGTGATAACGGCTTTGTCTCCGTATTTGCTTCCTCCGCCTCTGCCTTTCTCCTTTATATTCATTTCCTCTTTGTTGCCTCCATTGTCTGTCTTTGTCTCCTTGTAACTGTTCATGTCTCTGCATCTGCTACCTCCTTTGCCATCAATGACAACATTTCCAACAATCTCCCCCTTTGGCATTGATGGCAATACATTTTCTCTGTTGCTGCGCTGCTCTTATTACTTGCTCTTCTGTTTGCACACTCTTCCTCCTGTTTGCTCTTCCTCTAACTTTGACATCAGCCAGAAACTTTTCTTTTTGCATTTCCTCTTTCTGAGTTATGTTTAGGCCCTCTTCTATTGACTTTATACCATGCTGCTCCATAGTGATGTATAAGACTTGTTGAGAGAACACTTTGAGGATTATCGAATTTGAATATATACTATAAATTGATACAGTTCTTTCACTTGTATAGAGCTAAAAGTGAGAATAATGATACTTTATAGAATACATTGTATCAGCTTTATCTAGTCAGAGATATATGATTGGATTCAGCAACTAAAATGCTAAGAGGCTTCAAATGATTATCACTACTCATCTTTTATGTTTCAGAACACAATGCGATCCTTTTGCTGTAATTGACTTTTGATGCTTGAATAATACGAGATAAACAGTCTCATAATAACCGCGTTCTTTTGATTGTCTTAAACCTTTGATCCCGAGGGACACAAGATTCATGCTGCTTGCTAGGCGATCTCCGCACAGAATGATATAATCATTCATTCTCCCCCAGAGAGCGCAGTTGTTTATATCGATGACATCTACGGATACTTTTCCTGGTTGTCTCAGATATTGAAATGGTTCTCTAGCAAGAGGTTTGGTAAATATATCAGCTGTCTGTTCTTTCGTTGGTACATATTCCAGCTTTACTATCTTCTGAGCCACTTGTTCTCGGAGGAAATGATACTTGATTGGAATATGTTTAGTTTTTGAGTGAAGTACAGGATTTTTAGATATACTTATAGCACTTTTATTATCACATTTGATTGAGATAGGTTCATCAATGCTTACCTTCATGTCTTGAAGAGTTTGCTTCATCCACATGACTTGTGTACAACATGCTGCTGCTGCAATATATTCTGCTTCTGCTGTAGATAGGGAGATAGATGTTTGTTTCTTGCTTACCCATGCCACCAGACTTTCTCCTAGATAGATTGCACCTGCACTTGTATTCTTCCTGTCATCCACACAGCTGGCCCAATCTGCATTTGTGTATGATGATAAAGTGAAGTTTTTTCTTTTAGGATACCAAAGTCCATACTGTGTTGTTCCTTGTAGATATCTGAATATTATTTTGACTGCAAGAAGGTGATTTTGTTTAGTTGCTGCTTGATACCTAGCCACTAGTCCTACTGCTAGCATGATGTCTGGTCTTGATGCAGTCAGATACAATAGACTTCCAATCATGGATCTGTAGAGTTTTTGATCTATATCAGCAGACCCATCATCAGCACACAGCTTGCAACCTGTGGTCATGGGATTTGACACAGGTTTGCAGTCCTCCATTTTGAACTTTTTCAGCATTTCCTTTAAGTATTTTTCTTGTGAGATGAATGTACCTGTGTTCTTTTGCTGAATTTGCAGTCCCAAGTAGAAACTGAGCTCTCCAATCATGGACATTTCAAACTCTGTTTTCATCTCATCAGCAAACCCTCATGCTAGTTTTTCTCTGTTGCTTCCAAACATGATGTCATCGACATATACTACAACAATCAGGAGTTCATTTTCATGGGCTTTTATGTATAAATTGCCGTCTACTCCACCTCTCTTAAAACCCTGTTTTTGCAAATATTTATCCAGTCTTGAGTACCAAGCACGAGGAGCCTGTTTCATTCCATATAAGGCCTTCTTCAGTCTGCATACATAGTCTTCTTTGTCTGTCAATGAGAAGCCTTCTGGTTGTTCCATGTACACTTCTTCTTCTAGATCTCCATTAAGAAAAGTAGACTTTACATCCATTTGATATACCTTGAAGTCTTGGTAGCATGCAAATGCCAGGAACATTCTTATAACTTCCATTCTGGCTACAGGGGCAAATGTTTCTTCATAATCAAGTCCTTCAATTTGTGAGTACCCTTTGCAGACCAGCCTGGCTTTATTCCTGATTACTTGTACTTGCTCATTCATTTTGTTTTTGAATACCCATTTTGAACCAATGATATTCTTCTCAGTGGGTCTAGGAACTAGTTCCCAAGTATTTTTTTCTCAATTTGATCCAATTCTTCATTCATAGCATTCACCCAAGACTTGTCCCTGATGGCTTCTTCAAATTTCTTTGGCTCTATTTGTGACAACATGGCTATGTATACCTCTTCATTTGTTATGTCAGTTGCTTTCTTGTTTGGACTCCTACACCCTTGTCTCCAATGATTTGATCTTATGGATGGTTCTTTTGAGTGTATCTTGAGGGGGTTTTCGAGTTCATTTCGGTATCTTCTGAAGTCTTGCTTGCTCCATCATCATCTTGTTCCTCTTCTTCATGATTTTCTGAATAGCTTATGTAGTCTGTATCTCTTGTCTTGTTTGGGAGTTCTTCATCAAATCTTACATCAATACTTTCTACAATTTTTCGAAAAGTCTTGTTGTAGCATATGTATCCTTTACTCTTGGATGCATATCCTAAGAGTATTCCTTCATCTGCTCTTGCATCAAATTTCCCCAGATTTTCATCATTGTTCTTTATGTAGCACTTGCTGCCAAAGACTGTAAAGTGCTTGATTGATGCAGGTTTACCATGCCATAGCTCATAAGGTGTCTTGTCACTGCTAGGTCTTAAATGAGCTTTGTTTAGAATATGTACTGTTGTGTGTACAACTTCTATCGAAAAGGTTTGAGTAACGTTATTCTCTTGCATCATAGCTCTGGCCATTTGTTGTACAGACCTATTTTATCTCTCTGCTACTCCATTCTACAGAGGTGTCCCTATAATGGTAAATTGTTTCTTTATTCCATGTTCATTACATAGGTCTGCAAACTCATAATCTATGAATTCTCCTCCTCTGTCTGATCTGATACATTTTAGCTTGCATCCAGTTTGATTTTGTGCTAATGCTTTGAATATCTTAAATTTTTCAAGTGCTTCTGATTTGTTCTTGAGAAACGCAACCCATGTCATTCTGGAGAAATCATCAATTATCAGCATGAAATAGGATTCTCCACCTGGTGTCTTAGTTCTAGCAGGTCCACACAGGTCCATGTGCACAAGCTGGAGTGGTCTTCTTGTTGATAGCTCATCTTTAGATTTAAAGGATGTGCGAGTCTCTTTCCCCAATTGAAAAGATTTGCATATGGTATTTGAAGGTCTTTTTATTTCTGGCATATCTCTGACAGCTTTATTCTTGCTCAGTCTAATGATATGGTCGAAACTGAGATGTCCCAATCTCCTATTCCATAACCATCACTCCTCAAGTTTGCTAAGATGGCAGGCTTCATCTTCTTCTTTCACTATGTACACATTACTCTCTGTTCGAACACCTTTGAGCAGAGTCCTTCCTGTTGTGCTTGACCTGACTACACAATCTTGTGCTCTAAAAAGAACTTCACAGCCTTTGTCACACATCTGACTGACACTCAGTAAATTTTCTTTCAGTCCATCCACAAATAGTACCTCTTGGGCTTTTCCTCTTCCATTGTCTATGCTGACTGAGCCTTTTCCCTTGATCTTTCCTGATTTATCATTACCAAAAATAACATTGCCAGATTTCTTTTCATCAAGAGTTATAAACTTGCTTCTGTCTCCAGTCATGTGTTTGGAGTAGCCACTGGCCCAAATACCACTCGCTTTCGTATCTTGAGTGCTTAGAGCTGTGTCACACTTATTCTCTCCTTTTTCACCTGAGGCATTTTCTCGTTTGATATCTTTTTGTGTAGTGATGAATTTCACTTTCATACTTAGAGGACATTTTGAAGGCATATGTCCAACATTGCACATAAAGCATTTGATCATAGTTTTTGTAGAATTGTGAGTATAAGAAGACTTTCTTTGATTCATAAACCTCCTTGAAGTGTTGAAAATCAATCTTTGTCCATACTTTCTACACTCAATGATTTTATGGCCAAATTATTTGCAATAAAAGTAGTAACCATAGAAACAACTTGCATACCTGATGTGAGGCTATCTTCTCCAGTTGTTTATTTGAGACAGTCTCTTTACTATTTGCATCTTTAGCTAGTTTGAATTTCTCCTCCTTGCATGACAATATGTAGCAATGTGTCACAGCTTGTGGTAGACATAACAGGTGGCATTCTTCATAGGAGGCAAGAATCTCCTTTGATGGTTTCCAAATTTGGTATAATCAGGAGTATATGATTATTTCTCTGTTGTCTTAGTATTTGTTACACTATTTGTTATTAGAGGTTTCTTCTAGTCTCTGTCTTTCTCATTACATGTTTCTTCCTTTGTAGGAATTATTTGAGCTGCTTCATCAGCCTTCTTTGCTTTCACAAAAATTATATTTTTGGTTTCCTTTTCTTTGCCTTTACTTGATTCTCCTTCATAGCCTATCCCATTTTTTATTAGAGGAGATCTTTGAGCATCCAAGATTTCATTCAGCTTACCAGAGCTTGTCATTTGAGAAGGGTATATAGACGCTTTCTGTTGAGCACTTTCTAATTTCTTCCTCAGACATACAATTTCTTCTTCCAGCTTCTCTGTGCTGCCTTCCAGCTTCTCTTGTTCTTGAGTTTTATCCTTGATTTGCTGAAGTAACATGTCTTCTATCTTCTTGGCTTCTTCAAGCTTTACCTTCAGCTGCATGAGGACTTCTGAATTTTGTTCTTCTTTCACATATTTGAGGAGAATCTCTTTTTGTTTTCTGCATTTTAGTTTGAGTCTGTCAATCTCCTCCAGGGCACTTCTCAGCTCCCCCTCAAGGTCAACTTCACCTTCTTCTTCATCTTCTAGCAAGAGTCCTTCAAGTTCTTCTATGGCCATCAGTAAAAATTCAGAGGTTCCTTCTTCTCCTGAGGATTTATCTGAGTCTTCAGATGTACTGTTCTCTTGTTGAGCATAGAAGGATTTTCTGCTGAATTTCTTTCCTTTCTGCCAGTTCTTTGATGTGTTTTTCTCTTATTCTTGAGATTGATTTCTTACTTTCTTTTGAGGACACTTAGCAGCATAATGTCCAACTCTTCCACAGTTAAAGCATTTGAAGGGTAGTTTACCTTTGTATCTACCTGAGCCTCTATCTAGTTTCTTGAAAAATTTAGCTTCTTCTTCATCAGAGCAAGAGCATATGTCTTCTTTTTCTTCTTTCTTCTTTTCTGTTTTAAAAGCTGTTTCCCTCGTACTTGGCTTCTTCTGTGGGAGCCTCATCTCATATGTTGTTAGATTTCCAAGTAGCTGGTTCATGGTCAAAGTCTCCCAATTAGTTGTCTCTTCTATTGTAGACACCTTGGGATTAAATCTGGATGGGAGTGATCTTAGAATCTTTTGCACAACTATACTTTCTAGCATGGTTTCTCCAATAGCTTTCATATTGTTAAAAATTTCTGCAACTTTTAAGAAGAAGCTGCCAATATCTTCATCATCATTCATTTTTAAATTTTCAAACTGGGCTCTATATATTTGAAGTTTTTCAATCTTTAGCTTTTTATTTCCCTCATGGATATTCTCTAGAGTGTCCCACATATCTTTGGCAGTCTTACTATGCATTATTTTGATAAACTCATCTTCACATAGTCCATTTAAGATTGCATTCATTGCTTTTGCATTAGCTACAAAGCTTTGTTTAGCTTCTTTCTCTGAATCAGTTGACTTTGTGACATATCCAAATTCCACAGCATCCCAAACTTCTAATCCTAAAGACATTATATATGCTTTCATTTTGATTTTCCAAAAGGCATAATTTGCACCTGTAAAGAAAGGGGGTTTATTGTTTGAGCTTCCTTCTTGACTAGCCATCTTGAGAGCCTAGGATCTCCTTTTAGTTGTTAGACTGATATAAAAGGAACTTGGCTCTGATACCAATTGTTGAACCTTTAGTTAAACTGAGAGGGGGGGGGGGTGAATCAGTTTAACACCTTCCTGATCTTTTAAAACTTTTCATTAAACTTATTTACACCTTCATTTCATATCCAATTTAATGTGTGAGTAATCTTAGAATGTAAGCAGCAGGTATTAGTATAATATAATAGTAGACTTAATATGAGAGCAACAGGTATTAAGCAGATGATACATATCATATCAATACATAAATATCATACACAAAGACACCAGATATAAGTGGAAACCCATAAAGGGAGAAAACCACATCTTATTATTGTTGTGATGCAAAGGCAAGCTCCAACTCCCTCTCACCACTGTTTTTCTGCAGGCACCAACCTACAGGAGGCTCCTACCTCAATTCTGTAAGCTACAACTTGCAAGGAAGCACCAACTCCCTTCAATTTTCTGCAGGCACCAACCTACAGGAGGCTCCAACCTCAGTCAGCTACAACTGACAGCTATCAAGCTGCAACTTGATAGGGAAGCTCCAACTTCCTCAATTTATCAAACTGAATGTTTGCTGATTTACTTCAGATATTAGCTCTGTTTTGTAGCTTCTCTTTTCTGCTCTTCTTATCTTAGTCTTCTCTGCCTTATTCTTCTATATTCTACATTCTCTATATTTGCTCTCTCTCCCTATCTCACTCTTGAGCTTATCAAAAGTGATATTATATATAGAAATTCTCACATGACTATTTGTATTTCACAAGGAATTTGAAGTGAACATTCATGACTCTTTGGCTTCTGTCTTTTTATTCCTTTTTCCAACTCATTTTTAGAATTACTACAATATGTACAAATTTCCATGCTACAATGGGATTTTGTCTTTTCCTTAGGATACTTGCCTTTGCATCACAAACAATATAAAAAATTTACATTTACATTTTTCAATTATACATCTCAATTCCACTCGGCTTCTTTTCTGGATTTTGGCTTTACTGGATTTGTCTTTTCCTGCTGCTGATAAGAACCTACTCTACATACACTTTGTTCACTGTCATCTACATATTCCCTATTTTCTATGCTTATTCACCTGTCCAACTCATTCCTGTACATATTCCTGTTCACCGAACTTTCATCTCTACAGGCTCTCCTCTTCTTTTTCATTTTCCATAATTGCATCCAAGTTTCATGCCCAATCATTTCCCAAGTCCGGGCAATTTCACAATCTCATATTCCCCGTTGGAAAATTCAAACAATAAGGCTGGACTATTTTAATATCTCAATTCAGAGAATTGAGATGTTAATTCAATGCTCCTCTGTAGTTATAACCAACAGTCCATTATGGATACATATGTGCCAATTCTACATTCACAACCATTCTACGCAACATATTCATTGACCTTCGGTGTATTAAAACATATTCCATGTTGCGCCACTTCACATATACAGTCATTATACATAATATATTATGACTTTAATGATAATTGGCAATTTTTATTTATTTGAAACCTTAGTCAGAGTCTTTTAATATATTCCACCGTATGTTAATAACTCGAAAAACCTTATTAATATAACCAAAATTCATTGCATATATCTATCCTCGTCCTTTAACTACGCGCCTTTATTAAATTGAAACCTTATGACCATATAATAAACCTTAGTACATGTTTGATTGGACCCCACACATACAACCAATAACCAACCAAACGCGCGTACCCGTACCTGGCTATCTTCCGGGCTCTTTCATTAAACTTCGCGCATCTTCCCCAAGCGACCACCGTCTGATGTCCCTTCTCCAGATCAGCGGCGCGTGTCAATTTCGCTCGGCATCCAACGTCAGTTTTTTAATGTACGATGGCGCAGTTTAAACAAGCGGTTTTAATGTTCATCCAGGGACATGCGTCAATCAATCAATAGAATCGCTGCCCAACTCGGGAATACCTCCTCCGTACCAAAAGCGGTGCGAAATGGGGCAATCCACTCTTGCGATTCCGCTTCTGGTTTTGGTACGAGGTTGACCCGGGTTACATCGGGTTACGATCTCCCTTTCGTTTTTTAACTCAGGGTTTAGTTGCGGGTTCCACCTCCAACGCAGAGTTCTGCTCCTTTTAATTATATATATATATATATATTTTTCCGACTGTGGTTCCATTATACTTTGACGCAGAGTTCCACCATTCATAACCCTTGTGGCTATGTGTACAGTGCTCATCCCCACAGAGCCTATTCACGCTGGTTTGTAGAGCTCATTACGCTCTAGGTATGTACAATTTAAAACGCCACATCGACCAAAAGTCGAGTTCTTCAACTAAATACAGAGCATTTGAATATAAAGTCCGGAAATTAATTTATATTATGTGTAACACCCGGCTGTATAAACAATTCTCGGAATATATATATATATATACATATTCTTGGAATACCAGCGGTTTCTCTGCAATAACAGCTGTGGCTCTGCCTCTGCTGCTTCTATCACTCTGCCTCTGCCTTTCGCCTTTATATTCATTTCCTCTTTGTTGCCTCCATTTTCTGTCTTTGTCTCCTTGTAACTGTTCCTGTCTCTGCATCTGCTACCTCCTTTGCCATCAATGACAACATTTCCAACACATTTATCCTTTTTTCAATGTTGTAATTCCATTTGAGCTTATAATGGATGTCTATTCCTAAATATTTGTATGAAGGAACTTCCTCCAAAGAGGTTTTGTCGTAAATGAAGTTATCATAGTTGATTTTCTTTTCAATTATCATGGCTTTAATTTTGTGGCTATTAACAAGCATACTCATCTTGGAGAAAAAATATTAGAGGAATATTTATTTTTAGCCAAGATCGTAATGGATACTTGGCAAAAGAAGAATATTGTTAGCATAAAGGAGAAGAGTTATGACCATATCGTGGGACCAAGACAACCTACATCTTCCAAACACTCTTCTAGCTTATCAATGTATATGCCAAAAAGGGTATGGGATAAGGGACACCCTTGTTTGAATCCAATATCACATTTAATTTCTTCCCACGAACCCGAAGTGGTCCTAAGTTTGGAAATAAAATTCTTGTACAACCTTGTCATCACAGCTGTCAACTTGATAGGAACCATTATCTCTTCTACCCTATTCCATAACTTGTCCTAGGACAATGTCAAAAGCCTTTTTAAAGTCAACAAAAGAACAAAAGTGATCAGTTTTATTATCGTGGCATTCCTCTCTAATATTTATCCTAACAATAACAAGATGGTCCATAATTGAATGATATATATTAAACCTAGCTTTTCCTTTTTTTTTTACCATGGATTTCAAGCCAAAGGATAATATTTTTTTTAAAATAATATCATATAACTTGGATAAAATGTGGCTATTCATAATGTTCCTATAATTAGAGGGAGATATTTTGTTCCCACTCTTAAATATAGGCACAATTAAGCTTTGCATCTGTTACACAGTAATTTGTCACCGTCCCTGCAATCCCCGTCCCGCACATTGGAGGGATCATTTCGTGACCTGTGAGCAGTGACATGGCTTGAAACCACTTTCATGACATCCCTCTGAACAAGAGCTTTCGTTGCCCTGACGACATCTCCTTGTGAAAATCCCTAAAAATGGCCCTTTTTTCATTGGCGCGGGTAGCCAGTTCAGTACCCACGCCAATGGGGAAAATCCTTCAAAGAGGTCGCGCCAATTGGCGCTCTGTCCCAGAGTCACACTCGCGCCAGCCAATTTAAGGAGTGTTTTTTAAAAATAAATGGCGGAAGTTTCGTCCTAACCAATTCTTGGACTGCTATCTATCTTGAGTTGGGAGGTTTGGCTACGGATTTCCATAGAGAGGAAGTGGTTTTCCACCTCTCATGGAAGCTTCCTTGATGATAGGGCCAATCCCATGATTATAGGGATCCCAACTCCCCTTCCTCCATCTATAAAAGCTTTCCCATCTCCATTGCAAGCTAGTCTTCAAGTCTTCAAGTCTTCAAGTTCCCAAATTCCCAAGAGCCTTGATTATTCCCCTAAGGCCAAATTCAAGCAAGGAGACTATCGTCAAGATCCAAAGAGAGAGGTTTGTCCCATCCCTAATAGGCTTTTCGAGACGTGTTCTGCTGGCGACTCCACTGGGGATCGTTGGCTTGTTGTCGTTCATTTTATAAGCTATAGACGGAGCCTGAAGTTGGCCAGATAGCCTTCAAAACGCTTTTTCTCTGCAATTGCGAAGTAGATCAAAGCTGCTTCAGTCAATCTCCAGTTTAGTTTGTAAACTGAACCCTTGGAGTATTGTCTTGTATTTTCGGTTGTTTCTCTTTTCTCCTTGCTTGATTGGCTCTTTTGGCTGGATCTTTTCTGAGTGTTTGGCTTTTGGTTCAGCCCCAAAGGATCAGATCTGACCTCTGCTTTTCCGAATTTTCACCTTTTCATAGTTGGCTTGATTGGCGGGAGTTTAGCCCTGACAGTCACACCAGTTGGCGCAGTTTGCCAGTTCATCGCTCGCGCCATTCCCTGTCTGGCACAGATTACAGCCAGACAGTCGCGCAAGTTTCTTCTGGTCAGTACTTTGCTTCTGGGTTTGTTTTGGATTCTGCTTGAAGTGGTGAGTCTGGTCTTGGTTGGGAGAAATTATTTGTTTTTTCATTTTCAGGCATTGGCGCTTGTTTTCAGTTAGCAACCCACACCAATTAGCCATTGGCGCTAGTTTTCAGTGAGCAAGTTGCGCCAGTTGGCGCTAGTTGTCAATGACAAAGTCAGGCCAATTTCAGGGTGTATGAAATTTGAGACTTTTTCCCTAAATCCTTCACGAGTGTGTCTTTCCTTCCGGTATTTTCACTGTATGAGCATAGATTACATTTCTCATTGTTTGAAATGTCTTCTCTCCATGATTTCTTGATGTAAAAGGGAATGAATGCCTTGTTTTGATCTCTTGCTTTGGAAGTCCTCTTTGTGTTTGACCTCATATGTCTTGTCGCCTTTTGAGGGATTTCGTGGCAAAGTGTTTGAAACAACGATTGCATTCTTAGTGTTTGTTTACATCTCTTTTGCATTCATCCTTCATTAAGAAGATTTGCGTTTATTTAGTTTTCGTATCAAAGTGTTCTTTTTGTTAAAATACATTAGATCACATTGCATTGAAGAGTATTTTGAGATTTATCATTGAACTTAGATCACATTGTTTAATGGTTGAAAGCTAAAAATTGCTTTGAGTGCATTCTCTTTCATTGAAAGCATGCATTAAGTAGATTCTCATTTCATCGAAAAGTGCATTGAGTGCATTCTTATTATTTGAAAAGGAAAAAGGAAATTGTGCATAGATTACAATTGCATAGTTTTCAAAAAAGAGGATTTTGCATAGATCACATTGCATTGTTTGCATCGTTGAATGTTTGAAATTACTTTTGGATAGTGAAAGTCATCTAGTTTGGAAAATATTTCGTTTGCAGTGTTGTTTTATGTCGCATCATTGTTAGAAGCTCTTCCCTTAACTAGATAGCATTCATCGAATTGAAAGATTTCTTTTCTCATATAGTTGCATACAAGAGATTGTCAGATAACATTCGGTAGGGCCTGAAATCGAGACATAATTGAAGATCAAAATTAAAATTTATTCAATTAACCTAAGGCAACATTGAAACATTAATGAAATATTTAGAGGTCTAGGCTAGAGACGTGTTCCGGCGTCTTTAAACCTAGTAGTTGCCATTCGCCTCTTGGCTTAGACAACACTAGTACAGACTTGTGCTCCCCGTACCATCGCGTATATAAAGGGAGACCCCACTAGGTTGTTATCCTTTATCCATAAGAAGCCGAGTCTGCCGCCCTATACCCGTGATACACCAGACACAGCATTCGAGGAGATTTCCTGCACGTACGTTAAGTCCTTGGTTGATTTCTCTTTCATTTTGAAACCAAGGTGTATATTGCAGTTCACGGATATTTGGTACACCCTTTGCCTAGTATTCCTGAGTAGTCATTTTGATCTTTTCTGACTCTTTAAATTTGAAAGGATCATCAAGCGCTTGTCCTTTCACGCTTGTTTCAAAACTGAAAGAGATAGAGTCACCTTTTGCCTATTTCTCGACTCTTAAAAGATGAAACGGTAGAGTTTTGTTTCAATGTTTTAAAAAATTAACTGCCCACGAAATATTCCTGGTTAATGTTAGTTTCCTTAGGGTGTTTTTCTGAAGATAATTTCTGATGGAAACTTTCCCAGAGTTCACCAACCAAGGAATCCCCTCCGATGGGAATCCTGGTCCTTTTCCTCCTTTTGGAAATGTTGGTGCTCCTTATGGAAACATTGTCCTTCCGGGTTAATCGAGCAGGTTGCCTGTTTGGTTGTTTTCAACCTCTGTGGTCCCGAATGTCTCCGCTACTGTTCAATCAGTTCCTCCGCCTGAACAACATCATGTTGATTCTAAGGTGGACCTCTCCCCTTCTTCACTTGTTTCTGCGTCCTCCTCTTCTACTTCGCCTAGTGAAAGTATGAATTTGAGTAACCAGGTGGCTAAGAAGAAGAAGAAGAAGACAAAGAAGGAGAAGTCTGATAAAGGAGAGGCTAGCTATACGGCTATTGCGCCTAAGAAGTCTCCTCTTGATAAAACTGATGTAGGAGCATCGACATTAGCCAGCAATGTGGAGGATTGTCCACATGTTGTGGCTAATCACAGTAAAATTCATTTAACTGTTTGGTCGAATTCGGGATTATTGAGAAGGATAAAACTTCTCAAACAGTTTGTTATTGAAATAAGCATGAGATTGACTTGTTTTAAATTAGATATAAGATTTGTTAAACAAGTGTGCACGAGAGCTAGTACATAGGGAATTCTGTTAGAGCTTTAAAAATAGAAGATTATGTTATCGATTTGTTAGCAGAATTAGTGGAAGGATTAATGAGAGGAAATTGTAATAAGCGAAGAGAACTTTGCAGTGTTGGGGTGTTATTGTGTGGAGCGAAAGCTCAAATTTGCAGAGAGTGAGTGTGGGGTTTTTTTGTATGGAGTGAAAGCTCAGAAGTTGTTGTGTGTGAACTGTGTTTTATTTAACAGAGGATTTTTCCTTATGTAATTGAGGCCATGCGAGACTCTGTTTTTCCTGTTTGTTATGAGTAAAAAATAAATATTTTGTCTCTTTGTATAGTGCGCCGTGGAGTTAGAATAGTGGTCTTCTGTTTAAAATCGCTTGAATTGTTGATGGTCTGTGTATTTGTATATTATATTGTAGAAATTACTGTGTTTAAAGTGATCCTGGCATCGTTGAGTCTGCGAGCAAGAAGAAATCTGTTAATACAGAGAATGGGCGCAAGAAAATCATTTAGTGTAACTTTTGAGTGGATTTAAATTACATTCAGTTGATTGGTATGATATATCGGGTCCAATAATCCATCGGAACGGATTGACTGTGTTTAAAAATCGCATTATATGACAATGGAATGGATGCGGGAAGTTTAGTAAGTTTATTTGATGGGAAATCGGATCCAATGGATATCGCATTTCTCACAAAGAAATGACACCAAACCCAGCGATTGGTGATTTCCAATTATATCACATCTGAACTGCGGGTGTTATTAACAGTTTTGGCTTTCAAAACGTGGTGACTTGCGAGTGCCGACTGTAATTGCATCGGAGTATAGAGATTTGGATCGGATCGCAAGCTTGGAGCGCGTAGAAAAGTGATTGATATTATATCAGTGTTTGACGGAGTTGGAGTACCTTAAAAACAACGATTGATATCTCATCAAATCGTGGGGAAAACACCAAATTCCTGTGGTTTATTACAATTCAGCTAATTGTGAATTGATTCGAGCATTGGTTGAATAGATCTGGGCTGCATTGAATGTTTTGATATAACAATATTTATGAAACTGTTATGAACAGTATTTAGCACTGTTTTAAATGGTTATATATGGATTCGTTAGCTGGAGATTTAAATGCGTTGGCAACTTCAGGACCGATGAGATCTGGGTTTATTTGAAGGGCATAAACAAGTGTCACAGCTTGAGATGAATGTATGCTGTAGGAGCGTTGGAATTAAAACAAGCGAGTTCGAGGTTGAAGCAGATTTCAATTCCAAAAACTGGAGAGAGCAGTATTAATTGAAATAGAATGCTGAAGGACCAGAGGCCTAACTCTAGAAATCGATTGAAGATGGAGATTCTGTATGAGTGAAGGCGCAGTCCACAAATGGGAGAAAAAGTGTATTTCTGGTGATTGATTTGGTAAGTTCTAATTAGCAACAGAGGTTTTTCAATCGACTTCAGTGAATGTCAATTTGTGAAGTCTGTATATGTGTCGATCCTTTAAAAATAAAGGATTGAATCGAAAGTTCGATGAGAATCAGTGTTAGAACCTTAGCTTGATGAATCGATCTTATGGAGGGCGCCATTGTTTTAAGGAGAATCTGACTGAACTGGTGTGTAAAAGTGTTTGTGAAATTGCCAGGATTTGAGATTTTAAGAACTAATGTCTGAGATGCATTTTATATGCATCAATTGAAGTGTGATTCTGGGTTTGCAGGGTCAACCCTGCATCATTTTTGGTATCAGAGCTTGGCTACGGTATTCAGAGTCGAAAGCTGACAATATAAATCAAGAGAAGCTGTGAGAGAAGAACCAGATGCGTTCTTAAAAGAAGAATAAGGAAAGTTCTTAGAAGTGGTAGTGAACCTGAAGAATCCAAAAAGAGATTGGACAGAGAGGACAATTGAAGTGTCTTCGAAAGAGAGAGTAAGAAATTGCAGAAGCCTAGAGGGAGCAAAGGTGTTGCTCAGAGAGAATATTCCAGATAGGGAATCGTGCTTACCAAAAGACTGAGTGAGGAGAGCTTGGTGAGGTAAGATTGCAGTAAAGAGGACTTACTGTTACAGAGGCTTGTTGTAGAAGAGTGAGGAGCTCATGGAAAGAGAGGAGAAGAAAATTACTACAGATAGTCATAGCAGAAGTTCACAAGGAAGCCACAGCAGAAGGGAAGATGCCAAAGCAAATGGCATGAGGATGAGTCAAGAAGAGTTTGACCGAGAGAAAGCTGAGATAGATTTCCAGATTGGAATATTGATGAAGATGCTGTAGAAAAGTGTTTGGATCATGAGGAAAAGGGTAAAATGGAAAAGACTACGGGAAAGGAGAAATCAGCAAGTGAAGTCAGAGATAGTAGAAGAATTGAGAAAGATTGAGCAGATATTGAGTGCTCAAGAGGAATCAGAGAAACTCAAAGAAGCAGAGGTAGAATTGGAAGTTTCCATTTGCAGACCAGAACAGGGTGAGATGTTAGGGAAAGAGGATAATGAGAGGTCAGCTGAAGATCTCATGGACTATTGGCAGAGTTCAGAACAATTCGAAGATATGTTGACAAAGGAAGCAGATGAGGCAATGAAGCCTTGTGATTTTGATTCTTATAGTTTGTGTATGTTTGCAGGATATGCAAAGGATGATGGACAGTCGATTGAAATTTTCACAACCAAGAATGAAGCTCTTGAGGTAAAGTATGATGAAGAATCCTTTTTGGAGGAAGAAGGTGTTGATCATTTGCAACAGAAGGAGTTCATAGATGAAATCCTGTTTGGTGTGAAACAGTCAGATGAGGTTGATATAGACCAGCAGTCTGAAGACAATTCCATAGTGGGACTACAAAAAGGTAAACCAATGAATTTGTTTAATGGAATTGATGAAATATGTTTGCAATATGATAATGTGGAAAACAGGTCAACTTAGGAGGATTGCCAAGAAAAGAATGAAGCTGAGAAGGAAAATTGTGATGATCTGTTGGAGAGATTTCACAAGGAGATATAATTCTTGGAAAGATTACTCGAGGAACCTAAAGGAGAAACAAAGCTTACAGAACCTGATGGAGGAAAAGGTGTGGAAGACAACATTAATAAATATGATGCTGAAATCAGAGAAATTGAACAACGATTATTTGAAGGTGAGATGAAAGATCAGGAGCAACAAGGGAGTTATGTCCTCAGAGGCATGAATGAAACAGAAATATTAACTCAGCAAGATGGGTATGGAAGTAACCAGAAATTTGAAAGGAATGATCAGCTACATGAGGATGAATTTGAGGAAGGCATTAAATTGCAGAAGTATAGAAGCTGGCAGCAGAATGAAGAACCAGAAATTGGTCTGGCAGTACAAAGAAAGACAAGTGAGGACCGAAGATACAGATGGAGACTGAAGAAAAGGGTGAAGTGGAAGCTATTGCAACAGAGGTGGAATGGAAAGCTGATTGAGGAAGAAAGACTCAAAGAAATGGGGTCACAGCAAGAAGGACCAATCCAAAAGATCTATGATGGAGGATTGGTGCTCGAAGCATCAAAAGAAAATGGAAGGTATTGTATTTTGAAAACTGAAGGTTGTTGTGTTTTGCAGGTCATATCGACTTGAAGAAAGACAAACAATTATTGAAGACTGTTGAAGAAATGACTACTCATAGTCATATGCAGAATAAGGAAGATGGAAAAAGAATTATTGAAATCAAAGGATACACTGAGTCATTGAAGATCATTGATCTTGAAGAAAGCCAGAGTGAAGGAGGATTAAAGACAGATATTGCGGACAATGCAGTTAGTAAAGATGGTGCAGAACTTTTGAGAGAACTTCCAGATGAGATGGAAGATTTGTATAAGTCGAATCTTTTGATGAGGAAAACAGGTAAAGCATTTGTGTCTATCAAGTTGATTAATTTTGATGAAGATTTACATGCAGGAAAAGGGAAATGTGAAGTCAATCTGAACCAAGAAGAACAGATCGGATTAATGGAAGGAATGCTGGAATTTGAAGCAAGAAATGATGAAGTCATGAATGAGAAACCAGAAGAAGAACCTGGAAAAAGGAATTTGTACATTTCAGAAATGTATATGGAAGGATATTGGCACAGAGATTATGATGTTCTAATTCAAGAACACAATCAGTTGCAGCAGAATAGTATTCAGCACACGAGAAGTGAAATGGACAAAGAATTGGATGAGTTGTGGAAACGCATACTACAACATTCCAGTAAAACAAATGCAGGACAAAAAAAGAAAGGAAGATTGGCTGGAGGAGATAGTACAGGTGAAGGGAATGGAAAATTGCAAATTAGAGTGAACAAAACAACATCAAAATATGTGAAAAGGACAGTAGCAGATAGTGATGCATTACAGCATAGTGGACAGAGACTTGAGGGACAAACACCAACAACAGTAACTAAGGACAAACTATCAAACCAAGTATGGGATCCAGGAGGACACAGAATAGAATTGCATGATCAGGAGATCATGGTTAATTTAAACTTCGAGAGTCTGATGCAGGAGCATCGGCATTAGCCAGCAATGTGGAGGATTGTCCACATGTTGTGTCTAATCATAGTAAAATTCATTAACTGTTTGGTCGAATTCGGGATTATTGAGAAGGATAAAACTTCTCAAACAGTTTGTTATTGAAATAAGTATGAGATTGCCTTATTTTAAATTAGAGATAAGATTTGTTAAACAAGTGTGCACGAGAGCTAGTAAATAGGGAATTCTGTTAGAGTTTTAAAAATAGAAGATTATGTTATCGATTTGTTAGCATAATTAGTGGAAGGATTAATGAGAGGAAATTGTAATAAGTGAAGAGAACTTTGCAGTGTTGGGGTGTTATTGTGTGGAGCGAAAGCTCAAATTTGCAGAGAGTGAGTGTGGGGTTTTTTTGTATGGAGCGAAAGCTCAGAAGTTGTTGTGTGTGAACTGTGTTTTATTTAACAGAGGATTTTTCCTTATGTAATTGAGGCAATGCGAGACTCTGTTTTTCCTGTTTGTTATGAATAAAAAATAAATATTGTGTCTCTTTGTATAGTGCGCCGTGGAGTTCGAATAGTGGTATTCTATTTAAAATTGCTTGAATTGTTGATGGTCTGTGTATTTGTATATTATATTGTAGAAATTCCTGTGTTTAAAGTGATCCTGGCATCGTTGAGTCTGCGAGCAAGAAGAAATCTATTAATACAGAGAATGGGCGCAAGAAAATCATTTAGTGTAACTTTTGAGCGGATTTAAATTACATTCAGTTGATTGGTATGATATATCGGGTCCAATAATCCATCAGAACGGATTGAATGTGTTTAAAAATTTCATTATATGACAATGGAAAGGATGCGGGAAGTTTATTAAGTTTATTTGATGGGAAATCAGATCCAATGGATATCGAATTTCTCACAAAGAAATGACACCGAACCCAACGATTGGTGATTTCCAATTATATCACATCTGAACTGCGGGTGTTATTAACAGTTTTGGCTTTCAAAACATGGTGACTTGCGAGTGCCGATTGTAATTGCATCGGAGTATAGAGATTTGGATCGGATCGCAAGCTTGGAGCGCGTAGAACAGTGATTGATATTATATCAGTGTTTGACGGAGTTGGAGTACCTTAAATAAATTGATTGATATCTCATCAAATCGTGGGGAAAACACCAAATTCCTGTGGTTTATTACAATTCAGCTAATTGTGAATTGATTCGAGCATTGGTTGAATAGATCTGGGTTGCATTGAATGTTTTGATATAACAATATTTATGAAACTGTTATGAACAATATTTAGCACTGTTTTAAATAGTTATATATGGATTCGTTAGCTAGAGATTTAAATGCGTTGGAAACTTCAGGACCGATGAGATCTGGGTTTATTTGAAGGGCATAAACAAGTGTCACAGCTTGAGATGAATGTATGCTGTAGGAGCATTGGAATTAAAACAAGCGAGTTCGAGGTTGAAGCAGATTTCAATTCCAAAAACTGGAGAGAGCAGTATTAATTGAAATAGAATGCCGAAGGACCAGAGGCCTAACTCTAGAAATCGATTGAAGATGGAGATTCTGTATGAGTGAAGGCGCAGTCCAAAAATGGGAGAAAAAATGTATTTCTGGTGATCGATTTGGTAAGTTCTAATTAGCAACAGAGGTTTTGCAATCGACTTTAGTTAATGTTAATTTCTGAAGTCTGTATATGTATTGATCCTTTGAAAAGAAAGGATTGAATCAAAAGTTCGATTAGAATCAGTGTTAGAACCTTAGCTTGATGAATCGATCTTATGGAGGGCGCCATTGTTTTAAGGAGAATTCGACTGAACTAGTGTGTAAAAGTGTTTGTGAAATTGCCAGGATTTGAGATTTTAAGAGCTAATTTCTGAGATGCATTTTATATGCATCAATTGAAGTGTGATTCTGGGTTTGCAGGGTCAGCCCTGCATCAGATAGAGAAAGTAACGACTCTTTATTTCTTAACCATTAAACCAAAGACTCTTCTAAGTAGAATTATACATTGTCCACTTTTATTTTTCACAAGCCTAGTTGAATCTCTATATGTTGTCAATGTAAATTTCTACTAGTAAATTTGTCAATGTAAATTTCTTAACTTCTACAAGTTCTATAAATTTTTCAATGTAAATTTCTTAACTTCTACAAGTTCTATAGGCAGAGTCTGTAAAGGGCCAAGTAGCCTTTGGATCTCATTTTTTATGAAAGGTGACGTATCTAGTAAATTCCCCTACAGTCAATCTTTGGAATAGATCTAAATAGAAGTTCTTCATTTTAATATCCATAAAACACAACCACTTTAAGGTAAACTGTGTACATGTGTCATTTCTCCCACAAACTAAAGGCTTCCTCCCATTAATTTTAGATGTGAATTATACCATAAAATTTTTAAGTCAAACTTTAAGATAAACCATGCACATGTCATTTGCAATAAATGTCAATTTAATATCTAAATTCACATATGTTCAGTGGTGTCATTGTTTCACTTCCGATATTATGTTGCTTACCTTGATGAATAGGTGGAACTGTACTAGGAGGCCTCTCTGTTTTTTGACTCTTTTCTCATACTGTCAAAGGTCGTTATATGTTATATGGGCTATACTGTATAGTTATTAGAATACATATCTTCATATAGAACTTGCAAATAGTATGATGGAAACCAAACATAATAATGTATTAGGACATCACAACTTGCTAATTAGTTATTAGACTACATATCTTCATATAGAACTTGCAAATAGCATGATGAAAATGTGAACTTGCAAATAGTATGATGGAAATGTGGATCTCATGACTCTTCATGATTAATGCTTCTAGAAACTAAACATAATAATGTATTAGGACATGCTCCTTTAACTTGCAAATAGTATGGTCGAAATGTGGATCTCATGACTCTTCATGATTAACGCTTCTAGAAACTAAACATAATTTAATGTATTAGGACATGCTCCTTTAGGCTTGGTGGAATTACCTTTGCCTTTTATTTCTCTCTTACACACATATATATATGAAGAGATGATCCCATTTTATTTTTTATTCATAGATCAAATGTCATTTAAATACAAGATTTATCATAATGTACAATGATTCATTCCATATTATTCATACATTTTTTCATTAAAAAATGAACCCTTTAAATGACGAACCTAGTTAATGCTTCATCTTCATGAAGAAGACTACTTGATCTTTCAATTTGAATTTGATGGTGGTCCTTTGTTATCTTTCTTGAATACTTCAAATTATTGACACAATAATAATAATGCTTCTTGTTACTCTTTTTATTCCTTCCTTATATTGTATTCTCCCCCTTAGATATTATGTACTCTCCCACATAGATATTGCACTCAATTTTGATGGTCCTTTGTTATCTTTCTTGACTAATTCAAATTATCAAACTATTGACACAATCATATAGATATTGCACTCAATTTTGATGGTCCTTTGTTATCTTTCTTTACTTTAAATTATTGACACTTGATCATATAGATATCATATAGATATTGCACTGAATTTTGATGATCCTTTGTTATCTTTCTTGACTTCTTAAAATTATTGACACTTGATCATATAGATATTGCACTCAATTTTGATGGTCCTTTGTTATCTTTCTTGACCACTTCAAATTATTGACACAATCATATGATTTTTGTTACTCTTTTTATTCCTTCCTTATATCTATTCTCCCCCTTAGATATTGTGTACTCTCCCACATAGATATTGCACTAAATTTCATAGGCTATTCTTTTGAAGTCAAATATGTTGTATTCTCCCCCTTAGATATTGTGTACTCTCCCACATAGATATTGCACTCAATTTCATAGGCTCTTCTTTTGAAGTCAAATAAGTGACAATAATTTACCAGAACTATCCCTAATTTTTTTCTCACATGTTCAAATGGTTCTCTAACAAGATAATTTACAAGAAATATTCCTAATTTGTTTCACATATTCAAATGATTCTTTAACAAGATGCTTTGTGGGTATGTATTCCATCTTCACTATTTTCTCAAAGACTTGTTGTGTGAGGAAGTGGTACTTTATGATGATATGTAAATAGTGATTGTTCAGGAAGTAGAATATTTTATTTTTGAAATTATTATTACACTTCTATTGAAACACTTAATAGATATATAGATTTACCTTAATATCTTGTAGAGCCAATTTCATCCAAAACACTCAAAAATAAATTTACCTTACCTTAATATCTTGTAGAGCCCATTTCATCCAAAACACTCAAAAAGAAGTAACTACTATGTATTCCACTTCTACTCACTCAAAAATAAATTTACCTTAATATCTTGTAGAGTCCATTTCATCCAAAACACTCAAAAAGTAGTAACTACTATGTATTCCACTTCTTCTCTAGATAGAGAAAGTAACGACTCTTTCTTGCTTAACCATTAAACCAAAGACTCTTTTAAGGAGAATTATACATTGTCCACTTGGACTTTTCACAAGCCTAGTTGAATCTCTATATGTTGTCAATGTAAATTTCTACTAGTAAAGTTGTCAATGTAAATTTCTTAACTTCTACAAGTTCTATAAATTTGTCAATGTAAATTTCTTAACTTCTACAAATTCTATAGGCACAGTCTGTAAAGGGCCAAGTAGACTCTGGATCTCATCTTTTATGAAAGGTGACATATCTAGTAAATGCCCCTATAGTCAATCTTTGGAATAGATCTAAATAGAAGTTCTTCATTTTAATATCCATAAAACACAACCACTTTAAGGTAAACTGTGCACATGTGTCATTTCTCCCACAAGCTAAAGGCTTCCTCCCATTAATTTTAGATGTGAATTCTATACCATAAACTTTGTAAGTCCAACTTTAAGATAAACCATGCACTTGTCATTTACCTCATGATCTTGTGTCATTTCTCCCATGTCATATATATTTTTTATTGAATTTGTTTTTTTTTCAGGGATAAGAAAACCATTAAATATGGTTGAAAAATGGAAATTATGCATAGAAGTTTCTTGCTATCCCAATCCAGGGAAAGCAGTGATTACATATGTGCTTTCCAATATTGCGACTAGGAAATTCGTCCAAAGGAAAATGAATATACTGGGAAGAACAACAAACAACGAGGCATATTATATTGGATTGATAGAAGGCTTGGGAACAACGATGGAGTATGGATCAAATGGAATTGTAGTTTTCACCAATTTTGAACTTGTGTCCAACCAGATGAATGGTGTGTGCCAATTTAAGAAGGAGAGGCTAAAAGAACTGCATGGAATAGAAAACAATATTGCTAGCCAATTTCAATTTTTTAGTATAAGGCATGGTACAAATGTGAATAAAATGCCTGCTGATCTATTGCGTGGGGAAATGCAAATTCAGGATTCATCTATCAAAGATGAATTAGAATTATACAAAGCAATGCCAATGCAAGATTCATCTCTCAAAGATGAATTGGTTTTGGGATGCTCTTCTTCAAAAATTCAAGATTCATCTCTCGAAGATGAATTAGTGTTGAGACGCTCTCCTTCAAAATTTATTGACGGACATTGTAACATATCTTGGATATGTGTGTGTTGTGTACTTATAAATGCGTATTTTTTAATGACCATGTGGTTTTTTCAATTATATACCAAGTGTGCTCCCACCACAACATGTAAAGTGCAACTTGGTGAACTTCACATTTGCAACAAGTGGTGAACTTCACATTTTTATAAAATTAAAATGCGGGGACTTCAAATTTTTTTTGTTTAAATGGAGTTTGTTTAAATGCAGTTTCACTTCTTTTTTAATGACCATGTGTTTTTTTCAATTTTATACCAAGTGTGCTCCCACCATGTAAAGTGCAATTTGGTGAACTTATCATTTTTATAATTTTTTTTTTTTTTGCTTAAATTGAGTTTCACACATCAATTAGTGCTTTGAAAGTTGTGTTATACATAATTTGTGTACACTAAATTACATTAATTTTCTGAAATTTATTTTGTGTAAATGTCCACCAATAGATATATATATCATGGAGGATGAACAACGAAGATCAACAGAATCCCATATGGGGGATCAAGGATCAGGGGATGTTCATGGTATTTAAATACAATCTTAAATCTCCATACATGTGTGTACATATGGAATTGATTTTTTATTAACTTTGTGAGTTAAATTAGTTGTTAATAAGTTTCATTTTTTATTTTTTAGGAACTTAGAGGAGAAGGGTCTCTACTCCATCCATGGAGCATACCCATGGTTCACCCAGTCGTGGTATGGTTCACGCAATTTAATCAATGAATATGTACATGTATTTATATGTACACATGAATGGATTTTTCAATAGATTATAAATTCGTATTTGTTTGTGAAGCTTCTCTCTCATCTCGAGAGGTTGGTGGTGGTTCAAATCTCCTTAAAGGGTCATCAATGAGTGGTAGCAGGTTGCGTGAAGGTGGTGATATTTATTCCCCCAGAGGCCAATCAACGGCTTGTGGTGCTAGTTCTCAGTAGGGTCATTCTTGGTCTCAACAGTTTCAGGGTGGAGAAGATGCTAACCAACCACGTCGAGGTTGCCATTAATTTCAATAGTTTTTTCATTGAATTTGTACAAATTTTTTTACATGTGTTTTTTCTAATATACAAAATTATATATATATATATATTGATGTAGAGGCTGAAAATGTCTCAAATATTGGTCAAAATATATGCAGGGAAGAATGCTACATTCAAGAAGAAGGTTTTCTACCCACCACAACTTATCTGGCCAGCATTTCTGATATACCATGGGAAACAAACATGGTGCAATGCACCTTACAAAGGTGTCAAAAACTTCATGTAAAATTGCGGAAAAATCTCGTGGCTTTGACTCTACCTGCTGAGAGTCGACAAAGCCTCGAAATAGTTACACATTCATTGGAAAAATTGGAATGTGTACAAAAATATTGGGCCAAAGACTGATACATTTGTAGAAGTGATGAGAAAGAGAAAGGAAACAGTAATGGGTCCCGATAAATGGGATGATGTAAAACAAAGAGTTACAAAGATATGGCAAAGTCAATGTTCAATTTCAAGGAAGGGCCAAAAAGAAAAATGCTGAAGGTGCAATATTTTAAGCACCCAAATATAGCTCGCTATTTGTATGATAGGAACCTTGCGGCCTATGGAAGGCTCCCATGGAATGACGAGGTCCCTGTTTATTTTGCACAATTGTTTTACACATAATTTTTTTTTGAATATGAAACCCAACTATAATGATCTTCCGTCAGAATTTTTTGGTCTTGGTAAAGATCGATTGTATGACCGTAAGGGCGCTAAGCGAGATGTGGAGTTGCCTCACCCTGAGCCGCCATTGGTGAGTATACCTTTTCGGGTCAAAACTCAGTGTTCAGAGATGGATGCGAATTCTCAAATAAGTCGAGAAGTAAGGGATGTCATGATCGATAATGTTTACAGCGGATTGGGTGGAGTCAATGTTTTTCTAAATTGACAAAGAGCACGTGAAAATGCACGTGCCAATTTTGTGTATTGTATAGATGAAGAGATTGACAACATGAATGTTGAAGATCTCCGAATATATGTAAAGAATTGTTGCAATGGTTTCCAAGACGTAATTCTTTATGAGGAAGAGGGCACAGGAACAGTATGTGTTAATGACCTTAGGGTTCAAGTATTTTAACATGTATACATGTGTACAATTTTTAATAAATACATGTGTATGTACATGTATACATTTATTTGTATGTACATTAATCTAACAAAAATGTATCATTATATGTTAAAACACCATTTGCAATTGTCACACATGATGAGTGACGAAAATGTTAATATCACGTTTGGGACCTCTGGTTCAAACAATGCAGATGGGTCTCACCATCAAGATATGTTGGCAAACGTTAGTGTTTTTTAAGTGATATTTTTAAAATAAATAATTGTGCACACATGTACATGTATGTATATATAATGATAAAATGTTTTAACAGATTCCGATTCCATCCGATGTTTTTGGGATGGCGGTACCTTCTTCTTCCTTGGGAGATGTACCTTCTACTTCCTGTGGAGATGTGCCACAAGTATGGACAATTTTTCACTTTTAAAATTTATGTTTAAGTTATATATATATATATATATTCCACCTCAAAAAGTTCCATTAAAAATTGAGATATATATATCTATATCTTGAGTTATTTTAAATTTTTTGAATTTAGGTTCCTATAGAAGATTTCTTTAATCCACGGACTCTAGCGACGGAGATAGGAACATCCACACCATTTCAACCATTTGAACAAGTTGTCTAACTTTTTTTTTAATATTATTGAAAATAAGTTTATATATGTACACGTGCATTTTCATTTGAAATATATATATATATATATATATATATATATAACTGTACATGTATATTGTACAATTTACTGTTGCAGATGTTCCCATGGGGGCGGAACTTGTTGCAGGTTATCAAATGGAGAGGGAACCTCATGAGGTATTGCATGATTTTTTTGTTATATTTTGTTTTTTACATGAAGTTCTATATATATTCTCACTCATTTTTAAAACATCAAATTTTAATGTTCAAGTACATGTGCATTGTGTACAGGTTTCCCATGCTTCGCATGATAGTGCGCGGATTGAGACCCTGATAGGAAAGACGCTACATCCATCTCTATTTGATGGACCTGATTTGTAGATTTGATTTCAAGATTTAGATAGTCTTAAATTTAATTTTTTATATATTATCTAGATGCACTGTCATATATATATATATAACTTGATACAGTTTGATACTTGTGAGATCTATAATTTTTGGACATATTTTATGAGATCTACAATTTTTGGACATATTTTATTACAGTGTTAATATAATTTGTTTTGTTCCAAAAAGTTAAGTTTTGGATGGTTTTAGTACTTTTGGCATGTGAATGTGAAGTAATGTTGTTATATAATTTGTTTGGTTTTTAAAAATTTTAAGTTTTGGATAATTGAACTACTAGTAATGTTGTCATCTACAAATTAATGTTTTGCTTCTGAACTACATTTGGCATGTTATGTAATGACGTGTTATAATTTGTTTTGTTTTTAAAATTTAAGTTTTGTTTTGCTTCTGAAATACATTTGGCATGTTATGTAATGATGTGTTATAATTTGTTTTGTTTTTAAAATTTAAGTTTTGGATGCTTGAAGTACATTTGGCATGTGAAGTAATGTTGTGATCTATAATTTTTTGTTAAATTAAAAGTTAAGTTTTGGATGGTTTCAATCTACATTTGGCATGTGATATCATGTTAAATGTTTTTATTGGATAGTTGAACTATAATTGACATGGCATGTGAAGTAATGTTATGTATGATATAATCAAAAAGTTTTTGAAACTCAAGTTTTGGATGGTTTCAATCTACATTTGGCATGTGATATTTAATGTTAAATGTTTAATGTTTTTATTGGATAGTCAAGAACTACAATTGGCATGGCATGTGAAGTAATATGTGCATGTGAAGTAATGTTGTGATCTATAATTTTGGATGGTTTCAATCTACATTTGGCATGTGATATAATGTTAAATGTTTTTATTGGATAGTTGAACTATAATTGGCATGGCATGTGAAGTAATGTTGCATGATATATAATAAAAAAGTTTTTAAAACTTAAGTTTTGGATGGTTTCAATCTACATTTGGCACATGTGATATAATGTTAAATGTTTTTATTGGATAGTTGAACTATAATTGGCATGGCATGTGAAGTAATGTTGCACGATATATAATCAAAAAGTTTTTAAAACTTAATTTTTGGATGGTTTCAATATACATTTGGCACATGTGATATAATGTTAAATGTTTTTATTGGATAGTTGAACTACAATTGGATGGCATGTCAAGTAATGTTGTGATATAATCAAAAAGTTTTTAAAACCCAAGTTTTGGATGGTTGAAGTACATTAATCATGTGAAGTAATGTTGTGATATAATAAAAAAGAGTAAAGAAGTAGTTATATGTAAATCCCTTTAATTTTGATTTAATGTTAAATGTTTTAAATGTTTTTGTATAATGTTAAATGTTTTGATCTAAGTTTTGGATGGTTTCAATCCACATTTGGCCTATGGAAGACTCCCATGTGTAGACATCGGATGCGTTGAAAAATGGGAGGTGGGGGTAGGGGTGTAGGGGACAGGAGTGATGACTCTCGCCCGCCTCTTTCAATCCATGACACAGGCAGCCACCCTCCTCCGGTAAGCAGTGTCACACAATTTCACTTCACCAGTGCTATGGTTGACTTCGAATTACGACAACCATTTCTGTCTTTTTTCAGGAGGAGCCGCAAGATGAAGGTGCCTTTGGCTCCATCAAGTGGCGGAGAAAGTCCACCATACCAATCCATCATCTCCAAGACACTAGGAAGTCAGTAGCTCTTCCAGTCAAATCCTACTCAACGAGCTCCAGCAGTGATGGCACAAGCAGTGGCAGCTCGACCTATGTGGATAAAAAGCTCAAAGACAACTCTGGCTCCTCTTCCACTTCGAAGAGCTCCTCCCAGCACTCCAAGGGAGTAGATGATGATTTAGAGGACTACATTTGTCCAATTGTGGAGGATAATCCTCCTACACACATCGATAGCTAGCCTGATGTCAGGTCCTCTTTAGCTTTTTTGAACTTTTGTCATGTTTTGCGATCACTATGCTTCTGAACACTCTATGTCTGCTGGTTTCCCGATATTGGGCAACATATTATGGGCTGGTTTCTCGGTTATGGGTTGCCTCTTTTTTGTTTTTTTGATTTAGACCCCCTCTGGTGTTGGCTAGTTAGGCAACCCAAGAGACGAGTCTCGCTATGTACATTATGTTCAATATCAATAGATTAAACCAACTTATAAAAAAAATATAATGTTAAATGTTTTGATCTAAGTTTTGGATGGTTTCAATCTACATTTGGCCTATGGAAGACTCCCATGTGAAGTATTGTTTTGATTTAATAAAAAATAGTAAAGAAGTTGTACATTACCCCTTTAATTTTGATTTAATGTTAAATGTTAAATGTTTCAAGATATAATGTTAAATGTTTTGATCTAAGTTTTGGATGGTTTCAATCTACATTTGGCCTAGATGGAAGACTCCCATGTGAAGTATTGTTTTGATTTAATCAAAAAAAATTTAAAACTCAAGTTTTGGATGGTTGAAGTACATTTGGCATCTTAAGATTACTTTTGATCTCTACATACTCTTGTTTGAGTGAAAAAATTTCCAATAGGAAGAACATAGCTTTTCAATGCAACTAACCATATCAATTGAGCTCTAATTGAAAAAAAAAGTAAAGAAGTAGATATATGTAAATCCCTTTAATTTTGATTGGAAATATAAGAAGTACATATATGTTTGTTGAATTTGGGTCAATGTCATTAATGCACTCAAATAGGTAGCCTTGTTGATTTATAAATTGGTAAATTGATGACATTCAGTGAATTGCATTCTAGAACATAGAACATATCCGACCATTGGATAGACAAATTTTGTACTAGGTCATTTTTCATCAATGCACATAGTAAAACTACTTGAATAATTAATTTCATTCTAGAACATATATATCCAATAGATGTAACATTTTTCATCAATGCACATTGAACATATCTGACCATTGGACAGACAAATTTTGTATTAGATTTTCAATCAGGAATAGAGATGTGAGTCAAAGCACGTGCATGTACCAAAAATTTTTTTACATGTGCAAATAATTTCACAAATAACATAAAAAACTCAATTTTTAGTTGAGTACTGGAAGTTCTACAACATATTTAATCCAAAGAGAATAAATTGTTGGGCAGTTCAATAAAAAAAAAATCGAATGGAATGCCATCTTCAATAATCCGTTCATGATCGGATTTTTACATTTTCCATTTCTTAATTTTCATTTTTTTCTTTGATTGAACCTCTATAAAATTTATGTGTGCTGCACACACCAAGTGACTATATTGACAACTTATGAAATTAGGTTCATAGTCTTCAAAGTAAACAAAATCCCCGCTTTGATTAGTTTGTCTGAAAAAACAACATTTCAGTATAATAGATCCTCTTTCATATTGAAATCCGTGATCATTATAGTTTTATAATAATTTCATTTTTCATTCAGTGCAATGCATCAAATAATAATTCATATTTTCATCATTGTCAATAGGTGCAATTACAACAAAAACATCTCCTGCACAATAAAACAAACTTAACAAAACTATACATATTTAAATTTATTTCTAGATCTTTAAATCATTAGAAAGCAATTCAAATGTTACCTTCTCTAACAAGATCAGAAACTCGATCACCATTGGATGATATTGTAGTTTCCTCTGATTGCATTTCTTCAAACATTGCAACAAACATTTTGCCTTTTGTATTTAGCTCTGTATGTTTCCAATCGTTTACATACATTTTTTTATCACAAACGTCATTGGATTTTGTGTTGTCTATGCAAACATGACAAAAACAAGAATATTTTCCTTTATCTAATGCAAACACATTTCTGGACAACTTTGTTTTAATTGAATGCAATTTTCGAGTCCCTTTTATTGTTTCAATGTCATTTCCAATTGATCTATCTACGTCTTCGATCCCAATATGCTAGAAAAACCTTTATATGGAAAATTCAAAGAAGAATGTAAATATGATATCAAAATACAATCAAAGATAATCATTGCACGATAAAATTAGATTTCCAATAAAAATTAAATTGAATGTACCTTCACACTTCCCTTGATGGGTTAGTCTCATGGCTTAGAGCAACGACGCACCATTGAACAACTTCTTTCGCGTCCACAAGTCGGCTTGTAGAGGGGTTCATTTGATATCTTCGAAGTGCTCGTTTTATGCATGCCCCTGCACCGTCATGTTCTCCTTTTCCATGGCTAGTCTCAAAGAAATTACAACAATGTTTAATGCAGGTTTTTTTATGAAGACAACACAACCAAAATAATGATCGTGCAAATTTGAATTGACTTGCGCATCCGTCTGACTATATCCAATGTTCATTGAATGTTATTCCACGATTTTTCAAGGAATCATGAATTTTTCCAAAACAATGTTGTCCAAAATATGTATCATGTGTATGATCGTCACTGATATAAAAGTGATATTCTTTAATGACATGTTGATTTTCACTCGTGCTTTCTATAGGATTGACGTTTTTTTTCAGCATGTCTATATAGAATATGGACGAGCATGGAGACTTGGTTAGAATGATAGTATTCACTCTGAATTTCTTTTTGTGGAACAAATGTGTAGTTTTCTGCAAAGTCAATCACTGACAAAATGGTCCCTGGTGGAAAAAATTCATAATATTTTTTGAATTTCAAGTCTTGCCATCAAGCTCTATGGGAATGCTTGGTGTATTTGTAAATTTCCGCCTCAAACTTTCTCAAAAAGTCTATCACAAAAATTTCATTTTCTCATAATTCAATTCTTTTAACATTATTTGCACCTTGAATCGATGTATGCATATATTCATATCTCTTCCATTTCACTTTCATATTGGACAATGATTGATCATTTATATTAGTACGATACTTGTTTTGAAATTTAGTCAAATTTCCACAATCATCACATTTTTTACCACCAACACATTTCTTTTTGTGAAATAGTTCATCGCTTTCTCTTTCACATAGAATTTGAGATATGAAATAATGGATAGTGGAAGGAGGAGGTGAATCCTTCCATATTTTTCTACCAAAATCAAGGACTTTGTCATAATATAACTCAAATTCCACATGATAACAACAACAACAAGTGTCGCATACGGTGATAGGTTTTACGTACCATGGTTTTTGTTGAAAAAAAGCACTGATTGAAACATGAATTTCACGATGCTCTTCTTTGAACTTGTTGAATAACTCTATCTAAGTGGTTTCCAAGAAATATTTTTCATGTTCTTGGTACTGATTTCGTGCTATTGTTCTTCGCATCACATGCTTTGCAGTTGGTGAAACACGCGAATTGTTCTTCCAATATTCATATATTATTTTTTACAAATTTTCTCCAAGTCTATGTTTGTATGGTTTCCTACAAATAGCTCTCCAACAAGCGAGTTCATCATTTACATCTATTTGCAGTCGAAATTTCCGATGTTTGTACAAAGTTTTTCGTGAAGTTCCTAATGCTCGTGCCATAGATGTTACCAAACAATTCTCTTTAGTACTTGATGAAACCATTTCCATATGTATTTCTCTACGTACAATTGAAACATTTTTCTATCTAGATCTCATAATTGAATTTATAGCACTACTTATATTTTGTATCACATTTTCCTTCATTTTTTTTAATCTTTGGTTGATTTTCGAATACCCAATAGTGTCATAGCTTCTATAAATTTTCTTAATGATAGGAGACCTTTCAACATTTGAGCTTGAACTGTCACCTTCTCCTTTATGAAATACGTTTCAAAAATGCGGTTAACACGATATCGTATATAATGGTCAGGTTTTTTTATCTCCATATGTGTGAGTGTCAAAATTTTCTAACATCTCATCATCGACACTGATTTCATCTGTACATATTCGAATAAATAGTACATAATAAGTTTACAAATTCAATAAATAACTAAATTAATAAATATATGTATAATTTCAATAATACGTGCATGTGTTCAATATATATATATACCTTGTGATTCAATTTATTCACTTGAATTTCTTTCAATATTTTTACCATCTTCAATCATTGATTCGATATCTCTTTCACTTTCTCTTTCAAAATTTTGTATCTCATCATCAATGTTTTGAGGAATATCTCTTTCTGTTTACATTGCAAAATATTTTTCAAATTAGTTCATCAAATAAAAATTAAGCTTCACATTTTACACTAGGAAAATTTTAAATATATCAATAGATCATAATATTTACATTTAAATACCTGCTTCAATTTCTAGTTGAGGTTGATTTTCCCCTTCATTATTTGAGAGTGCTTCTATCTTTCTTTTGCGAGATTGTCTCGTCTCTTCTCTACGTTCCTCAGGGTCTCTTTTTCGATCATATTTTCTCGCACAATTCGTTCGATTTCCCATGATAATAGAGCATGAAGTTCAAAAAATTTCCTTCAAAAATTTAGACAATAACTCAATTAGAAAAAGAATAACAAAAGATTTAATTTAAAAAAAACTCATTTTAAAAATTTTGCAAAAAATACATACTCCAATCCAAAACACTTACTTTAAAAAATCCAAGAAAAAAATGTCTTATAAAAATGAAATGAAGCTCAAAAGATTCACTTCAACTCAAAACACGTACTCTAAAAAAATGTCACTTCAAAAAATACCTCCAACTTAAAAAAAAATGTCACTTTAAAAAATACTTCAAAAAATATTTCCAAAAAATGTCTTTTCGAAATTAAGCCAAAATTCATACTTTCAAAAAAAATGAAGCACAAAAAATATCCAAAAAAATGCATTACAGACCTCCAAGAAATGTCCTTTGAATGTACGTCCAAGAAAATTCCTTAAACCCAAAACAATTCTTTGCAAAATCAGATCGCCTCCAAGAAATGTCTTCCAAGAAAAGTCCTTAAACCCAAAATAATTCTTTGCAAAATCAGACTGCTTCCAAGAAATGTCTTTAAACCCAAATCTCCAAGAAAAGTCTTTAAACCCAAACCAATGCCTTTGTAAAATCAGACCAAATGTGTGAAATGTGTGAAAATTATGAATGATTTCGCAGCAATTTATATTGCGCGAAATGTTTTTTTGGAGGGGCTCCGCGAAATTTTCCAGCCAACAGAAAAGTAGGCAGAAGTTTGGCCGAAATTTGAAAAAAAGTTTGGCCGAACTATTACGCGTCACCAGTTACGTAGATCCAAGCTCTGAATATGTTTTTGCAACTTTGGACTAATTAAACTCCATGAAACATTCTAAATTAACTGTCGGAACCAATACAAACATTTTCAAAATTGAATCTACTTTCAGGAAATATAACTTTTATGGAATTTCATAAATATTTACTAATTTTAATTAATTTTGTAATAAAATGGGTGCAAACAATTTCTGAGGGTCATTGTGATTCAGTGAAATCAAAATTCTGTATCTCTCAAAATACATTGTCAAAAAAATTGAAAAAATTATGGGGCATTACATTGGTCCGTCGTCTCTAATGGGTAGCTTTTAAATTTTTAGTTTATAACCTATATGTTAAGAAATTTCTTGTGTCGCAAAACATACTCAAAATATGTAGTTTTTTCATGTTAGACCAGTTCAAAAAATTCTAGTAATTATGATATGCATCCATTGGCTTTGTAAATATTATGAAACTGAAGTAGAATTTTTTTAGATTGTTGTAACACATTTTTTGTTCTCAAAAACACAAATTTTCAAAGAATAAAACATTGTGTATTAACATGACTTCTTATGAATTTTTTGATTGTTAAAAAACACACTCAAAGAAATGATAAGTTGACATATCCAATGTGCATAAAAAATTTCCAAAAAAAAAGTAATAGAAAGCCAACAAAATTTTTGACAACTTTTTTTTTATTATCGCAAAATGAAATTCTAAACAGAAAAATTGTTATAGTTTGCAGAAAGTTAAAGAACCGAAAAGAATGAAAGTTTTTTCTCAAAAAAAGAAAAAAGTGTAACCCAACTTCACATTTTCACCCAAATTTTATAATTATATTATTACCTAACAAGCTCTTGCTTTCTCCACGACTCACTACTCATATGCAAAATCAAGTAATTGGATCAAATCGCTGGCTCAACTTCTAAGTAATCCAATTTATTGAAATGTTTTTGACACCTTTTATTATATTCAAAACCAAAAAAAAAATCAAAATACCACAAATTCCATTAACATACTTTAAAATATAATATAAATAATTTATATTACTTTTAAAATGCCTCAATGGCATCACCCTTCCTGTTCAAAGCACATCATTGAGGAGAAGAAAAATAAATAAAATATAACCTGAACTTTGCGACACAGTAGCAAGAACGGATGTAAGTTGAGATATTTCTGCAAAAAAATTATGGAGTAGGGTACTATACATAGAATTTTACATAGCGAAAAAAAAAAATGTGGAGTAAGCTACTATACATAGAATTTCACATAGTGAAATATCTCAATCAGTAATGATCAACGTTAATCCCATAGGATTGTGCTAGTGTTTTAGCAGTAGAAAAAGTTAAATTCTTCTCATATTTTCTGGGTTCTTTTTAAAGAGTTAACTTAAAGTTACCACTTGTGATATTAAGAAAAAAATTGAAAATAAACCAATCTTATTCAATAAGCCAACCTTACCCAATTTCTAAAGTAAGGGTTATTTCAAGTCTGCAAGTATATCATTTACATCTTCTTTTTATTCATTTTTTTAATACAAAAATTTGAAACTTAAAAATAAAAAATAGCTATACAAAAATTTAAAACTAATGCATGAATATTGCAATCATATTCATAAATTATGGGATAAAATATGTAATCAAATTTCCCACATGGCATTATATTGTGCAAAAATCTACAATAAGACTTTCAAGTTATGGTCCATTGAAATGTTTGAAAAATATTCTTTTTGATAATATTGAAAAATGAATATTTTTTTGGGAAGTTAAACATTATAATTTAAACTGGTCAACGCTAAACTAATAGTGATCTAACAAACAAATAAATTGTTAGAGTCTTGCCTTGGAAAAGACTAATAATGATTTCATAACCATATTTACGCCTTAAGAAGTTTTCTATGAGAAGAACTTCCCCACTTACAACTCTGCATTCCTCTACAGGGTCAAATGAATCTCTAGTCATAGACATAGTTTGCGATCCACCATGTGAAAGAATCTTCACTTCGTTTGTGAAGGAGCTTCAATATTTTCGAAATCTAAGGTTTTGTGATCCATCATATAAATTTATAACATGGTCTACGCGTTTCGGTAATAATCACATGCTGTGGAACATGGTCTACGCATTTCGAACCAACCAATGTAGTTCATCATCAACATCATTTTAGAAAAGTAAGATCTGATCTCAACTTAGATACCCCCAAATGTGGCCATTGGAAATGATGAATATTTGTTGCCAAGGCCCTACTTAGCAGGGTTTCCATATTTTTGGAATCTAACCTTCTGTGATCCATCATAGAAATTTATAAATTCTTTCGGTAATAATCACATGCAATGGAACATGATTTCATGTATGAATATTGCAATTATATCCATAAATTATGGTGTAAAATATGTAATCAAATTATCCACATGGCATTGTCTTGTGCAAAAATCTAAAATAAGAGTTTCAAGTTATGGTCCAATGAAATGTTTGAAAAATATTATTTTTAATAATATTGAAAAATGAATATTTTTTTTGAAATTAAATATTATAATTTAAATTGGTCAATGATAAAGTAATAATGATCAACAAACAAATAAATTGTTAGAGTCTTGCCTTGGAAAAGGCTAATAATGATTTCATAACCATATTTACGGGTTAAAAAGTTTTCTATAAAAAAAACTTTCCCACTTACCACTGCATTCCTCTACAAGGTCAAATGAAAAATTTTCCACCCTTAAATTCCACTATTTTAATCGTTAACTGAATATTTATTTGTGTTGAACTTGATTTTTATTATAACCCATAACCATATGGCAGCCCGTAGGAAATTCATGTTCCCACTGTGAGAGTTCTTAAAAAGCTAATGAATTTGGGCTGAAAACAGGTTTCCATTGTGCCAGGGACAATGGCTTTGGTCATGGACATAGTTTGCGGTCCAAGATATGAAAGAATCTTCTGTTTATTTATGAAAGAGTTTCAATATTATAAAATTATTTTGGTAGTAATCACATACAATGAAACATTGTCTACGGATTTTGAACCAACCAATGTAGTTCATCATCAGAAGTTTCAAAATATATATATATATATATATATATATATATATATATATATTAACTATTTCATTTTTAAAATTATATAGTTTAATTTTAATTTAGTTTTTATTTATTTTATATTATAATTTTTTAATTGGTTATTTAGATATTTTTTTTGTTTTTGTATTTTTATTATTTATATATATTTTTGGAATTTGAAATGAAATTATGGAAAATCAGTAAATCGAAGAAAATGTTCCTATTTGTGATCCATTTAGCTCTAGTATGTATGAAGATCTCATAATAGAATATTTATGAAACTAAGTCATACATATATCAAGAATATCGGTTATATTCCGCTGCTAACAACGAGAGAGCACACATGTATTCTCTTATATGAATTTTGCATATGTGAACATCCATGTGTGTTCCAGTCTCGATCTGTAATCTACTTTCTTCTTTTTAACCCAATTTTCCTTTTTGATTTTAAACCTTTCATGGTGAATCTGGCGTATTTTAGATACCGTAATTTTTTCCTGCTATACTAAATGTTTTTCTACTGTGGCTTCGAATGATTTGATCTTATAATACCGTTTCAGCTCCAATCGACCGAATGTTACAAATTTTGTTGAGCACAGGGGATATGGGACATATTCTATCATTCAAGGTATAATATCAACTGTGAGCGACCATTAAAATTCCACGATTAAAAATGAAAATCTTGTATTTGCATGGTTAAACTTTTCCATATATTAAAAGAGAAATGTGTACCAGCATTACCATGCAACTACAATCCATCATTATTGATGTGCCCAATGTCAAAGATAAATAACTGATTGGTTTTGGCATTTCATATTCATGCTTCATTCGTTCTCAATAATATTTTATTTATCGATGATTATAATTTCTAACCTCTGAGTGAGTGAGTTTCCTGTGAGAGGTGGTATGAAAAATGTTGTGCTCTTAATTTTTTCTATAAGTTTCATATTTACCTCCATATATTTTAATAGAGTATGGGATTTACTTCCATACATTTCAATAATTTGGTATATCTCAATAAAGCTCATCGTTACTGGTAATATCTCCACTGATAAAGATAAATTATGTTTCTCATAGTGGGCTGAGAGAGTTACTGCAATTTATATTTTAATATCTAATAATTTCTTGTGAGCTTTCACAAATGGTTCTTAGGTAAGTGTTTACTGTAAAATTTGGATTGATCCATTTACTGTGAGCTTTCACAAATGGTTTCTAGGTTAAGAGTTCAATGTAAAATTTGATCCATTTATATGATGCAAAAATATTTATAAAAATGAGTAATACTTTTTACATATTTCTCATTCGTATATAAAAAAATTTGAAAATTTACTTTTTGTGTTTTAATTGTTCTAAGTCTAAAATTTCTGGTATGAAAGCCAAAATATATCCTAGAAGTTTATATTTTAATTTAATTGAGAGAAAAGAAATATTTTTGCATTCTAATTTTTGGCCAAGTTATTCTCTTTTCTGGTTTAATCAAGTTATTTCTAATAATTTCATATGATACAAAAAAAATTAATAAAAATGAGTATTAATTTTTACATATTTTTAGTAAGAAATCTATATATAAAAATTGTGGCTCTTTAAAACAAATTGAAAAATCAATTTTTTTTGTTTGTTAAATTGCTCCCCTCCAAAATCTAAAAGGCAAAATATTTCTCTCTTATTGGAAATTTTAATTTTAATTTAATTGAGAAAAAAATATTTTTTAGCCAAATTATTTCCTATGTAAACGAGAAACCATAACTATATGAAAAATAAAGTTTGAAAACTAGGAGAGAAAGAAATTAAAAGTTAACAATATAAAACAATACATTATAACATTAATTATAAGCATCCAATATTTCCAATTGAGAAATTATAAAAAATATTCATAAACAATGATTTAATTGATTTAGTTTTAAGAAAAAGATGATAATTTAATTTAAAAGAGAGTTGAACCTGAAATTGTATATTGAATAGATACAATATCTGAAGAGAGAATTTGATACGAGAACACTAAGTCAATCCCCATAAAATCAAATATATTGCAGTAGAAATGAAGCACGGAGCTAGACATCTTGTCAAAAATATTTACATAATGAATAACCATAAAAATGACACACGGCTGACATCCAATCTATCTATAGACTTACTCTTTTTACATCATCCAAGTGCACAAACTGCTCAAAAATTAGATGTGCACAAACTACTCAAAAATTAGATTTATGCATACTTGTATGACCAAATGAATATTATCGATAGATTTTCAGATTGCTACATTACTTCTTAAAATATATCAATTAGATTCAAAAGAAACTAGATAAATCTAGTGTAACAAATCATCAAGAGAGTTACATAAAACAGACTGTTCCCGTGTCATTTCACTCTGTAAGATAAACTTTTCCATACGAGCCTACAATAACATAGAGTGAAAACACATTATGAGCACATCCATGCACACATACACATAAACACTTTTGTAACACCAATTCAAATAAGGATGGCTGCAAGGCAGCTAGTCCCTGCCTTGAGCAGGTATTAGAAGAAAAGACGAGGAAGGCAGTGAAGGGAGACCTAACACAATCTTTCACCAATGATGTTAAGAATCACTGTTATACTCAAGATTTCAAGTTGATTATGAGAGTTGTGAGATTAACCCTGAAATTGGATGCCTAAATTATGCAATGAAGTGTTAATTCCTTTAGATGATCTGCTAAATAATTTTATGCTAATTTCTTGAAAGATGCTGCCATGGATGACAGTCATCAATTTCTTAAGAGAGAATATAGTCAAACAAAAAGGCAACTCATGCAACGACTTGTTGATTTATTAAGTAATTTTCCGGTTACTCTTACGTCACTTAAATGAATTTTCTATTTACTTCTAAGAAGAAATCAGAGAGCTGAAAGGAAACAATGAGATTAGTAGATGTATAGTCAAGAATTCCAAAAACAAACAAAGGGTTTCACCTGAAGTCCCTGTTTCGTTAGTGTCTTTTTCAGCTCTAGAAGATTGTTAATCCCTGTGGTGTCAATTCCTGTTATCATCTTAAGAATTCATGACATATTACTTATCATGTTCAGTAGCAGTTAGAATTCTGTTATAATTGTAGCAAATGATTACCTGTGAAATCTAGTATGACATACTAAAGTGTATTTGTCTTTTCCTTCTCTATGCGATCTTCCTCATCTTGTACCCATCTCAAAATTCTGCAATAAATAATTTTTGAAAAGTGAAATGCTTTTCTCTAGTCCCTCAATTTAAAGAGTAAGATATAAATGAAAGTTGTGTGCAACCCAAGAATTAGAAACCCAAGAACTCTTAAAGCTTCCTTGAATTGCTCCATATTTTGGTACAATGTTGTGCCTGGAATATTGCTGAGGAGAAAAATCGGTGGTCTTGTTACATCCAAGAGTATTTTGAACACTCATCTATAGTACATATTGTTTCCAGCTAATGGAAAATAATGAATGAAATTTGTATAGAAATTGGATTGAATATATATATTGTACCGCTATGATAAGGTCAGTTTGAACTGAGATGAAGATGACCCCTGCAAAAGCTCCCATACATGCAAAGAAATCCACCTTATCTACTTTCCATATAAAATAGGTTGCAGGGATATCGATGAGACCAATAATTGTTGCTACAATTATTGATGATAACACCACAATAGGAGTGTGGTAGAAGAGCGGAGTTAGAAGAAGAAGAGTAACCATGACTGGTACAACCATAACTATGTTTGATACCGCACTCTTGCATCCTATATTGTAATTCATAGCTAACCTAGAGATCAACATAAATTGGATGCCTAAATTATGCAATGAAGTGCTAATGGGCAACACCATGGCTCACCACATGTATACTTTGGTTAGCCATGTTAGTTGAAAGTCAGTAAAGTGATTTAAAAAAATTGAAAGTCATTAAAGTGATTTAAAAAAATTTAAAAAAAACCTGGATGACCATGTGGTCCCTCCCATGATGGCAACGTGCCCCACCTCCTTCTCCATAAATTAGCATGCATGCAGGGCGGTAAACAAGGCCACCTAACATTGTATCATGCCAATATGTCAACTAAACTGCCTGGAACCATTATGAGGTTGAAACAATTCTCTATTTTAAACACCCAAATTTGAACCTGCAACCATTATCAACCTACCAAAAAGCAAAAGGGATATAAGGCACATAATTTTTTTTTTACACAGACAAATTGGAGACACACTGATAAAAATGACGTACAAGCTAACCAGGTTCTCAAGTTAATCCTATGATAGATCCTCTTGCATTTGATTATCTGCTTAGGTTCTCATGATCGCAGCGTTGTGCATCTCCGAAGATGAGGAACAACCTTCTCAAGATGCCAGTGGTGACGGTGGTAGTCTGTGCTGCTAGCAAATCATAGAGATTGCTCCGTCAACTTTATACTTTATTCGATTCCTCTATGCCTAGTAACCTTCATGTTCCTGCCATAGATCTGTTTAATATGTACAGTCAAATCCTTGCAGGCCAAGAAGTACAAAATGAAATTTTACAGGTGGATGTTAACCGTATTCAGGATATTGTAAGACTGAACTCATTTGGTGAAGGCGTAGAGACATTTGTTTCAAAATCGAAAATAAAAGAAGCTAGGCTTAGTGTGCGAGAACAGAAATATATCGGACTCTAGCTGCTGCCATCTCTCATTAACCATTCTTGCCTGCCCAACTCGAGTTGGCTGGTTGTCAGAAATGCCATGTTTATACATGCCTCCAAGCCCATCGGGAGAGGAGAAGAGATAATTGTTTCTTATTTTGATACCCTCGATCCCTTGTCGCAACACCAAGCCCAGTGCAAGAACTGGGGTTTCAAGTGCAAGTGTAGGAGATGCATTCTGGAGCACTCTTTAAGGAAATCCCTAGTTTGAGAAATTCCATATCAAAAATACCCTCGTTCCCTTGTCACAGCGCCAAGCCCAGTGCAAGAACTGGGGTTTCAAGTGAAAGTGTAGGAGATGCCTTCTGGAGCACTCTTTAAGGAAATCCCTTGTTTGAGAAATTGCATATCAAATCAAATGAATTGATTGTTGGAAGGGCTTATCAATGGTTAAACAATATGGACATTCGGGAATAGGAAGAATTTGGAAAGCTTTTCCAAGAGACAGAGGAGATCATCCTGAGTTCCCATGTGTTAAAAATGGAAGAAGAGAAGCTCTATGCAATCTGTTATCGGGATCTAGAGTTATCGCTATGTTGCAGCCTGCTCCCTATGCAGTTTCCTTCTGCAACATCAACATAAAAGGTAATTTCTTCATAATCTTCACTAAAATAAGAAACATCATGCAGATGTACTCTCTTCTATTAGACATAACCTTACGTGCATAAGAAATGAAAGATTAAGTTACGAGTAAGAAGCCAATGGTTTTAAACATGTATGAGAAGAGAAGGTAGACGAAAATTATTTCTTGAAGGATTCGTAGCTTGGGGTTCTCCTGTAGCCACATACATAACTAAATTCAGAAATAAAACCTCACAGATTGACAAGCACAATAAGATAGTGTTTCTGTAAACAACTGCACCTGTTCGTTTAGTTGGAAATTCCAGCGCCTGAAGGAAGACAACATCTCGGCTGCAAGGTGGAGGTTGTTTGAAGCTATTGCCGAGGTGGTCGAGGAAGGTAACCGTAGCAGTTGAGCTCACTAGTGTTAATAGACGGCAATGCACGACCAGAAGACAAATGGTATGAGGAGCTCATGAGGGTCGATGCAGGAAAAGACGAACAAATTTTGCCTTCCCTTGCATATTTCCTAGACCGCTGGCTTTCTCCATTCACTAGCACCTGCCATAGAAAACTGTATGGAGATGATACATGGCATCATATACAAGTGGCAAGTCCATCAATAGCCGACTCCACCGATAGCAGATATTGACTAAGGACACAAATGAACATTTCATATTTTAATTAAATTAATCATTTAATGCTCTCATTAGTTAGAGTAACTACGAGTTGAGAACATACCAATGGTGCAAACCCTCAAGTCTTAAGGAATAAGTGAAGAATATACCAAGCATATAAACAGATGCCTCGGGAAGAGGCCAAATAAGACCACAAAACTAGACATTGGACACAAATGACGATGCGATGATCTTATAGGTTGAATAAACGGTTTATAGATTGCGTAAATAGTTTTTTATATGATGTTTTATGATTCGAGGAAAATAATTTGGGTTAATTCGAAAAATAACTAATGCTAGTGAGCAAAACCGATTACTATAGTCCCTACCCATGCTGCAGGTAGGGACTAATAATTTACAACACTCGAGAAGAAGGCAGGGAAAAGAGAACATTAAATTTACTTAAAATTGAAGATTTGAAGCAACAACTGTGAATTTATATAAAAAATTGAAGCATGGCTTTTTCTATGCGGAAATGTAACATGCATACCATAAAAGATTAATACATTTACTAAGTTAGATATTATAAAGAATTGGTTGAAAACAAGAACCTTATTGAGTTAGTTGTGATTATCAAGAATTAGTTATGGAAAAATTTGTTATGCCAATGCCTTTCTCCATAATGAGGGGGGGTCTCGAATCTTCACCCAGGAGAGGAAGGAAGCATAAAATATGAGAAATTGGTTACAAATGGGATCGGTGTACAAAAAATTACAAATTTATGTGATGACGGGGAGAAGGAGCATCGATGGCGGAGAGTCATTGTTTATTAAATCATTGAACGAGGAAATGTGACTGCACAGTACAAGGCTGCAAGTACGAGGTGAAATTAGACGCTGTAAGTACGAGGTGAAATTCGAGGTTGCACAGTAAGGTGAAATTTTTGAGTAGCGACACAGTATGATGTGACAGTGAATTTATTAAATAGGTGACAGTGAATTTATTAAATGATTGGATGAGGAACATCTGGCTTCTCTCAGTACATAAGGCTGCAGCCTGAGGCATCTTGCTCCTTTCACTCGCTTAGGGCTTTCATTTCAAAATTATTTCCAAGTGAAGAATAAGTCCAATATGGTAAATCTTGGTTGTAAGTCTCCATACCTTATTTTCAGTTTTCTTTATATTTCACAATTTCATTATGATCTAACTATATATGCTATATATGAATTTCGAGAGGAGCTCGATTCTTTGAGAGGTAAATATACCTCGTGCACAAACTAGATTTTACTTAAAACTCTACTATGCTAAATTTCTTGGAAAATAAATACTTTGTCCATGCACAAAGATTAGATGATTATGTTAAATATATGGAAATAAATATATAAATATTTATATAATATTGCATAAGCAAGAAAATAGAAGATGCATGCTCTTTATTTTAAAAGGTATTTTGTACTCATTTAGTTTATGGCACGATAAAAAATCCAAGATATTTTCTTGAGAATGAATGTAGAATAAAGAGGGTAATTCGTGATAAATTTTCATGGCTTGGCTGGTGAAAAATAAAATGAAATGATATGAAATCCAAGATATTTTCTTGAAAACGAATGTAGAATAAAGAGGGTAATTCATGATACATTTTCATGGATGGTGAAAAAGAAAATATATCACGAGTGGTGAAAAAAAGAAGAAGATAAATGTTAGTTAGATTAATTTTCTTGGAAGGGTTTCCATGAATTTGTATGCAAATATTACCTATGTTTTCATTTAAAGAATACATGAGTGCACAAATATTGGATAGGAGTTTTGTGCATGAATTAATGAAAAAATAAATATTATTGTTATAAAAAAATGCATATGAATCTTGTTCATACAGGAACAAGAATGCATAAAAGTTTAAGTTAGCCTTGTGAATGTTTCTTAGGTATTATGCATAAAATATGGTCATCTATGGTCATTTCCTGAAAGAGAGGCATGGGAAAACTACAGGTATAAAGACAAGAAAACTAGGCTATGTTAACTTCTTCTTGAAAATGAGGTATGCATTTGTTTATATGAAAGGAATAGTTAATGATGGTGTAATTCCAATAAGGGAATATGTCCTATGTACATTAAATAAGAGTTGTTACGATAAGCTCTTGCATGGACAAAGAATAGTGATTGTGTTACATGTTACATTAAATAAGAGTTGTTATGATAAGCTCTGGCATGCACAAATAATAGTGATTGTGTTACATGTTACGTACATTAAAGAAGAGCTTGTATGATAAGTTATGGCATGCGAAAAGAATAGCCATCGTGTTATAGAGATATATTCTTTGCATGGATAGAAGAAATATTGAGTTATAATGTTTCTTTAGGAAGAATTATTTGTGAGTTCCATGTGCTATCATAACCATTATGTTAGTTTCATTTGGAATAATATTATGCAAAGGTATGCAATATTTGTATTAGCTTTCGTTGGAAAGAGTATACATATTTGTATGTGGGAAAAGATAACATGTTGTGTTAGACTACATTGGAAAGGATTGTTAGTATAATATTTGAAAAAGAAGACATGTATTTGTATGCTTTATTACATTAATGTTACAAAATCTCTTGTGTAAGCATTCCTTTGGGAAGACTCTTTTTGAAGCGATGTGCTCTGTTGTGTAAGCATTCCTTTAGGAAGACTCTTTTGGAATCTATTTTCATTTTCATGCATGGGAGAAAAATTTGTTATGTTAGCTTTTCTTTCGTGCACCAAAAGTAATAGCTAAGGGTTAGTTATTTTGATTAAATTTATGTAAATCGCATGCACAAATATTGTAACTGATTTATCGGTTTATTTTAAAGAAAAGCTTGGGATATGTAGCTATTTCTTTGCAGGTATGTGTGCATATGCGAGGGAAATATTAGTTAATGTGATGACTTATAACTAGCACATATGCAGTAAGTGTTGTTAAAGGGAGGATGCCAAGGTATTTTTCTTTCATATCATGAATATACATGAGTAGATGGAGAAGCTTCTCTAGTATAGATTTATGAAATGGTTGATTAATACTTTATGAATCTTGACATCAATGTATGTTGAAGGTAACATTAGCAAGGAATGATGGTGACATGTAAAAAGGAAATATTATGCTTAACCTGGTGGAAGGTAAATGATTATGGTTCATGCAGAGGAGTGCAAGCCGCAGGAGGATCCAATGTACGATGGTCCATTGTAAGTACATCCATGCCACCAAGATATGAAGATATGAAGATTAATGGGTAAATGCTATCATATTTATTATAATGGCTTTAAGCTGATATTTGTATATTTCCTTGTAATATTTATAAACGATGGTTAAGGGATGGTCTCCCTTATAAGCCATTGAGTGAGGGATGAACACCCTCATGAGCGTTTAATAATAAAATTAAACGTTTGCTAGTTTTCACCCTATGAGGTTTCCAGGGTATATTGGTGTTCAATGATGTGATTGATTATCATGTCAAGATGATGATGTTGATTCCTTTCTTTTTGTGATATTCATAATGTCAAGTATGTGATGACTACATGAATAATGAAATGAATGCAAGGTTACATCATATAGTTTTATGTTAATGTACTACCACAATGGTTGTTAATGGTTAAGAAACTTACTATTCTTATTCTAAGGTTACAATATGAACTGGTGAACAGTCTATCTAATGGTGAGTAAGGAATATTTAATAGCGATTTGGATAGTTACCCATGAGTAACTTGTATAATTTTTTTAACTCCTTACATTTCCATGTGAAGTTATCGGTGTATGTTACATGTAGTATCAGAGCAAAAGATTGCAGCACTCACGCCTTTGGGCTTTGTTAAGCGAAAGGAAATTGAGGTATGCTACTAATGGATATCAGTTAAGGTAAGATTCTAGAAATCTACATATTGATTGTTATATGATTCTGGCAATCTAAATATTGATTGATAGATGCAGTAGTCTACTTTTGACATGAGATGTGTGATTCATGTTTATAAATACATTGAAGTGTAATAAGTAATAAATGTTGCTGCAAAACGGTTTTCATAACATTGGAATCCTCTTGAGGATAAAAGACAATAAAATCTTTGTTGTACTTATTAACAACCTAAGTACTCACTAGTGAAAGTGAGAAGACGATAAAACCTTTGTTGTACTTATGAACAACCTGAGTACTCACTAGGGAAAGTGAGAGTTGACTATTAACATTTGCAAGATTACTGATATATTTAATGGACATAACTAAAGTTACCATGCACTACTTGAAAAAAATGAATGTGTATAGTGATGGTGTGTGAAACTAATGCATGAATGCAAAAGATGAGGAAATTCCTTCTATAAGATGATAAAGTGTTTTAAAATTAAATTGAATGACTAGTTTTTGAATGAGTCATGCCATGGATGCATTAAAATTATTAATAGCATTGATTAGTTATGAATGACTAACTAATGAAAGTTATATGCACAAATATATTTTGACTAATTCTATTTGAAAGTTGTGAACACGTAGTTACTTCACGTGTCTTTTTGTTGGTAACAGAACATTGTAGGAAATGGAAATGTTTGGAATGTTACCCTAACCATTATTGTTATATATAAATTAATGAATATTTGTATATAATTGTATGCATGACAACATTGTATGTAGGAAATTAAAATGGTTGTGTAAGATAATACGTGCTTAAGAAATGCATATTTATGATTAGTTTCGCTGATGAGATTAAGCATGGTTAGTTTAATGACAACAAGAAAAACCTGGGAAAGTAAAATATTGCCGTGAAAATTGCAACAATAATTGATAAAATATCATGTTATAATGTGCATGATTATGTTATTTGGGAAATAATAATATATAACACATGTATGTTATTCATGTTCCCTGTTAATCTAGATATCATTGGACCCATGTGGAGGGCTAAGTATGATGTATGATGTACATAAAGTTTCTTTTTCTTTATATATAATGTGCATATAGTTCATTATGTAATTTACTATGGGAAACAATGCTAAAAGAGAAATTTAACATGCTAGATAGTTGTCAACAATTGTGAAATTCTAGAAGGCCTTGGGTTGATGGTGGTTGCTTGCTTATAGGGGTTGATGGCACTTACCTTACCAGATTTCCTCTCCCTAGAGATATATGATCTCATTAAGAGAAAAGAGTTGGCCAAGATGGTGAAGAGGGGAAAACCTGAGACAACTCTATTGGTTTTGGAGCCTATTGGAGGAGGTCCAAAATTGCTCATAGACGAGACACTGTCAGAGGAATAGGCATGATGTTGCCAAGAGGAATCCTATACTGGACCTTGAGTGGTCATTGGAATTCTCGAGCTAGTTTTCCAGTGGAATTCCATACCAGACCTGGAATGGTTTTTTTCAAATAATTGTCTGGATGTGAAAATTACTCGATTTAGTTGTGGAAACCAACTCCCATGGGTTGGGAGGAGCATTTTTTTTACCATTGTGGTTCTCATAGTGGAACAAGTTAAGCAATAAGTTATGTGTTATATTAAAATGAGTTTTTATTTCATTGTGTAAATATCTTATGTAGATATTAAGAGGAAGGGAGCTTAGCACTTGGAAAATGAATTACTAAATGTATAAATTCATTTATTTTATTACTAATTTATTTGAATGTCTTAGTAGAGGCTAGGATATGCCCATGGTGCATTGATTTACCATTGGTAAGATTAGAGAGCTAGGTGCTCTTTGAGTACTTTTTGAAGTACTGTGTGGATGTCTTTAGCAGGAGCTAAGACAGTGTGCATGTGATGCATTAATTAGAGGGTTGATGCTCTCTGAGTACTTGTGGAAGTACTCTGATTAAAACATCTCTTGATATTGCATGAATGTTTGATAATTGCAAGTATTTCATTTGATTGAAACTATGTGACTAATGTGATTGAATTTGTTAGTCATACATTACAGGCTCTTTCCATGGAGTGTTGATGGATTGTTCGACCATTCTTAGAGAGCTTATGCAAAAGCCATCATTACTTCCAATAGTAATTGGTACATAATGGTAAGTTGGTATATTATTTTTCTATATTTTTATGAATTTGAATAATGGATAAGTGGTTTAAAATGGAAATGGAATATTATTTTGAGCTATACATGCTTATGACTATGGATAAAAAAATTATTGTTTCAATTAATGGAATTTAAGGAAAAGAAAGTGTTTCATTGTAAAGGGAAAGGACCCCCTTTGGGTTGTTTATATTATTATATCCTGAGTATAAGTTTAAGTTTCAGTGAGAGAAGCACACCTAGGATGGTGTTCTCTTTAAGGGGGGGAGTATGTAACATGCATACCATAAAATATTAATACATTTATTAAGTTAGATATTATAAAGAATTGGTTGAAAACAAGAACCTTATTGAGTTAGTTGTGATTATTAAGAATTAGTTATGGAAAAATTTGTTATGCCAATGCCTTTCTCCATAATGAGGGGGGGCTCGAATCTTCACCCATGAGAGGAATGAAGCATAAATATGAGATATTCGTTACAAATGGGATCAATGTACAAAACATTACAAATTTATGTGATGACGGGGTGAAGGAGCATCAATGGCAGAGAGTCATTGTTTATTAAATCATTGAACGAGGAAATGCAGCTGCACAATACGAGGCTGTAAGTACGAGGTGAAATTCAAGGCTATAAGTACGAGGTGAAATTCGAGGCTGCACATTAAGGTGAAATTTCTGAGCGGCTGCACAGTATGAGGTGATAGTGAATTTATTAAATGATCGGATGAGGAACATGCGGCTCCTCTTAGTGCATAAAGCTACAGCCTGAGGCATCTTGCTCCTTTCACTCGCTTAGGGCTTTCATTTCAAAATTATTTCCAAGTGAATAATAAGTCCAAGATGGTAAATCTTGGTTGTAAGTCTCCATAACTTATTTTCGGTTTTCTTTATATTTCGTAATTTTAGTCTGATACTATATATGCTATATATGAATGTCGAGAGGAGCTCAATCCTTTGAGAGGTAAATATACCTTGTGCACAAACTAGATTTTACTTAAAATCCACTATGCTATATTTCTTGGAAAAAGATACGTTGTCCATGTACAAAGATTAGATGATTATGTTAAACATATGGAAAGAAATATATAAATATTTATATAATATTGCATAAGAAAGAAAATAGAAGATGCATGCATTTTATTTTAAAAGGGATTTTTTACTCAGGTGAAAAAGAAAATGAAATGATAAGAAATCCAAGATATTTTCTTGAAAATGAATGTAGAATAAAGAGGGTAATTGGTGATACATTTTCATGGCTGGTGAAAAAGAAAATATATAATGGGTGGTGAAAAAATAAATAAAAGATAATGTTAGCTAGATTAATTTTCTTGGAAGGGTTTCCATGAATTTGTATGCAAATGTTACCTATGTTTTCATTTAAAGAATACATGAGTGCACAAAGATTGGATAGGAGTTTTGTGCATGAATTAATGAAAAATAAATATTATTTTTATAAAAAAATGCATATGAATCTTGTTCATACAAGAACAAGAATGCACAAAAGTTTAAGTTAACTTTGTGAATGTTTCTTAGATTTTATGCATAAAATATGGTCATCTATTGTTATTTCATGAAAGAGAGGCATGGGAAAACTACAGGTATAAAGACAACAAAATTAGGTTATGTTAACTTCTTCTTGCAAATGAAGTATGCATTTGTTTACACGAAAGGAATAGTTAATGATGGTGTAATTCCAAGAATAGGAATATTTCCTATGTACATTAAATAAGAGTTGTTATGATAAAATCTTTCATGCACAAAGAATAGTGATTGTGTTACGTGTTACATTAAATTAGAGTTGTTATGATAAGCTATTGCATGCACAAAGAATAGTGATTGTGTTACATGTTACGTATATTAAAGAAGAACTATTATGATAAGCTATGGCATGCGCAAAGAATATCCATTGTGTTATAGAGATATATTATTTGCATGGATGGAAGAAATATTGAGTTATAATGTTTCTTTAGGAAGAATTATTTGTGAGTGTCTTGTGCTATCATAACCATTATGTTAGTTTCATTTGGAATAAGATCATGGAAATGTATGCAATATTTGTATTAGCTTTCGTTGGAAAGAGTATACATATTTGTATGTGGGAAAAGATAGCATGTTGTGTTAGACCGCATTGGAAATGAGATTGTTAATGCATCTGAAAAGAAGATGTATTCTTGAAGGTTAATATTACATTATGTTGTAAAAATTCTTGTGTTAAGCATTCCTTTGGAAGACTTTTTTGGAATCTATTTACTTATGCATGGGAGCAATATTTGTTATGTGGTTTGTTATGTTAGCTCTTTTCATGCACTAAAAGCAATAGCTATGGGTTAGTTGTTTGATTAAATTTATGTAACCACACGCACAAATATCGTAACTAATGTATGAGTTTTTTAAAGAAAATCTTTGGGAGATGTAGATATTTATTTTGCCAAATGAAGTGAAAGTAGGAAACATTAGCACGTGATGAATTATAACTAGCACATATGTATACAGTTAAAGGGAGGATGTCAAGATATTTTGCTTTCATGTCATGAACATATGTATATAGAAGCTTTCAGTATAGATTTATGAGCTGCTGATTAATACTTTATGAATCTTGACATCAATGTATGTTGAAGGCAACATTAGCAAGGAATGATGGTGACTTGTACAAAGAAAATATTATGCTTAACATGGTGGTAGGTAAATGATTATGGTTCATGCAGATGAGTGTGAGCTGTAGGATGATCCAATGTATGATGGTCCATTGTAGGTACATCCATGCCACCAAGATATGAAGATATGAAGATTAGTGGGTAAATGCTATCATATTTATGGTAATGACTTTAAGCTAGATATTTGTATATTTCTTTGTAAGATTTATAAAAATGGTTAAGGGATGGTCTCCCTTATAAGTCATTGAGTGAGGGGTGAACACCCTCACAAGCGTTTAATAATAAAATTAAACGTTTACTGGCTTTCACCCTACGGGGTTTCCAGGGTATATTGGTGTCAATGATGTGATTGATTATTGTGTCAAATTGATGATGTTGATTCCTTTCTTGTTGTGATATTCATAATGTCAAGTATGCGATGACTACATGAATAATAAAATGAATGCAAGGTTTCATCATACAGTTTTATGTTAATGTACTACAATAGAGGTTGTTAATGGTTAAGCAACTTACTATTCTTATACTAAGGTTACATAATGAACTGGTGAACATTCTATCTAATGATGAGTAAGGAATATTTAATAGTGATTTGGATAGCTACCCGTGGGTAACTTGTATAAAAAATTTAAATCCTTGCATTTCCATGTGAAGTTATCGGTGTATGTTACAAGTTAGAAACATTGGGACCAAAGCACGGAAATAATGGTGTGAAAAAAAGTCCAAATTCAAAGACAATCTAAGAAAAGTCCAACCATGTATTAAAATTATGTGGCAGAATTGGCTGATGTAACAATTTTTTCCCTATTTTAAAAAGAAATATGTGGCCCAACTTGTCTTTTAGATCTTGCTTTAGGAAAGGAACGAAGTTGGATTCTCATTCATTACTTGGCGAAATCAGAAGGGAGGGAACATTACTAATTAGTTGAGTTCCCTATGCAACAAATGGAATTTTTTTCTTCCCGCAATCCCACCAATGCACTGATCTTTATTCTATTTTATTAACTCACATATCTTTACCTTTTTTTTCATTCCATAGAGATGCAGATGCTAGATGATTTGGGAGTGAAGTGTCAAGTAAAAGATATGCTCGTGGGAGAAATACCAACCTCGATGATGTTTAGCTAATGTGTATCATATTATAGAAAAAACATGAATTTTGCCTAGAATCAATCACTAAATAATGGCTTGTGCAGATTGAAATGATGAAATGACAGATTTGGCATGGAACAATTTGAATGCATTGGTATATTGGGTGGGCTACAACAAATTTAGAATCCTGAACATACTACTACATGATTAATTATAACTATGGATGTTTAATTGAAGACTCTTGCTATCTTGAGTAAATTTTTAGAGAAAAAGTTAAGATGTATAATAAAGCTCCTTTGCATTGGAAAATTTGATTGTACAGAATGATGGTGTGTAGAGATTTAATATCACTAATGTTTTGTTTTTTCCAAGTTAATTTGCAAAAAAGAAATGAGAATAAAAAAGTTGTAATTTCTTTCAAAAATGGAAAAATTAAATCACATTTATTTTTACATATAAGAAATGAGAATTAAAAAATTGTGATTTTTTTAGAAAAAAAGAAAAATTAAATCACATGAAAAAATTGCAATTCATATCACCTAAAACATGAAATTTCCTATAGAAATGTGAAAATATTTTGTTGTTTTAGTAATTTCATATTTTATTTGAATAAGAAAAATGAATTATTTTGTATTTTTTAATTCTTGCTGACTTTGGTCATTCCAGTTTTTTTGCGCTATCATTTACTATCAAGTTCGATTTTTGGAAGTGGGTACGAAAGGAATGCAACAATGTAGACCAAAATGAACCAGAAAAAAACTCACGAGTCAATTCCGAGAAGGAAGATGAAGATGAACTAGAAAACTGATATAGGTCAATTCCAAAAAGGAAGATTTTGTTTCTCTGTGGTAGGGAATACTTCATTATAATTATATACTTTTAACGACTTTTGTAATATTTGTTTTTGGGTATTGTGTTTATAATTTAAAAAGAAAATGAAAAAAAAAATTGTGAGTTGTGATATGATATATATTTTGTTGTTTTAATTTAAAATCAAAATGAAAACAAATAGTGAGTTGTAATATGATATGCATTTTGTTGTTTTAATTTAAAAATCAAATGAAAAAAACTTGGCGAGTTGTAATATGATATGCATTTTGTTTTGTTTTTAATTTCTTTTTGGAGTAGTTGAAAGATAATATTTGGGTGTAGAGATTTAAAATAATTTGGAAATCCTTTATATCCCAGTTAATTTAATTAACTGAAAAATGTATGTTGCTGATGCATTAGATTAAGTGTGAAAAAATATTTATTGTTTAGTTTTAAATTTGATTGAGATGTTATATCAATTATTTAGATTGTTCAACTATAATACTTAATTTAGCTTAAATATTTATTTAATATATAAATATGTAATATGGTGTATAATAATAATATACATAAAATAATTTGTAAAAAACATAACTTTAAGGCATGCTATGCAATTGCATCTAGCTTTTTGTATTGCAAGTTTACATTTCTAAGTTGGTACAACATAATAACTACTAAAAAATCGATTTCTATAGTGAAAGGTATCACTAATTAAAGTTACAAATCTTCATTACAATGCAACCTCTCAACATTGTAGACTCCAATTTACCTATATTTAAACTGAGTCACAAGTACTAGCTACTAACATTGTCATTATTATGAAAGTGCAACTAGAATGCCTACAACCAAGAAAATAAATATCCACTTCACTCCATATATGGAACCCACTCATCTTCAATAAGGCAATGAACATGATTATATAAAAAAGGTACTCATATATGCCATATTTGGCCTGTCATATCACCACAGTACACATTTATCTCGTTAATATCTCCATCAGTACAACACTTGGGATTATTTATTTAATAAAACGAATCCTGAGAGTACTATCCTTTAACGCTATGTCTACCAATTTACACCTTGCACTTGAGCATGGTAATCTAGACATATTTTCTATCATCCGTGTAGATCTTTCGTACCCTTGCATTTTTCAAGTTCTGTGACGAGGAGACTTGGTTAAGGTTGCAATGTCAGATTAGTTTGGATCTACGGCTTTTGATGTTTCCCTCCAATACAGGGTTTCAACTACACCCCAAACCCTAACTGCTCCATTCATTTGCGCTGAGACCATTGGAGTTTGAGGCTCTGCAACTGAGCACCATAATCCATCTCTGGTTAAGCTTTGGCTTATGTTATCTACAGGTTTTTGATGCTGGATTCTTAGGCAAGTCAACCCGTGACTACTAAGTTGCGGCCTTTAGGTTTACAGCCTCTGCAAAAGGATTCGATGCTCGGTTTTATGGTTTGGTTTCATGGAACCAGTTACCTCCAAACTTTGTTTAACAGTCTCGCCAAGGAATCCTTCTGCATTTTTCTGGTTAAGGTTTCGGTTTCATGGCTCTCACCCTCTTCTTCTTCGGGATGCAACACACTCATCTCTGCCACAATAGGTAAGTTAAATTTCTACCGGATGTGCTAGTTTTTATAAAAATTTTCACTTAATGTGTTTTTATTTCTTTATTAAACACCATGATTTGATGCTCTTTTCTTTCTCTTTGTCTATATGCAGGAAATTCCATTGCCTCCGCATGAGACCCATACAGGTATTCTAACGGTGCCTTGCTCATTTTACCCAAATTCTTTTTTTTTCAGTAGCAATCATTCACATAGTTTCAAAGGTCTTCTCTTTTGATTTACATAAGGGTTATTTCTCTGTGTAGGTAAGGCTTGTCTCAGTCATTTTCTTGGTGTTGCATTACAGCTATGTGACTTCCTAGCACCCGTCAAGACTCTCTCTTTACACATGAATTTCTTCTGTCATAGGTACCGAGTGGGTTTACAGCCAATCTCGTTGTTGTCATTATGTCTTGAAAATTAAGGGTTCTAGCTTACTGCTCTTTTCTGAGTTATGAGTCGAAATTCATTTTAGTAAATGGGGAATTCTCCCTCTTATCTCGAACTCGGGGATTATTACCATTTTGAGGTTTCTTGGTGTAGTGTATAAATAATAGTTTCATACTCTTTATTCCAAAGTTATTGTCCCTTCGACAACCACGTTAACCCTTTGGGGTTTTGCTATTTATTTATGTATCATGTACGCTTAAATGTGCTAGGGGTTTTTATTTCCAAGTTTTTTTTTTTTGGCATGCATAAGGAACTGGAAATGTATTTGTATAATCTCCATTACATAAATATAGATAGACTTCTTACCTACTGTTATATGCATTTTTGAAAGATTATGGTTCTCTATATTGAAAAAATTTGTTAGCTTTAAACTCGCTTCTTCATAACAGTTTCTGCTTATTTATTTACTGTAACTATATATATTTAAGAGTCGACTGGATCAACTGGTGTTCTAGTCTGTGTATAAATTTTATATCAGAACAAACGTCCTGCATTCTGGGGCATTAACACTTTGGAATCAGACAAAGTTTCCCTATTGTTTAATAGTTGATTTTTCTTGTTCCAACTATTTAATGTATTTTCCCAGTTTGTCTACTATTCAAGATATATGAAATAGACACTAGAATTAATGTTTGGCTATATTTGACCATTATACTGTACCTAGATCTTTACTATAGAAAAGAGATTATTTCCTGTGCAAATAATTAATATGATATCAGAAAATATTTTTACTGTGTTTGAATAAGAATTTCCACAGCATGCACTTCTTTCTTTTTGTTGTTCTGTCAATATTTAAAATTTATATAACAATTAAAACCTAACAGTTTCACACAATAATTCTTCTCTTTCGTAACTAAAGACTCTTCAATAACTTTTAAAAAACATTTGACCAAATAATTTATTGCGCAGCTAGATTACTTAGTCCTACAGAGTCTCTTTTCTTGAGTTAAAAATATTATTCTACTTCATTTACTTATTAATAGTTTCAGTAGAATTACTTATCTGTCATTTGACTGTGGTTGTCCTCCCTAGCATGGATGAGAAATTACGTCCTCACCCCCCCCCCTCCGTGTTCCATTTCTGAGCCAAGTAGAAATAAATAGTGCTCGGAAGAGATCTCAGGACTCAGGCCAATCCACCTTTTATAAGATTACAGGATAGCTGAGAGTATTTCCACTGGTCTCTACCAGCTCAGGTAATTCACGCTCTCTCTCCTTTCTTCACTTCACAGCACACAGGTCAAAACCCCTCTTCCTCACAGCGATGTTGCTTTATCCACAGAGGAAGAGTAACTGACTGAACTATTTCTGTTCAACTACTTATCGGTTGGAATAATTATATTTACCATCAATATTTAACTTTATGGAACCAATTCCATAACTAATTTTATTTAATTAAATTTAATTCTTGCTCATAATGTACTATTTCAAAATAATAACAATAAATGTCTTAATGTCTTAACAATAAAACTTAATCATCAGTTAGCATTTAAAACAGTTGTTACAACTTCCCCCCTGGAAGCGAACACCATCCTTAGTGTTCTCATTCTGCTCCAAGAAATAATTAAGGGTACGCTTCCCGAACAAAGCCTTCATCTTCCCAGGTATATTCATCCAAACCAAAGTGATTCCACTGCACTTTAACCTGGGTGATGGCTTGTTTCTGGAGCATGATATCTATTTGATCGATTATACATTGAGGCTTGACCAGGAACTCGCCGTCTGGTTCGACCTGCAATCAATGAACTTCAATTAGTTTTCTCATAATTTTTAGCATTTTTAATCAAGTCTGGTATTCATATCCTACCTGAATACTTTGTCAATGGATTGCGTGCTTTGAGTCGTGTACATATCATTTTAATAACGATAAATGAAAGAAGTTGTGTACACGAATATGATTGGGCAAGGCCTATCGATAAGCCATGGGTCCTACCCTTTCCAATATTTGGAAAGGGCCATAAAACCTGGGAGCCAACTTGGCACAAGAGGCCCACCTTAAAGTGCTTTTATTTGGATTTATCCTTACTTACACATGGTATCCCTCCTCAAACTCACGATAAGTCCTTTTCTTATCTGCATACACTTTTTTTCTATCTTGAGCTGCCTTCAAATTCTGTCGGATTTTCTTTACTTTTGTCTCCATTTCAGCTAGTATTTCTGTTCCAAGCATCAACTTGGTTTCTGGGCTACTCCAATTAATAGGATTTCTGTATTGTTGTCCGTATAAGGCTTCGAATGGACTCATCTTAAGGGATTCCTGATATTCTTTATTTTATGCAAACTTAACTAGGTGCAGATATTATTCCCACCTAGTTGGCTGTTGCATTACATACATACATAATGTATCCTCTAGGATCTGATTTACTCACTTTGTTTGCCCATATGTCTATGGATGGTAAGGGGTGGTAAAATTAATCTGAGTTCCCAATCCTATAAATAACATTTTCCAGAATGCTGAAGTAAACTTCACATATTTGTCAAATATGACATTCTTTGGGATACCATGCAATCTAAAGATCTCTCGCATAAATATGTCCATTATTTGCACCGTCTTATAAGTAGTCTGTACTGGTACAAAATGTGTTTTTTTTCTTAACCGATCCACTACTACCATTATAGAATCATTATGCTTCTTTGATCTTGGCAGACCAGTGATGAAGTCTAAAGATATCACCTCCCACTTCCACTCATGTACTGGTATAGGTTGCATCATCCCGACTGGGTGACGGTGTTCCACTTTCAATTGCTCGCACTCCAAACACTTGTTTAGATATTCTGTAATGTCTCTTCTCATACCTCGCCAGAAGTAGTTCTTCCTAGTTATTGTTAGCATCTTTTGATACCTGGGATGTCCAAAGTAGTTACTTCGGTGATGCTCATTTAAAATTAGCTCCTTCAACTCCATTCTATTTGGAAAAAAAATCCTCTTCTTTAAATTTAGCAACCCATCTTTATTAATTTCGTAATCAATAGATTTTCCTTGTTTTCTAAACTCCTCTACTTGCTACCACATAAACTAGTATTCAAGATCTTTCTTAGCTTTTGTTTTTATTTTCTCCAAGAATCTGCACTCGACCTGATTATAGTACAACTCATAAACACCATGCAAATTTCGACTTAATGCATCAACTACTCTATTCTCCCTTCCCTTTACATGCTGCATATCAATGTCAAACTCACTCAGGAAGGCATTCCACCTTGCCTGGAGAGAATTAAGGTCAGCTTGCTTAAAATAACTAGTTAAGCTGCTATGATCAGTTGAGTACAAATCTCTTTCCAAGCAATTAGTGCCTCCATACCCGGAGTGCATGCACTACTGCTGTCAGCTCCAAATCATAAGTAGAGTACCATTGTTCATGCTCTTTTAGTTTATGTGATTCATAGGAAACTACCTTACCCTCTTGTGATAGAATTTCCCCAACTCCTTGTTTACACGCATCTGTGCAAACTTCAAAATTTTTATTGGGATCAACTACCCTTAATACCAGAGCTATAGTCAATAAAAGTTTTAAATTTTCAAAACTGTCTTGACATTCCTTTGTCCATTTAAATATTTTTCCTTTCCTTTGTAAGGAAGTAATTGGGAAAGCAATCTTTGAAAAACCTTCAATAAACCGCCGATAATAGCTGGCCAAACCCATAAAGGATCAGATTTCTGCCACGTTTTGGGGTATCTTCCATTCCATAATCGTTTTGATTTTATTCGGGTCAACTGCAATTCCTTCAGTAGAAATAACATGACCAAGGTAATGTATTTCTTCCTTGAAGAAATCACACTTGCTGAACTTAGTGTACAACTGATGCTTCTGTAGCATTTCTAGCACTATCCGTAAGTGCTCTTTATGCTCTTCTACACTCTTGGAATAAACTAAAATGTTGTCAATAAATATTAACACAAAATTATCTAGAAAGGGGTGAAATATACCATGCATCAACCTCATAAAGGTTGCTGGTGCATTAGTCAATCCAAATGGTAACACCACAAACTCATAGTGTCCGTACCTGGTATGAAAAGTAGTTTTATATATGTCTTTGTCTTTTATTCGGATCTGATGGTATCTCGACCTTAGATCTATGTTCGAGAATATCGTAGCTCCTTTCACCTGATCAAATAGATCATCAATTCGTGGTAGAGGGTATCTATCTTTAATAGTCAATTTATTGAGCTGGCAATAGTCCATGCACATTCGCATCGTTCTGTCTTTCTTCTTCATGAATAGCACTAGTGCTCCCCAAGGAGATACACTTGGTCAAATATACCCTTTATCCAATAGTTCTTGTAACTGCATCTTCAGTTCGGTCAATTCTAGTACACTCATTCGGTATGGTGTCCTTGAAATCGGTGATGCTCCAGGTATCAAATCTATGGTAAAATCAATGTCCCTTAAGGGAAGAAAAACTGGTATTTCCTCTAGAAATAGGTCCATAAACTCTTGCGCTATTGGAATGTTTTCCATCATTGGGGAATTTTATTTGGAATTAGTAAAGCCCACTTGGATGGCATATAACTGACATCCCTTCTTCATGCATTTACCCATTTGAGATGTTGTTATAGGACACAACTGCAGAGGCTTCTTTATACAATGAATTTCCTTACAGGTTCCATCTTGCATTCTCTAATATATGACTTTTTCTTTGCAGTCTACTAATGTCCAGTGCTTCTCCAACTAGTTCATACCAAGTAGCACATCATAGGATCCCAGAGGTAATATATTCAGGTCTATAATTAGCTACTGTTAACTAATTTCTAGTGCACAGTTCAGAATCTTGGCACAAACCTTTCTCTTTGCTCCCATGGCTAACTATACCAGCCATGGAATTCTGAATTTCTGACTCTGCCATTTACAAATCTCTACTACTTTGGGACTTACGTAGCTTAAACTTGCACCTGGGTCTACCAAAATAGAAACAGTTTGAGATAGTAATTTACCTTCCAATTCTATCATTGTCGGTTGGTAATTTTCCTACCAATCTTCCAGGGTTGTGTTAATTCTGGGTATATTTCTGGCTACATCTCCTACTTTTGAGGCCTCCTATAATTTGGTAACTACCTCGCTCCTTCCTCACTGTGGAAAATTTCTTTAGTAGTGTGCCTCACTACACCCGCAACACTGTAAGGGTGGCTTCTCATTTTGTGCTTGATCTGGTTTGCTGGAAGCTTCCGTGGGTTTATCTTCCATAGGCCATATTATTCTTTGATGATTCCTTCCAAACTGTTTTCTAACTGAGCCTCTGGCAACACTCTTGAAATTACTGGTTTTGTTTTTCTTGAAACCAGATCTACCCTTGTGTTATTTCTTTGTCTGCTAGCTTTTACCCTGTTCTCCTTTTGCTTTAGCTTGTTGGTAGCACATTCATTCCTTTCAGATTGCCTCATCCATATTTTTTCAATTCAAAAAATCGATTCGTTCCTTCATATGGGTCGGAAAAATACTTAGGAAAATGTTGTACCTTTGTCTTTTCATCCCTTAAATAAGGCACATAACATAGTAAGGAAGTGAACTTGGTGATGTACTCATCCATTGTCATTTGTCCCAACTTTAATTCATGGAACTCTATATCTTTTTCATCATAGAAGCGTTCAATTAAGTATTTATCCTTAAAATATTGCTAGAACGAATCCCAAGTCACGTCCTAATCATCTATATTGTGGACATTTTTCACTTCCTCCCACCATAGTGTGGCATTCTCCCTCAACTGATAAAGGCCAATCTGGCTTTAATATTACTGCTATATTCGTAAACTTGAAAATACTTTTTCATATTTATCAGCCATGCCTCAACCACCTCTTCATCCACTCCATCAAATGTAGGTGGTTTTATCTTTCTAAATTCACCTTTTCGTTCCACTTTCTGTCTCTTAAATTCTTCTGATATGACACATTATCTGAATCAACCTAATTGTAGTTTTTATTTCTATTACTCTGCTGAGACTGACTTCATTCCATTCTGTCAGTGGTGTGATCTATTGCTTGTTGCTCATTTCCTCCCTGCATGTCTCTATTAGGGCTGGTTGTTCCATCCCTTGATTTTGTTTATCTGAGAGGATTTTTAATATCCTTTCCTATTCTTGCATCAAATGTGCATTATCACTTCGAAACCTCACCATTTCCTCTTGTAGCATATGAACTATATTTAACAAAATGCTAGTTTGGTGTTCAGTTGTTCCTCCGGCAGTCTACTTGTTTGCTAGTGTTGATCCACACTCAGCTGCACCCACATCTCCGGATTCATTTCTGGTCAGGGTTGGGGTTCTCCGGTGTTCTGGGGTGGCTGTTGCGTTTTCCCTCTTTGCATAATGTCTCCTGTTATACTTCTTTTCTTTGTGCATCAATATACACATAGCTTAAAACGTTAGTTGAACCATAGGGTCCCAGTGTGCAAACGTTACTCTGATATCACTTGTAACATTCACCAACTAAACATTGTAAAAATAAAAATAAAAATTATTTTAACTATACGTTTCACAGGGTTTGCTATAGATGACATTTCATTGTTTTACCAACATTATGAATACATGTTTTCACATAGTTTACCGCAGATTACATTTCATTGTTTTACCAACATTAGACTTAAACATTATACAAATTTTTATATAGTTCTTGAGTTTGGTTTATTTCCATATTTGGCCTGTCATATCACCACAGTACACATTTAACTCGTTAATATCTCCGTTAGTACAGAACTTGGGATTATTTCTTTAATAAAATTAATCCTGAGAGTACTATCCTTTAATGCTATGTCTACTAATTTACACTTTGCACTTGAGCATGTTAATCTAGGCATATTTTCTATCATCCATGCAGTTATTTCGTACCGTTGCATTTTTGGAGTTCTGTGACGAGAACATTTGGCTAACTCTGCACCATCATATTAGTTTGGATGTGCGGCTTCCGACGTTTCCCTCCAATACAGGGTTTCAACTACACCCCAAATCCTAACCACTCCATTCATTTGCACCGAGACTGCTGGGGTTTGAGGCTCTGCAACTGAGCACGATAATCCATCTCTGGTTAAGCTTTGGCTTACATTGTATGTAGATTTTCGATGCTGGCTTCTTAGGCAAGTCAACCCGTGACTAATACCTTTGCAAAAATTAGGTTTATAGCCTCTGCAAAAGGATTCGATGCTGGGTTTTATGGTTCGATTTCATGGAACCGGTTACCTCCAAAAATTTTTTAATAGTCTCACCGAGGAATCCTTTCACATTCTATTTGTTAAGGTTTTTGTTTCACAAATCTCACCCTCTTCTTTGTCGGGATGCAACACGCTCATCTCTACCACAGTAGGTAAGTTAAATTGCTACCTACTGTGTTAGTTTTATAAACTTGTTCATTTAATGTGTTTTTCTTTCTTTGTTAATCACCATGGTTTGAACCTCTTTTCTTTCTCTTTGTCTATATGCAGGAAATTCCATTTCCTACGCGTGAGACCCATACAGGTATTCTAACACTTCCTTGCTCATTTTACCCAAATTCTTGTTTTTCAGTAGCTATCATACACGTAGTTTCAAAGATCTTCTCTTTTGATTTACATAAGGGTTATTTCTCTGTGTAGGTATGGCTTGTCTTGGTCATTTTCTTAGTGCTTCATTACAGCTATGTGAATTCCCGACACCCGTCAAGACTCTCTCTTTACACATGAATTTCTTCTATCACAGATACCAAGTGGGTTTACAGCCAATCTCGTTGTTGTCGTTATTTCTTGAAAATTAAGGGTTCTAAATTCATTTTAGTAAACGAGGAATTCTCCCTCTTATCCCAAACTCAGGGATTATTAACATTTTGAGGTTTCCTGGTGCAATGTATAAATAATAGTTTGATCATCTTTATTCCACAGTTATTATCCCTTCGACAACCTCGTTAACCCTTTGGGGTTTTTCTATTTATTTATGTATCATGTACACTTAAATGTGCCAGGGGTTTTTATTTCCAAGTTTCTTTTTTTTTGCATGTATAAGGAACTGGAAATGTATTTGTATACTCTCCATTACAGAAATATAGATATACTTCTTACCTACTATTATGCGTGTTTTTGAAAGATTATTTTTCTCTGTATTGAAAAATTTCGTTATATTTAAAATCGCTTCATCATAACAATTTCTACTTATTTCTTCACTGTAAGTATATATATTTAAGAGTCAGCCAGATCGACTGGTTTTCGAGTCCGTGTATAATTTTTATATCGGAACAAGCATCCTCCATTCCAGGCCCTTAGTGCTTTGGAATCAGACAACGTTTCCCTATTGTTTCATAGTTGAGTTTTCTTGTTCCAGCTATTTAATGTATTTTCCCAGTTTGTCTATTGTTCAAGATCTATGAAATAGACACTAGACTTAATGTTTGGCTATATTTGACCATTATACTGTACCCAGATCTTTACTGTAGAAAAGAGATTATTTCCTGTGAAAATAATTAATATGATAGCCGAAAATATGTTTACTGTGATTGAATAAGAATTTCCACAACATGCACTTCTTTCTTTTTGTTGTTCTGTCAATATTTAAAATGTATATAACAATTAAAGTCTAACAATTTCATACATTAATTCTTCTCTTTCGCAACTAAATAATTTTCAATAATTTTTAACAAACATTTGACCAAATAATTTATTGCTCAGCCAGATTACTCAGTCCTACGGAGTCTCTTTTCCTAAGTTAACAATATTATTCTACTTCATTTACTTATCAACTTCATTTACTTATTAATAGTTTCAGTAGAATTACTTATCTGTCATTTGACTGTGGTTGTCCTCTCTACCATGGATGAGGAAATTACGTCCTCACCCCCCCCCCCACCCACAGGCCAAGTAGAAAGAAATAGTGCTCGGAAGAGGTCTCAGGACTCCGATCCAATCCACCTCCTGGAAGATTATAGGATAGCTGAGAGTATTTCCACTGGTCTCTACTAGCTCAGGAAATTCATGGTCTCTCTCCTTTCTTCACTTCAAAGCACACAGGTCAAAACCCCCCTTCCTCACAAGGATTTTTCTTTATCCACAGAGGAAGAGTAACTGACTGAACTGTTTCTGTTCAACTACTTCTCAGTTGGAATAATTATTTTTACCATCGGTCTTTCAATTTATGGAACCAATTCCATAACTAATTTTATTTAATTAAATTTAATTCATGTTCATATTGTACTATTTCAAAATAATAACAATAAATGTATTAATGTCTTAACAATAAAACTTAATCATCAGTTAGCATTTAAACCATCTATTACACCCTTCTTCCAAGACAGTAATAATTGATTAATATTTCATGCTCAGAGCTACCCTTCTTCCAAGACCATAATCATTAATAAATATATACAATATTAGAGTATCAAACCATGAAAATTAATCTCAATTTTATATATAAATCATTCCAATCACTTTGAGGAAAAAACTTTGACCTAAATTTAAAAATATAAATTTTGATATAAAATTTTAAAATATTTAAATTTTGAAATCACATTTTAGAAATATTTGTACTAATAAATTAATATTATGTAAAAATAAAAATTTTATGTTTTATATTAAAAAAAAAGTTAGTGTTACTTTAAAAAAAATTACACCAACCTTACATAATTGTAGTGGTGTCATAAACTAGCAATTACACCACATGTTGGAAAGGAAACCCCTTAAGACAATATCATATAACACTAATTAATGCTTCTTTGAAAACTATTGATAGATAGAAAAATATCAAGAAAGGGCAAGGACCATGCTACAATGAAACCTTACTGCAACACTGCTTCATTGAGCCTTACAAATCATGAGGCCTATGTTGAAGTTAAATACCTTGTATGATTATGCCAACATGAATTCCTTGTAAATAGTAAAATATATCGTGATTTTCTAGCTTCAAAATCAAAGGTCGTTTTGGTACAATTATTCCATATTTCTTCTTGATCACTTCCTCCTGCTATAGACAAATTTAATCAGTATAGTTTGAAACATGTGTCTACGAAGGACTATAACAATTTTGTAAATAAATTTTGAATTTCTATGTGAATTAATATATACCCTTGAATAAAATTGCACATATCTCCAATCTAGAAATTGAACCCAAGAATAGCAGTAATTACACCTCTTCTTGAGAAAATAGCCTGTGATTCTCTTTCGAATGTCGACTCACCTCTGTATTATTGCCTTGATGATCCTTGAAACTATTGAAAAGATCACATGGATATTTACCACTAATATCCTTGGTGTCTGCCATGTTCTTATTTTAATCCAAAAAATTCTACTTAAGTAAATATACCCATGTCATTTAGTTGAAAATAATGTAAAGACCCTTCAACAATATGTAATATTCCTAACTTAGCCTACAGCTAATGGGAATATTAAAAAAAAAATTGTCACATTGATAGGTGAATAAGTGGATGGGGAGACCCAGAAGACTCTTTATTGTAAATAAAACCACTTCTCATGTGAAAGTGGATCATATTTTCAGTTGAATAAAGCACCCTAAGGTGTGAATAGGGGCCAAAACATGTTGACTGGGTCAACCTTTACCAAATCTACAAGATTGTCATGGAGGAGTGGCCATCAATGAGGCACAACGCAGTTTTAGATGGAGATGCCTTGTGTGGAAGAAGTGATTTCATTGGAGGTGGTTTAGGGTTTGCAAGCTCTTGTCTTATAAAAGGAAGGGAATGGAAGCATTAGGAGGTTGTTGATGATTACCATATTTCTAAATATATCATCTGTTTAGACATATATCTTTCTCTTGTTGTTTAGCTGAGATTGAATGTTGTTTAGCATTGGGTGTTCCTAGTAAGGAATCCCACCTCTTCCCATTGAGTAGCTCTTGGGAGAGTTTGTATTGAATTTTCCACTATCTGGCTTAGGGCCAAGCTACTTCTTTCAAATACAACGCAGATCCTCTTGAGGGTTTGATGGCTTTTGCAAGATGTATTAAGTGGATATTAGATCTTTCAGATCTAGTCCATTTCAGTGCTTATTTTCAGTGGAGGAGGTTTCTACTTCATTGGGAGGACTGTATTGAAGAATTTGAGCATCATTTTCATATCTTGGCAGCAGGCCAACTATATTTTTATCCCTACAGCGCAGTATAGATCCAGATCTTCCTTATTCCTGTAGGTGTATTTTTAGGGTGTTTCAGAACAACATTTGGAGAGTGATTTTATAGGTGTTGGGGATCTGCCCTTCACTTTGGAGATATATTGGAGGAGATAATTTTATTGTTTATATTAGATCATATCCACTTTCCAAATCTAATATTTCCATAGATCTGTAGTCTTAGATCTCAGATCTACACATGTACTTGGTGTTTTGCTGAAAACCCCAAGGGGGTTCAATAGAGGAGCTTGTATAACGTATAGATCTGGTAGAGATATAAATTTTTGTCCACATACTTGCTCTATATCTGATGTGTAATCTACAACTGTTGTAGAGCCAATAAAATAACACTGTAAGGTATTTCAGTCTTTATGCATGGTTGCAACACCTCATTTTGAGGATTTCTTTCGTTGGAGACTTGTATTTTCTTGTTATACATCTTATGGGCCACTTTTTACATCTATTTTTCTGCTGTTATAACAAATGAAAGGTCTTCATATTTGCCTCTTTCTATATATGATATTAACTACGTTATTTTCATATCATTTTGCATTGTATTGCTGCATCCCCCACTTGGGAATATTACAGTGGTATCAGAGCATCATCTTGGCATAGGCTGTGCATTGTAGAAGGCCAATTTGTATTTTGTAGGAGGAGAGTCTCTCACTGATAGAGAGAGGAGATATCAAGAAAGAAGACACATAAGATTATATTATACTGATGAGAAAGAAGAGAAGGGTAAAACCCCATTATCTAGAAAAATGGAAGGAAATGAGATCTCAAGACTTCTTCTCCAAACTATGCATGAGCTTAAAAGAGAAATCAAGGGAATGAGGAGGGAAAGACATTAAGAACCCTCAAGAATATTTTCATATGAAAAAAACCCCAGTTATTTATACTATGTGTGTAAGCACTCAGCCACACAATTAGATCCACAACGTTATACTATGCCCAGATTTACTGCAAGAGAGATGGAGAAAGAAGATGCACCAAAGGAGGATACTTTGAGTGATTATCTTCAGGATTATGAATCTCAATCTTGGAGATTCAAGGAGCACTTGAACTTCCAAGAGTTTTGCCAACTCAAGGAGGAAAGAAGATCCAAAAAGCACAACATAAGCAGAAGAAGTAGATTTTTTCTGCCAAATTTTGATGGATCCTCCACATGCACAACCAAGGATTGGATAGATCAGCTAGACTCATATTTGCATCTACATCAAGTTTCAGAAAAGGAAGCCCTTAGGATAGCAGCGCTGCATCTTAAAGGTAAAGCTTATGCTTGGTGGCTATTTGAATCCTTTTCATTTATAAATGCAAATATATCTACTTATGCAAGATTCAGTAAGAGATTAGTGAAGTGATTTTATGTAAAATAGTCTGAAACATCTTTGAATGAGCTAGCAAATCATGAACATTCAAAACCCTTGCATGAGTTGGAAATATCTATTACACTAAATCCACTTCATATTTCTATTGAAGGGGATAAAAACTTACGTGATACCTTGCCAAGGGCAAGATCCCCATTGCATGAAGAGATTTCTTCTCAAAGGGAAGTCACTGAGATTCCTCTTTCAAAGGAAGACCAATATCTAAGGTCTCTCATTATTGATGAGGTATACTTAAATATTGATGAGGAGAAAGAGCATGAAGCCAGTAACAACTTTGTCACTTCAGAAGAAAGACCATCACCACATGGGGATGGGTATGAATTTATTGCTTCAGGAGGAGGATATTTTGCATCTTTGCAAAGGGTTCCCAAGGAGCATCATGTGACAGTAATATTGGGCAGTAACACCTTGATCCAAGGAGGAGAAAGGATGGATCAATATCCAAGGATGAGGAGCATGCACCCTTGTTTATTTCAAGGGGTTTATATTCAGAAGAAGGAGATTGATTTATGCAGAAAAGGGAGGGACACATTAATCCACTCATTTATACAGTCTACTTCAGATTTTGATGTCTCTTTGCATGGAGGCATTCCACCAGGGAGACTCGCTGATTTAAAGATGAATAAAGTGTTTTCTCAACTTAGTGTAGCATGGAAATATTTGGCTAAGGAAAGAGCCTTAGGAGAAGCTACTATAGCGTTGGGAGCCTTTTATGGGTATCAAGGAGAGGTAAGGAACTTTCTGATATGGACATTTCCATCTCCCACTTAGCTATTTGCACTGGAAAATGATTCAGAAATCTCTAATGACATGAGCATGGTGTCATATGTCCACTCCATAGTCTTGGGGCAAAAAACTATACTTCCACACATGAGAAATATTTCTGAATATGACAAGAAGGTATTAACACTCTTGCATGCATGGGCCAAACTATGGAACTTTTGGAAGAAAGAGACCTTTCAAAAGGAGGTTGACTTCCATGTACTTCAATATTGTATTAAGAAAGATCAGTTGCAAGAGAGATAGCAAAGGTGGAGTTACAACACTCCAACATGTGACTTGGTCATTGAGCATGTTAAAGAGGAGAGCCATGATATGACAAGAGCTTCATTTCAGATTTCTACAGCGCTGTCATTATTGGGAAGCTTAGATCCATCTTGGAAAGCCTAGCTATTGGTGGATTATTCAGAGGATCTTTTCAACACTATCATGGAGTTCTACACTTGGGAAGGATTTGAAGAGGAGTTATATCAACACTTTCAGAGATGCATGAACCATGTGGAGAAGGGGAAGATACATGACTCTATGGAGGGGTCAATTCAGCCACCTCTTTCCTCTTTGGGAAAGAGAAGAGATAGATCTATGCACCACTCCATTTGTATGTGGAGAAAATTTGGTAAAGAATATGCTTTTGTATCTCATGATTCACTTGATTATTACTTGTATTATTTTACCATGTATATGCAGGCCATAGCTCCTAAGAGGAGTGTTATTCAATACAAAATTCATGGCCAACTTTGGGCTACAAACATTTCTGAACATGGCCACTCCCTTAGAGGACAAAGGGAGATATTGTATCATTGTGGGTGCATTCCAAAGGCACCAAATATATCTCGCACTTTCATCCATGGTGAGATTATTTGGGAAACAAGTAAGTGGTGGGGAAACCACTTACCATATCGCTATTTGATGTAGTCAGGAGATCTACTGTGTTGGTTCCAGTTGTGGGACTATGATCCACCTCCATTATTGCATTTGATTATTTATGTATCACTGATTTTGATCCCACATGCTGATGTTGATCTTAATTTTGTTGAGGACATGATTGGAGGGATGACAAATTGGTTGGACGTATCCATTGGGAATGGATCTTCCCACATTTATTCATGCTTCAAAAAGAGGATGGGACATTATATATCTACTACATTATACCACTTGTTTCCTTATGTAAGGGGCCATAAGTTTGAATTATGTCTTTGGGAGAAGCTTCTCACATGGGAGGATTTTTGGCAAGACATGTGTTGCTTGGATCATAGTCAGCCAACACCTAATATCCTCTACTATTTTCAAGCTTTTTAGAAGCTTATGGTAGCAAGAAGGTGGTTGGATGGCCACTTATTGTATCATGTTTTGAGACAACAAGATGAAGAACAACGTTGGTCTCAATTGAGGGACTATTATCACCATCCAAGATGTCATATGACACTTAGTCCATATTTCTTTTGGAGAACATATGATGATGACATTATATTCACTATATGCATGGAGGATTGGGCAAGGAGGCTTCCTAGAACCAATGAGTGGAATCATGAGATACTAAGTATCTTTTGGCCTCATGAGGACTATGTTATTGCAGCCCAATATCAACAGCTCCAAATTTATCATAAATGGAGGGAGATACAACATAAGTTGAACAATATTATCTCTCATTTTCAGCCATGCAACCCCTACAAATTGCATAAGTAGGGGATTGGTGACTGTTTCTATGAGCTACCAAGGATGACTCAATTTGTTTGGATGATAGCATGGAGATTGGAGTTTTTCATTGGGGTTGAAGCACCCAACATTTATCATCTCACATTCCTTAAGGAGACAAATGGAAAACATATAACTCTTTCCATATATCTCCCACTTCTTCATGATGAAATCTATCTAGTTTTTTCAGCAAAGGCAAACTTGTATTCTTGGGAGGACATATCCATTGGAGATTTTTCAATGTCCTTGTAGTTTCTTGAGGACAAGCAACATTTTGGAGGGGAGGACTGTAATATTCCTAACTTAGCCTACAATTAATGGGAATATTAAAATTTTGTTTTGTCACATTGATAGGTGAATAAGTGGATGGGGAGACCCATAAGACTCTTTATTGTGAATAAAACCACTTATCATGTGAAAGTGGATCATATTTTAAACTGAATAAAGCACCCTAAGGTGTGAATAGGGGCTAAAACATGTTGACTGGGTCAACCTTGACCAAATATACAATGTTGTCATGGAGAAGTGGCCATCAATGAGGCACAACGCAGTTTTAGATGGAGATGCCTTGTGTGAAAGAAATGATTTCATTGGAGGTGGTTTAGGGTTTGCAAGCTCTTATCTTATAAAAGGAAGGGGATGACAGCATTAGAAGGTTGTTGAGGATTATCATATTTCTAAATATATTATCTATTTAGAAATATATCTTTCTCTTGTTGCTTAGCTGATATTGAATGTTGTTTAGCATTGGGTGTTCCTGGTCAGGAATCCCACTTATTCCCATTGAGTAGCTCTTGGGAGAGTTTTTATTGAATTTTCCACTATCTGGATTAGGTCCAAGCTACTTCTTTCAACTACAGTGCAAATCCTATTGAGGGTTTGATTGTTTTTGCAAGCTACAGCAAGTGGAGATTAGATCTTTCAGATCTAGTCCATTTCAGTGCTTCTTTTTAGTGGAGGAGGTTTCTACTTCATTGGGAGGACTGTATTGAAGACTTTGAGCATAATTTTCATATCTTGGATGCAGGCCAACTATATTTTGATCCCTACAGCATAGTATAGATCCAGATCTGCGTTATTCCTATAGGTGTATTTGCAGGGTGTTTCAGCACAACATTTGGAGAGTGATTTTCTAGGTGTTGGGGATCTGCCCTTCACTTTGGAGATCTATTGAAGGAGATCATTTTATTGTTTATATAAGATCAGATCCACTTTCTAGATCCGAGTATTTCCATAGATCTGCAGTCTTAGATCTCAGATCTACATCTTTTACTTGGTGTTTTGCTGAAAACCCCAAGGGGGTTCAATAGAGGAGCTTGTATAGTGTATAGATATGGTATAGATCTAACGTTTTGTCCACATACTTGCTCTAGATATGATGTGTAATCTACAACTGTTGCAAAGCCAATAAAATAACATTGTAAGGTATTTTCAGTGTTTATACGTGGTTGCAACACCTCATTTTGAGGATTTCTTTCATTGGAGACTTGTATTTTCTTGTTATACATCTTATGGGCCAATTTTTACATCTATTTTGCTGTTGTTATAACAAACGAAAGGTCTCCATATTGGCCTCTTGCTATATCTGAGATGAACTGCTTTCTTTTCATATCATTCTGCATTGTATTGCTACATTCCCCATTTGGGAATATTACACAACATTTAACCTTTTTATCTTGAAAATAAAGCAAGTGTGGTCCATAAACACCGCAATAAAAATATTTATCTTTTACATCAAAATTCCACACCTCACTTTGGTTTTAAAATAATGGCCACAAAATTTACATAACCTACTCGTCCATCTGACTGGTAAAAACATGAAAGATTCATTGTGAATTTTATATTTTAGAAAATAAACGTAGGGATAAATTTGACAAAAAAAGTTGGATGAAGAAAAAACATGCATGTGGAAATTGCAAATAGTGACCTTTGCAGTCTGATGAAAATCTAGCTATTGGCAAGTCCAAATTATTTTATGACATCCATCAACCATGCTACAATGAAATCTTACTACAACACTGCTTCCTTGAGCCTTACAAATCATGAGGAATATTTTGAAGTTAAATACCTTGTAAGGTTATTCCAAGATGAATGCCTCGTAAATAAATAAATAGATCTTGATTTTCTACCTTCAAAATCAGAGGTTGTTTTGGTACAATTCCTCCATATTTCTTCTTGATCACTTCCTCCTACTATAGACAACCTTAATCAGTACAAATGATTTTTTTTTTTTATATTTTGGAACGTGTGCCTACAAAGCACTATAACAATTTTGTGAATAATTTCTTAATTTCTATGTGAATTAAGATCTACCTTTGAATAAAACTGCACATATTTTCAATCTAGAAATTGAAACCAAGAATAACATCAACTACACCTCTTCTTGAGAAAATTTCTTGTGTTTCTCTTCTAACTATTGACTCACCTTTTTATTATTCCATTCATGATAATTGAAACTATTTAAAAGATCACCTTTCTCTTTAACACTAATTTCTTTGGTGTCTTTTATGTTCTTGTTTTAATCCAACATATTATTCTTAAGAAAATATAACCCATGTCATACAACTAAAAATAATTTAGAGATCATTCAATAATATTTAAATCATTTTATACTACAAGGAAAAGACCCTCCAGCTGAGGTTATAAAGGAGGTTTTTAGTGTTATAAAATTGGCCAAAATTGTCAAAAAAACATATGCTACCACATCTGTTTATGGTTATGGAGGTTTTGGCAGAGTTTTTAATGGAAATTCAACACAAATAAAAAAAAAAGGGCGGCCGAAGGTTATTACGGATGTTTTTTTCCTCGGTGCACCAGTCAAGCTTTAACGTACTAGTGTGTACCTATAGACGGTGCCCCGGGGCAATCGTAGAAGAATGCACCAGGCCGTTAAGGTATAAAACAACACCGAGCGTAGTGTTGGTGATACAATGCATGGGACCGTTATAATTGGTCTTGGGATTTGAGCAGTGCCCATAGGTCGTATCAATGCACCGGTGCGTAAACTTATAGAAACGCACTGGTGCGCCCTTTCACACTAATGCACCGAGCTTTATAAATGGTATTGGTATTCGTGTGGTGCAAATATGTCATACAAATACACCAATGCGTATAGACTCTTAAACGCCCCAGTGCGTAGTATCACACAAATGCACTGAGATTTATAATTGGTATCGGTATTCATGCAGTGCCCATAGGTCATCTAAATGCACTGGTGCGTATATACACAAGAATGCCCCGGTGCATAGTATCACAAAAATGCACCAAGATTTATAATTGGTATCTATATTTGTGCGGTGCTAATAGGTCATAAAAGGGCACCAGTCCGTATATAGACATAAACAGACCAGAGTGTCATACCACACAAATGCCTCGATATTTTTAACCGATTTTGGTATTTGTGGGATGCCCATAGGTCGTAAAAACACGCCAGTGCACTTAGAATACAAGCACATTGGTATAAGAATACACACACCGGTTTTCATTTTGTATTTTTTAGAAACATTGACCTGTGACAATGCGATTATTGTTATTATTTTAAATTCATTATTCATCAAAATTTGACATATCTTATAACAATATTCATATTAATTAAATTTTTATTAATGCATTTGAATGTGATGTTTGGATTAATTTTTTATATCATATCATAATTATTGTGGTTTTTTAAAATTCATTATTCATCAAAAGTCGACACATATATATCTTATAACAATATTCATATCAATTAAATTTTTATTGGTGCATTTGAGAACGAAAATAGAGAACGCAATAACGACAATAGAGAACACAATAGAATAAATTAAAACATCTTTTATTATATATATATATATATATATATATATATAGATATATATATATATATATATGAATAAGACATTCTTTATCATACAAAATGGGACAGTTATTAGTATCCCTTTATCTTTCAATTGGGACACTATGTCCATTACATTAAAGAAAATGTCTGACTTCACAGACATTTTTCAAAAAATACAATGCCTTGCTTTGATATCCAAACATAGTGATCATCATTCTTCGCTTGAACTACTATCACAGCTAGAGCTACTTCCATGACTTGGGTTATTTTCAGGAATTTTTGTTCACGGTGTTGATTGTTTTCTTCTTCTTCACCTTCCATCTACAAACATAAAAATAAATTGTAATGAGTGTATACACATTGGTGAGAATAATGAAAATTGCAATATTAAATAATATACATTAATGTTAATCAAAAAGAAATGACGTACCAATGCAACAATTGACTCATAAACTATACACATTCTTTCAAAACCATGTAACATGCCATCTTTCAAGATTTGATCTGTTGGTGCAGTGCCATAATTTGTTTCCTGCAAGTTTTATACCCCATAACAAATCATATATTTAATATAAAAGATTTATTTTTTCTATTAATTATAGACGGATCTAAGTAAAACATGATCGATAGATGCTTACAAATTCCACAATTAAGTTTTGATATGCCAACATATACTCACAACCCATATTTAACCCAATTTCAATCAATTCCTCTAATGGTTCTTATTTGTATGTTAGCACTTGTTTGAAGACATTCAATGATGATTTTTGTAAAACAACTTAAAAAATACAAAATGAAATCTAGTTAAGTTGTTATAAGGAAGTAACAATTACTCACCAAGTTAGATAACAATCATTTTCTTCCTTGTCGTCCTGTTTTATGTGCTGAATGGGTTCCATTTTCTTTTATTTTCTGCAAGAAAATACTTGAAAATTAATATTTAATGCTAAATTGTTTATTTATTGTACCTAATGATCAAAAAATTCAATGAATACATATTACATTTGAAGCACGTTGTTGTTGAGATGGCTCCTCCCGCGAAGCAATTTTCTCCATTTCTTTGACCATCTCCTTGTACACCTTTTTGGACATTCCTACTGGCATATTTATGATATCAGCTTATTCATCTTTTGAGATTTTCATAATCTTCCTGAAAAATGTAACATGAAAATAAACTATTTAATTTTTATATTGATATATGAAAAGTAAGTATAACAAAAGTGATATTTATAAATAATTCTAGAAAAACATCTAAAGGAATATTAATTTTTCATTCCTTTTTTGTTGTATGTTTTTGCTATTAAAAGTTTCACATGTCTCATTGACCAATTCTTTGGAAACTCTTCCATTAGTTTAGATAAAATTTGGTCTTGGAATCATTGGATTGGTTTTTGTATTGTAAGTGGAAATAATGTCTATATATTCATTCCACTATATCCCTCAAACTTTTGTAAATGTTTTTCCCCCTTTCGTTAACCACCAACACCACTCCAGATGAGCTAAGGAGCAATTCATTTTCATTTGTATGTTCTATTTTTTTTCTTTTCTTAGAACAAAATTCCTTTTCTAAGTTGTTGGTCCTTGTAGAACATTAAACAGATGTGAATTAATAGACTGTTTTACACATGTTATCTAATAATTTTAATTATATTATTAATGAAAACTAAAAAATAAACTCATATTGGATCGATAGTATTTTTTCATTCACCTAATTCATCCTTTTGCAATTTTTCCATCAAACTTTTACGCTCTTCTGGTCCTAGATCAGAAATAACCTTATCGAGCTTCGCTATTTTTTGGCTTTGTGTGATACACAGTAAACAATACATATTATTTAAACTTACATATAGTTCAAAAATAATGTTGTTTGTAAAAAATTTACAAAGAACTTGTCTTTTTTTATTTTTTTGATGTGTTATCAGTATTTTTGTTACTTGATCTCTTGTTAGTCATTTCTTTATCAATATCAAACCTATACCATATCATTCATTAATATATTTATAAATAAATTGTCAAATTTTCAAATAAAAAATAAATCTCAAGACACCGGTGCACCATTCATGGTGTACGCACCGACGTCAGTGCATGGTTGTCTTCCAAACACACCTCACAAACAGTATAATAGACCGTACGATGCTCTATGTCAACAAGGAGCACCGATGCATTATGTGTCGATCACCACACCGGTTAACTATGATAAAATAATAAAAATCGTCGAGTGTTAATTTGTGTAGCATAAACCAGTGCCATATTTTACATATGGTGCACTGATAAAAAAAAAAATTATTAATCTTTATCACATTACTTATGCAGTGCACTTGGAAAATATAGAGCACCAGTGCACTATTTTACGCAAGGTACATTGATAAAAAAAATATGTCTTTTTTAAATTCATGCAAGGGCCCACATGGATTGGGATCCGACTATGTTAATCTTTCCGTTGGTTGGATGTATTAGGTTTATATTTAGCAATACAAACCCTATAAATCTAAATTGAAAAGCCCTAATTCTGAAATCACAAAAAGAGGGAGAAGAAAGGGAAGAAACAAAAATAATGTAAGGTTTGTATTTTTCTTAATTTTTTCTTTCGATACAGAACATTCGCGGTGCACCATAATGAAATAGTGCACCGACTGCATATTTTACAAATGGTGCAATAACATAATTTTTTGATCAGTACTTGCGCGGTGCACTGGGATAATAGAGCACACCAGTGCATTTAGGTACACAGGGCACACCAACAATTTTTTATTTTTTATTTAATTTACGCAAGGGCGACATGGATTGGGATCCGACTATGCAGGTCCTCCCATGGGTTGGATGTCTTAGGCTTATATTTAGCAATACAAACCCTATAAATTTAAATTGAAAATCCCTAATTCTAAAATCACAGAAAGAGGGAGAAGAAAGGGAAAAAACAAAAAAAAAAATTAGGGTTTGTTTCTAAAATGGTTTTTTGGTAAAAAACACGTTTGCGGTGCGACATAATGAAATAGGGAACTAATGCCGTATGTTACATATGGTGCATTGATAAAAACATATTTTATCTTTTTATTTTTTATCACTGTACTTTTGCGGTGCACTGGTATAATAGAGCACACCGATGCACTATGTTACGCAGGGCGCACCGATGAAAAAAAATTTGTTTTTTTTTTAAGATTGACGCAAGGGCCAGTATGGATTGGGATCCGACTATGCATGTCGTCCCGTGGTTTGGATGTCTTATTACTATACAAACCCTATAAATCTAAATTGAAAAGCCTTAATTTATAAACAAAAAAAATCTAGGGTTTTGTTTCTAAAAATGGATTTCTTTTTTTATTTTGTTTCTGAAAACTGTATAAAAGGTAAAAAAAACTGTAGAAAAAAAGTTAAAAAAAAAACTTTGATTTTGTTATTTTACTTCATAAAAAAACTACATAAAAGTAAAAAAACAATAGACTCTGATTTTTTCTTTTACTGCATAAAAAACTGTAGAAAAAAGAACAAAAAAACAATAAACTTTACTCACATCGTTTGAAATATTATGGTACAAGGTTTGAATCACCAGAGGTTTGGAATTATGATTGTCTGAATACTTCTGTTCAAACATATTTCCCTGCTCCCTAGTGCTCTCGTGCTCTGTTTGCTCCAGGTATGTATGCTGCAAATCTCTGGCTGAATTGTTTTACAAAAATAGTGAAATAATGAAAAGTGTCTAGTATTTAAAGAAATGTTTTATGAAATTAGATTTTCGAAAATATTTTGTAGCCCATTTTTCAATTTAACGCATTTTTTTCACTTAAATAAAATAGGGTTGCACTTTTTTTATTTGCGGTTATTCGTTTATCAGTGCGTCCTTTAATCGAAACACATTGGGGTGTCAGGTTATAAGACGACACTAGTGCGCAATACCAAAAACGCACTAGTGCGGTTATCTGTACATTACGTACCAAAATTACATTTAGGTTTGTGCAAAAAAATTTATTGTTGTTTTTCTCAAATGCGGGGAGAAAATATAATATATTATATGGAATGGAAAATTCTTCAAAATCCAGCTCGTTCCACAATATTTCTCAAATTCCATCACGGAGTTCTCCCTATCCATCTGGAGATGTAATATTCACTTTAGATTTGTTTTATTTTTTCACTATCTAATTGAATTTATGTTTTTTATTCATGTAGTCAATCATGCACAACTTAATTAAATTTATAATGTATAAAAAATTGCAGGTTCATGCAGATTCAGCATCGAGTTCAAATACACAAAATATTCAAACTACTCCAAAACATCAGAAGTTCTTATCAGGAGCTGCATACCACAAGGCGCATTTGGTAGATGAAAATGGAAAACCACTTCACCCTGCCAATTGTAACAATATTGCATCTTCTAGCCACAATCTCGGGACAATGATGGTAATTATAATTATAATTTTTTGGTATATATATTGATTAATATGTAATTATTTCAACGTCAAACCAATTTATAATCATGCAATATCGTCAACGTGGTTACTAATTGATACCATATATTTTGTACTAATCATGTTCATTTTTTTTTAATTATTAGGATTCTAGTGATGATGAACGACCTACCTACCATCTTCCTTTGCACCGCATGACAATGTCAAATCGAGAGAAGAATAAATTAAGAGAAAAAATCAGAGAGGAATGATACAAAGAATGGTTGAATCAATCACTGATTCAATTCCTGCTACGTCAAGATTCACCAATTAGGAATGACTACATCAATAGTAGTTCTTCACAAGATGGCAATGGAGGCAATCAAATAGAGGTTGGTATGGATGATTACTTAAGGAATACGACTACCATGGAGAAAATTTTGTTAGATGCATTCCAAAATGATGATCAGCTAGGGGATGATGCTCATATTGCTGACACCTTTTTCGAAAGCCTTAAATTTTCTTCCACCACCCCTCTCTTTGGACCCGGCGGTTAGTCAAAGTATACCCAGTTGGGGACAACAATGTTACTGTACAACTTGAAAGCAAAGTTTGGCTTGTCGAATGCATGTGTCTCGGAACTTTTGAGGTAAGTTACCATAAAATAGTCCCCTTATATAAATTTGAAATATAATCAGTACACTGCAATGAACATTACAAATGGTAAATTTTATTAACGTTAATAACTATATCAACATTAATGTACATTTTTTATTATATTTTTCCATGATCACCAACTACAGGTTATTCAAAGATAAGGTTCTTCTGAGTGATAATGTCTTGCCCGGTAGCTGCGAAGAGGCAAAGAAATTGTTAAAAATGTTGGGTGTTGAGTACATATCATATCATGCATGTCCAAATGATTGTATTCTATATAGAGGAGAATATGTAGACAAAGAGATGTGTCGAAAATGTGGGCATGATAGGTATGATAAATAAAAAATAAGGGTAAATCACATATTGGTCCGCCTTTTAAGATATTGAGGCACATGCCTATAATCCCAAGGATTAAAAGGCTCTTTCATTGCAAAGAATTAGATATGTTGCAGGGATGGCATGCCTCACATAGAAGTTAGTTGGGAGTTATGCGAATCCCAACTGATTCAATATCCATGAAGCATATAGAGGATACATGGCCTGAAAAATTCAAGGATGAAGTACGAAGTCTACAACTCAGCATAGCCATGGATAGTGTCAACCCATATTCCCTCCAGAACACCAACTATTCTGTTTGGCCTGTAGTAGTGATCAATAACAATATCCCCCCATGTTTGTCCGTGAAGAATGAAAATCTTATGTTGGCTCTCATAGTCCCTGGTAGAAGACAAGTGAAGATTATGGATGTCTACTTACAACCAGTGGTAGATGAATTGAAGGAATTATGCGATGGGATAAATATATATGATGTATCAAGATCCATCACAGCAGAGAGGAGTTTTACATTGTATGGCATATGTGCTTACACGGCACATTATTATCCAGGCTTAGGAGTTTGCTTTGGTAAATTACATGTTTAATTTATTGACTTGTTTGTATATGTAACAATATTCTTTCACATATTAGTTATTTAATTCGTTGTAATATTTGTTTTGATCTTCATGATATTCTTTAACGTGACATGAATATTAATTAATGTATACAAATATAATCTGATAGGTCTTATAAAAAAAGGGTATTTTGGATGTAAATATTGTGGACCTTTTCTGAAATCTAGATGGTCCAAGGACCTACGAAAGACAATGTATGATTTCTCCAAGGTATTCCTACCAGAAGAACACCCTTACAGAAGAGCAACATCCACTTTCAATGGTAAACGAGAGAGAATCCATAGGCCTCCAATAATGACACCAGCTGAATGGCTTAGACCATATGAGAGAGAGAAGGAGAAGGAGTTCATAGAAATGTTCAATTCAAATGGGGAGCCTATGTTTGATGATCTAGATTTCTTCAACACCTATGTTGAGAAATTTCCCATTGGGATGAAAAGGAAATCTATCGTTTATGACCTCCCATATTGGGAGCATCTTAATATTGCCCACTTATTAGATCCCATGCATATATTTAAAAATGTTTCATCTTCTTTATGGAGGCACATATCATTGAAACAAAGTGACACATTGGCTGTTAGAAAAGATCTTATTACTTCAAAAAATAAAAATAAACATTGGACAAGACGATTAGAAAGTATGGGATCAGTGGTGGGCACTGGTCCCTCTAATTCATGGTTTTTCAAAGAAGGTTATATCCCATGGATTTAAAAAAAAGATGATATATCTTTGGCAAAGGAAGTTATAATGGATGTGAGGGTGCCAACTTCATACGGGTCTTCATTACGGCATTGCTTCACCATGGATGACCATTTTTCGGGGTTGAAATCGCATGACCATTTGAATCTTGTAAGATTACGTATAATGTCAAAACCATGATTTTATTATTTGTTATATTTATAAAACATAACTAATTTTGTATATTACTGCACGTGTTTATAACTTTGCAGTGTCATTATCCTTTGTTTGTGCGTGGGTGTGTGAAACATGAATTCCCTCAATACCTAGGATTTGCCATATCTAAATTATCTACATTTGTACGTTGGATCATGTCAAAGGAGATTCGTGTGGCTAGCATTCCACGGTGGTGTCAAGAGATAGTTGAGATTGTTTGTATGTTTGAGAAGGAACTGCCGATGAGTTTCATGGGCTTACAAGTTCATCTTCTAATCCACCTGGTAGATGAGGTTGAATTAGTTGGGGTTGTCTCTTGTCATTGGATGTTCTTCTTAGAGAGGTACATGAAGAAATTGAAAGGTTTTTTTCGACAAAGGGAAAAACCCTAGGGGTCTATGGCAGAGGGGTATATATCGTATGAGTATTTCTATTATGCCAGTGAGTACATCAAGCAGATCAAAAATAGACCAGATGTGGTGGTTTGGGATGATGAAATGGATGAAGACAAAAGAGAAGGAGAGTTGCTCCAAACGAGTGGAAAAAAGCGCTTGATAAAGAGTAAGCGACTTATAATTTTCAAAATTCACAAAAGGTAATTAATATTCATGTTGAACTTCGATATATTGTGTATTTTGATCTCTAAGTACTATATAATGTTTGTTTCATTTCATCACGAATGCAGAAATTGATGCAATCAATAAATTCGTTCTTTACAATTCTGAATCGACACAACTGTGGGTCGCATTGTACGAACAAAATAGGATGAAATGGGATAGTGATAGGAAATAATTCATACGGTTGAATGGTGGAAGTGTGCCTTATCCCAATCATTTAAAAGAAAATATGCCAAAAATATTCCCCAACAGTTGGGTTGTTGACCAAGTCAGAGAGAAATACGGTGCTACCGGTCGTTACCCGCATGCTAAAGAGGATGCGCTAAACGTAGGGATTGGGTGCAGCAACTCGGTAATAATATTTTTAATTTATATGTAAATTTGAAACTTATATTAAGACATCTACATTTCATATTTTAACTGTTGGATTATTATTTATAAGACACATGACACTATGATTTTTTTAAATTTTTTATAATAGGTGCATTTGTTCCCATCTATGTGGGCATATGGACACCATTTTCACACAAAAAATGCTGATGCTGGAAACATCACACAAGATTGTAGAGTGGAACTCAAGTTCGATCAATCTAGTTGATCTAGCCACCATGATCAAAACCTAGTACGAGGGACATTAGGTTACGTTGGAAAGATACAAGAGATCATTGAAGTGGATTTTTTTTCTTTCCAATGTGTTATTTTTAGGTGCAAGTGGTGGGACAACTTTGATCGGAATAATGTAAAGGAAGATCACAATAGTAGGATGATATGTATCAACTCTAGAAATATGTGGGATGAAGCTAAGGAGCCTTATGTTTTCCCTAAAGGTGTTTTTTTACCCGAATGTGTTGGATAGGGATTGGTGGTTCGTATTGACACATGACCCTAGATCAAAACATATTTTTCAGAACAATAGTGTTATCATGCCATGCGAGCTAGAAGATAATGAGGCTGATCATGAGAACCAAGAGTGATATGGTACATGTGTTATTTCATCAATATTTATACTTTTTAAGATGGGTTTTTCAAAATATTAATATAATATGTATTTTGAATTAATTGGTAATTTGCATTTTTTTAATGTTAAAATCAATAATTCAGTTGATAATTTGAATTAATTATGTTGATCTCAAAAACAATGGCGTACTGTATAAATTTTTATTTATTTTTTGTATCTAAGGTCATAATAAAATAATGATAATTCTAAATTACATGAATTTATTTGCATTATTTTCTAAACTTTATTATGTTACAATAAATCATATATTCTAGATTTATTATTTTACAATTATTTAAATTTAGAAATTTAAAAATTTAAAAGTTTTAATAAATTCATTTCACATTAATACAATTAAAATTTTACAAATATTTTACATACAATTAAAATTATAATTATAATTACAATTACAATTTTACAATTTCACATACATTTACAATTACAATTACAATTTTAGAATTTTACATATATACAATTACAATTTTACCAATTAAAAAATTAGAAAAAACCATCGTACAAACATCAAATTTGACTAAAACACACATTCTGCAAAATCGCTAACTGCATCATCGTGATCATTATCATCTAACAAAACATAATTAACATTATATATTAACATCATCACAACACAAACATCAAATATTCATGTCATGTCAAATAACTCATGCTATCACATACACATCTATCTGCAAGCTGCACATTAAATGAACATATCTAACATGACCTAACAACATACACATCATGATGATCACCAACATGTAAATTAAGTACAACTGCAACAAGAACATAAAATAAATGGACCATATATATATATATATATATATATATATATATATATATAATTGAATAATGTAAAAAATATACAACTGTAATATAAATGTCATGAATCAACTGGTGGTAGTACAACATCAATATTAGTACTAGTGGTTGATGGTCTAGCCTCATATCCATGATCATGATTCCTCCTAGATGATGGTACACTGCGCCTCGCAGACTGTACATCACGTGTTGTGGCTCGATCGCAACGTGCAACAGTCCTCGTCAGTCGCGTAAAAGCTGTTGTAACTCCTACGACTTGCCGCATCAGGTTGTACATGTCACGCGGCATGCCTCTATATATCTGTAATAGCCTATCATTGGCCTCTATGTCTCTGTAATGAGTGGGCCTAATGACCACCTCAAAAATCAATGCAATGAGTTGGTCGGCCAACTTCATCCTGTATATAGAATCACCAAGTCAACCACGCACCAGTGCACCAGCAGGAGTAGGTCTCTGATCTGCACCAGCCTCCTGATTATCATCCTCGACATCTGGCATATACCCTCATCGTGATCATCAAGATCCACACCTGGATCAGGTGGTGGTGGCAGCATCTCCTCGCCATCAAAAGAGCTAATTTTTTCAAAATATATACAAGTACACAACAATAACTAGACAATTTCATTACACAATTTAATAAAAGCAAGTTAAAGAACATCTTAGAATAAATTTAAATAAAATAGTAATATTACCTCTATAATCTGGTGGCTCATTAGCTGTGAAGAGGATGTTGGCACACCCTCACCAATCCAACCCCGCTTAAGGATAGGGGACCATAATGAAGGGATGCTCATCAACACTGGCTAGCAAATCCAGTGCATCATTTGATATCCTCGCTGGAAAAAGAATCTCCTCCATCTTGGGCATAATCTGCCCCCACATGTGCATATGTGCCTCAGTGATCGGCCTACGAGGCTGCTAAAGAAAAATAGGTCTCATCTCTAGAAACCTCTCAAAAAATAAACAAAAAATCTCTGAAGAAAAAGGGAAGTTGACCCTCCCTTGTGCATGAGCATGACATCTATCTAATGTTGTATAGAACTACCGCAAAAAAATGGTAGATCACCTGACAAGTCATGGTTGCTATAGTAAAGAATCAACATAATATAAAAGCGAACAACTAATACGTTGCCTGTCACTGGTGTTGTGCGAAATTGTTGAAATGATAAGTGAGAGACACTGGACCTCCTCATGACCAAATGCACCAATACATAACTGCCCTCCAGCGACATGAAAATTTGCAAGAGATACTAAGTGGGCTCCAATGTATCTATGGGAGTAAACTAACTGACTCCCTGCCACACAGCCAACTGGAACATCGGGGAATGAGTGAAAATCCACCCCTCTCCTCGATAGCCCTGTAATAAAATATACATCCTCCTCAGTGGGCATGTACCACTGGTTGATACCAACCCAGAAAGCCTGTCGTTGGGCATTCCAACTTTGGATAAGATGTCTCAAAAAAAAACTATGGGACTTTAGGGAAGTAGCCTCCTCATAGAACTTGAGGAGGCCTACCTCCCTTAGGAGCCCCTACGTCGCTGCTGTAATAGGGCAAGGGTACACATCTCTGTCCCTCTCTCTTGCCTCCCATAGGTGAACCATGTTATATTGTTCCACCTATTGTTGTTATGGTTTCCCCTCTTCTCTCCTTTCACGTCTCTGAGTGATTGACATATTAAACACAATTTTTTTATTAAATGACACGTGTATTTAGAAATATATATATATAAATATTTTATGAAAAATAAATAAAACAAAAGTCGGTGCACCAAAAATACAGTCACGCACCGGTCCCGGTGCGTCTTTAAACAAAGTGCACCAGATACGGTGCCCTTAATGATATTCGGTGCATCGAGGGAGGTGCTCCAAAAAATGTTCTTAGTGCACTGTTCACTGTGTGCGGTGTCTGGAGAGTGGTGCTCTGACTACACTATACGCCCTGGGGCGTATATATAAGTCAGCGCACTGCCATCCTACCATTGTACATATTCGTCGGTGCGGTATTGTAAAAGGTTGCACCGCTGACGTAGGCCAAATATGGTAGTCGTGCGCTCACAAAAATAGCCATCCTGGGGAGGTAATATCGGTCAACGCATCGCATCACCACTATTCAACTAGGTCAATGGTGCCACCAGGTAATCGACTGCATCACTCTTTATAAAGAAATTTAACATAACATGGTGCGCCTTTGGTATCGCCCCGGAACCGGTGCGGATACCCTTAGCACCGGTTTACTAGGTCGAACCGTTGAAAATGTCGAATTGCGGTATGCGGTGCACTGACCACATTACGCGCCACGGAGTGGATATGTCTGTCAACGCACCGTGTTTCCATGATAACACATTGTCAACGGTGCGGCCTGGTAAACGACCGCACCATAGTTTTTATTTATTTTTTAAAATAACACGGTGCGCCTGGTGGTACCGCCCCAGAATCGGTGCGGATATCGTTAGCACTAGTTGTGATGCAGCCTGTAAATTTATAGGCAAAGACTACAAACTGGCAAGGAGCTAAATCTAATATATAAAATCGCAGACAAATATATATATATATATATATATATATATATATATAAATATATATAAATATATATATATATATATATATATATATATATATATATATTATATATATATATATGTATATATAATGGTTAATTTTAAGGTTTTTTGAAATTCTAATCCGCTAAAAGGTTTAATTATGGAAAAAAAATAAAAATATCTGTACATTTACCCGTTGAGGAGGCATATTAGCTATAGAATTTTCAAAATAAACGTTTTCCACTATTTTATAAAATTCAAGCTCGAGATTGCTGGCAATGCACAGCAGCAGTGCGTGTAATAAGTGCAATGGGAGCATGGATGTTAGGGCAGCTCAAACAAGGATAAATTTCACCAGTGCTTGAGAGCTCTGTAGCATTGACAAAAGTGAAAAATGTGGTTTTTTTGCTGTAATTTTTTTTTATTTAATCGTGTTCCGGTGTGAGAGGTTTTTACTAGCGTATCGGTGTGTTTACTATATGTCGCCCCGAGCCGCTTTTGTTTTCGCTCGCTTTTATGAAGTGTTGGGTGTGGAGCTTGTTTATCTTGTTTATTTTGTATCACAACTTTGGACCCCTGTACTTTAATGGGGCGGCAACACTGCCCGTAATTTTTACGCTGCCTGGGGGGTCCAGGGAGCGACTGCACTTTTCAGAGGCCCCCCTTGGCGGGGGGTTTCGGGGGCACCATGTAAAATTTCCTTGTAAAAGTATAGTAATTTCTAGTCAATCTGGGTCGTTCATTAGGCAGATGATCTGACGGTAGAAATTATGTTTAGTTTAGGGTTTTTTTCCCTAGAAGGAAACCCCTTGTATATATGAGGGTATTGTATTGTGATTGTGTATTGTATGTGTATTCTCGGACTGAGAAACAGATAGGGAGACTGTGAGAGAGAATAGAGGATATTATAGTCGATCTGCTATAGGTTGTGTCTCTTCAATTTTCTGGATAATAGAAAGGAAGGATTGGCTGTTCGGGGTGGACGTAGCCAAAACTGGGTGAACCACGTATATTTGTGTCTCTATGGTTTTATGTGTTTTGTGTACTTGAGTTTTCCGCATATTTTATGTGTTGCATTGCTCTGTAATATTTAATTTTCTAAAAAATGGTATCAGAGCCGAAGGTCTATTTGGTTGATAAAATCACCGGAAAGAAGGGTTCCTGGTTCAAGTGGGAGCAATGGCGGAAGATGGTAAATTTAGGGTCGAGAAATTTAATGGCCAAAACTTCTTGCTGTGGAAGATGCAGATGGAAGATTATCAGTATCAGAAAAATCTGTACCTACCATTAAGCAGAAAAACAAAGAAGTCGATAACTATGACAGACACAGAATGGGATATTCTAGATAGAAAGGCACTCGGAACAGTGCAGTTGTGCCTCGCGGCGTCGGTAGCCTTCAATATTTCAAAGGAAACAACAACAAAGGGTTTGATTAAGGCGTTGGAGAAACTATATGAAAAACCCTCGGCCTCAAACAAGGTATTTCTTATGAAAGTTTATTTAATATGAAGATGTCAGAAGGTGGATCTGTTGCATACCATTTAAATGATTTTAATACAGTTACCAGTCAGTTAAGTTCTGTAGGGGTAAAATTTGATGATGAAGTTAGGGCTCTTTCATTTCTGTGCTTATTGCCAGAAAGCTGAAATGGTTTAGTTATGGCCATTAGTAACTTTGTCTCTGGATCTAGTACTTTAAAGTTTGATGATGTTGTCGATGCTATCGTTAGCGACGAAATGCAACGGAAAAGCTCTAGTGAGACATCGGGTAATGCTTTGGGTGTAGAGTCTAGGGGAAGAAGAATGGAAAGAGGAAAGAGCTAGGGATATCGCAGTAAATCAAGGAAATGAATATCCAAGTCTAGATTGGGAATAGTGTGCTGGAAATGCAAAGAAAGGACACCTAAAGAAAGACTGTAGATCTCGGAAGGGAAAAGAAGGAGATGCACAATAAGAAAACAATCATGAAGAAATGTGACAGGTGTTGTGTTACAAGATGCTTTGATTCTTTATTTCGAAAATGTTACTATTTCTTGGGTTGTAAATTAAGGGGCCTCATTCCATGCCACACCTGATAAGAAATATTTTCATGACTATGTTTAAGGAGATTTTGGACAAGTCTGTTTGGGTGATGATAAACCCTGTAAAATTGTTGGAATGGGTAAAGTTCTTGTAAAACAATAGAATGGAAACCAATGGATATTAAAGGAGGTAAGGCATGTTCCAGATCTGAAGAAAAATCTGATTTCAACAGGGCAGTTAGGTAGTGAAGTTTGTGTGACAACTTTCACAGATAAAACGTGGAAGGTCACCAAAAGAGCCCAAAGGAGCAGATGCATCATTATGGCATCATAGGCTCGGACACATGAGTGAGAAGGGGATGAAGATTCTTCACTCAAGAGATTTTTTGCCAGGTTTGAAGAATGTTGATTTGGATTTCTGTGAGAATTTCATTTATGGAAATAGAAGAGAGTCAGATTTCTCAGAGTTGGGAAAGAAAAGAAGAGTGAAAAATTAAAGCTTGTGCATACATATGTATGGGGAATTGCTCAGGTATCATCTCTTGGTGGCTCTCGTTATTATGTTACTTTTATTGATGATGAAACTAGAAAAACTTGGATTTATTGTATTCAAAATAAAACTGATGTATTTGATACTTTCAAGAAATGGAAAGCTTTGGTTGAGATTGAGACAGGAAAAAAGTTGAAGTGTCTCAGATCAGACAATGGAGGTGAATATTGCAGCAAAGAGTTTTATAGGTACTGTTTAGAGCATGGAATTCACAGAGAAAAGAGAGTTCCAAGAACACCAAAAGAAAATGGTGTGTCATAAAGGATGAAAAAAACAATCATGGAGCATACAAGTTGCATGAGATTGCATGCAGGGTTGCCTTTACAATTTTGGGTAGATTTTGTAGATACTGTTGTTTATCTAATAAACAGAGGGCCTTCAAGTTCCTTGGATGGTGATATTCCAGAGGAAGCATGGACAGGTAAAACGGTAAACTAATTTTTTTTAAAGCCTTTTGGTTGTGAGGCCTTTGTCCATATTAATATAAAAAACAGAACAAAGCTTGAGGAAAATCAAAGAAATGTACCTTTATTGGATATGGTGTTAATGATTTTGGTTATCGCTTATATGATTATGAAAATCACAAAATCATTAGGAGCAGAGATGTAATATTCAATGAAAAGGTATTGTATAAGAATCAGTTGTAGGAAAAGAAACAGGAAAATAAAAACAAAGAATACATAGTTCTTGATGAGATCACAGAAAAGGTAAAGGTGTCTGAAAATAATAATAATTAATAGCCATAGCAACAGCAACCACCACAACCGCAACAGGCACCTCAAACACCTGAAAGTGGTGTTAGAAGATCTACCAGGATAAGTAGATGCCCTGAACGATACTCTCCTTCATTATATTATTTATTGTTGACTGATTCTGGTGAACCTGAATGCTATGAATAAGTAATGCAGGCTGAAAGCAGGAAGAAGTGGGAGCTAGCCATGGAAGAAGAGATGGACTCCTCAATGCATAACCAGACTTGGGACTTAGTTAGGTTTCTTGCAGGTAAAACTACATTGTAGAATAAATGGGTTTACAGGTTGAAGGAAGAAGATGGCGGAAAACAGAGGTACAAATCTAGACTTGTGGTCAAGGGGCTTGCACAAAAGAAATGTATTGATTTTGATGAAATTTTTTATCCTGTTGTTAAGATGACTTCAATCAGAACTATTTTAAGTCTTGTAGTAGCGGAAGATTTACATCTTGAACAGTTAGATGTAAAGACATCATTTCTCCATGGAGATTTGGAGGAAGAGATTTATATGCAGCAACCAAAAGGATATGAGGTCAAAGGGAAAGAAAAATTAGTGTGCAGGTTAAAGAGGAGCTTGTATGGCTTAAAACAGGCTCTAAGGTAGTGGTATCTAAAATTTGACAGGTTTATGTCTGAACAAGGTTATACTAGATGTCACTTTGATCATTGTGTTTATCTGAAAAGGAAAAATGATGGTAGCTATATTATATCGTTATTGTATGTAGATGACATGCTTGTTGCAGGGTCTAACATGTAGGAAATAAATGTGCTCAAAATAAAATTGGAAAATTCATTTGCAATGAAGGATTTGGGAGCTGCAAAACAAATCCTTGGTATGAGAATAACTAGAGACAGGAAAAATCACAAATTAACACTATTTCAGAATGAGTACGTACAAAAGGTGTTGAAAATATTTAATATACAGAATGAAAAACCAGTTAGTACACCTTTTTCTAGCCATTTCAAACTTAGTAAGGAGATGTGCCCAAAGACCCAAGAAGAAATTGATTATATGTCTAAAGTTCCATATGCATCAGCAGTTGGAAGCTTAATGTATGCAAGGGTCTGCACAAGGTCTGATATTGCACATGCGGTGGGATTTGTGAGCAGGTACATGAAAAATCCAGGAAAATAACATTGGATGGCAGTGAAATGGATTCTCAGATATTTGAGAGGTACCACAAATCAAGAATTATGCTTTGGTGGTTCAAACATTGCTCTACAGGGATATGTTGATGCAGATATGGTAGGTGGCAGAGATAACAAGAGGAGCACTACAAGTGGAACACTTGTCAGTTGGGTTTCAAAAATCCAAAGTATTGTTGCACTTTCAACAACAGAAGTAGAATATGTTGCTACTACAGAATCTAGTAAAGAAATGATTTGGTTACAAAGGTTTATGGATGAATTGGGTAAGAAGCATGATATGGGCACGTTATACAGTGATAGCCAAAGTGCCATTCATCTTTCAAATAACTCAACATTTCATTCTAGGACTAAACACATACAGCTCAAGAACCATTTCATATGGTCAGTATTGGAAGATGGATAGTTGAAGCTGGAAAAGATACACACTAGCCATAATCCTGCAGATATGCTAACAAAATTTGTAACCAGGGAGAAACTGAGACTATGCTCAATTTCAATTGGTCTTCAAGGATGATGATGAAGGTGAGAAATAGCCAGGTCCAAAGAGGAGTTATTTTCCAGCAAATGAAGCATTGGTGGAGTTGCTACAATCAGTCTTCAAGTGGGAGATTGTTGGGTGTGGAGCCTGATTACCTTGTTTATTTTGTATCATAGTGTTGGACCCCTATACCTTAATGGGGTGGCAACACCACCCGTAACTTTTACGCTGCTTGGGGGGTCCAGGGGGGGCGGCTGTGCTTTTCGGAGCCCCCCCTGACAGGGGGTTTTGGGGACAGCACCCCTGAAGCTAAAAAAAAATGCAAAATTTCCTTGTAAAAGTATAGTAATTTCTAGTCAATCTAGGTCATTCACTAGGCAGATGATCTGATGGTAGAAGTTATGTTTAGTTTAGGGTTTTCTACCATAGAAGGCAACCCCTCGTATGTATGAGGGTATTGTATTGCGGCTGTGTATTGTATGTGAATTCTTAGAGCAAGAAACAGATAAAGAGACTGTGAAAGAGAACAAAGGATATTACATCGGACTTGTTGTAGGTTGTGTCTCTTCATTTTGCTAGATAATAGAAAGGAAGGACTGGCTGTTCGGGGTAGACTTAGCCCAAACTGGGTGAACGACGTATATTTGTGTCTCTCTGGTTTTATGTGTTTTGTGTGCTTGTGTTTTTCGCATATTTTATGTGTTGCATTGCTCTGTAATATTTAATTTTCTAACATGAAGCACTGGGGAGGTGTATCTGTAATGCACTGGTACTCTATAGTAATATGACGCACCGGGAACGGTATCTGGTGAGCCAATGATTTGTGTGGTTTTTTGGCCGCAATTTTTTTATATTTAACCCTTTTCCGGTGCGTGACATTTATGGGGATCCCGATGCATTTCTGTCATTCCGCCCTAGACGATTTCTGTTCCACGTGCCTTTTATGAGGAACTGGGGCTGATGAGTTGACACGCACCAGTGTTGTTTAGTAATTAAACGCACTGGTTCTGTGTGTACAGAGTGCATGGTTTCCAGTGTGCCAATTTTTTGTGCATTTTTTTTGCCGTAATTTTTTTTATTTAACCATATGTTAGTGCGTCGGGTTTATGGGCACCCCAGTGCAATTTATTTATTCCACAATGTGCAGTATCTATTTTCATGCACATTTTCGGAAGCACCAGTGCGGTAGAGATGTAAGGAACTGGTGTTGTAGAGGAATATGATGCACCAGGCGGGTGTGTTAGGAGCGCATGGTTCCCAGTGTGCCTATGTTTTGTGCAATTTTTTGGCCATAATTTTTTATTTATTTAACCCTATGCCGGTGTGTAGGGATTTTAGGGTGGCTTGATGGGTTGGTGACCCGGTGCGTTTAAGGGCGACCCAAGCGGTTTTAGTTTTTGCGCGTTTTTTATGAGGTGCTGGTGCGCAAGTTATGTGAAGTACTGGTGCTCTATGGAAATACAACTCACCAGGCGGGTGTGTACAGAGCACACGATGTTCAGTGTGCCAATTTTTTAACTGTACCAATGCTTTCCCGTGTTTAACGCACTGGTGCGTTTTACGGTGATAACAACACCAGACGAAATACATCCACAAAAACCTCCGCCCGCCAACCTCCTCTAGGAACTTCCGCTAGAAATGGATGTTTGGGGTATTTTTATAAGGGTTTCCTTAAAAACATCCGCTAGAGGGTCTTTTCCTTGTAGTGTTAACTTGAAAATCAATCAATTGTGGTCCATGGGCACCCCAATGGAAATATTGTTTTTTTACATCAAAAGACCACAACTCACCTTGATTTTAAAATAATGGCCCCAAAATTTATATAACTTACTTGTCTATGTGACCTGTAAAAAAACGATAGATTTATTGTGAATTTCACATTTTAGACAAGAAACATAGGGATAAATTTGACAAAAAGAGTTGGATGAAGAAAAAACATGCATGTGGAAATTGCACATAGTGACCTTTGTGGTCCCATGAGAATTTATTCATTGGAAAGTCCCAATTATATATGACATCCATCAATTTCCTTCCAAGAAAAAAATGGTTGTGTTTTCTCAAGTAAAAGTCATTAGTTAAGAAGTCAAACCTATATATTTATACATTGTAGATTCGAACAAATATTAGCTCAAAGCATGCATAATATCCAAACCGTTCTCAAAACATTTTGAAGCTAAAAAAAATCTGCAGTCAAATAATTTATAGTCAATGAATCAATTGTACCATGTGAACCCCATAAAAATGTACGTTGGCAGTCATGTCATGAATATGCAATGTAGTATATTATTTGTATATACAACATAATTTGGTGCATTTTAGGGTTCACAAAACATTTAGAGTGAATATAAAGTCCAACACACTTAATCTAAACTCACAATATATATAAGGTCTCTCCAAATATTCACATTCATTACTAACTCAGAATACACTCCAAATGCATAAAATATCAAGAGAAGCTCAAATACTGATCACCTTCACCCATCGACCTAAACATGGATTGATTTTTCTAAAATAAAAAAGACAGAATGTTAGCATTTAAAGAAGTTGGTCCAAAGAAATATGAACAAAGATAAATCTCCAAGTTATGAGAGGATTGACTTCCTACCAGTGCTAAGATATTGAGCACTCTCTATGTTCCCCTTGGTTGATTGAACATGTGGCAACAATCTCTAAGTCCTTGGTGATTCATAATTGGGTTTCCCATGAGGAGTTGTTGAAAAAGAATGTCTCCATATTATAGGAGGTCCCTTCTCCTGAGCATCTGGACTTAACCTTGGAGAATGACCACGAATATTTTCTTTTGTTGACTCAATAGAATAATTTAACTTAGAATTGATTGACTGCCTTGAGAAGCATGTTCAATATTCTCAATTTTAACAGATCCAAATAATTTTTTTCTTCTAGGTTCCTTATTCTATAATTTTATTCCGCATATCCTCCTACCTTAATAATATTTTATGCCTAAAAATAGCATCATTGAGATTTATATGAAAATAAGTATATGAATTCCCTTACCTTGTATAATTTCATTGTAGCATGGTCCTTTCCTTTCTTTATATTTTTATGTCTTTAAAAAATTCTTAATAAAGAATTAATTAGTGCTATATGCTATTTCCTTACGTTGTTTCTTTTGTAACATCTACTGTAATTTCTACTTAAATTTAAATAACAAGCACATACAAAACTTAATACTTACAATAAACTTACAATATAACAAGTTTCTTAACCAAGAATATCCCACCCTATTTTACCATGGATATTATTAACTTGTAAATATGTTTTTTACAATACCATGGGCCAATACCATGGCTTATCAATACCAAAAGCTGAAAAACCATAACTCATTTCATAATAAAAACTTTAAATGTAAAATATTTTAGATATTATATATAGAATTGACTACATAGAGTGAAAATTCGGCATCATATTAACAAAGGGAAAGAGAGGGAGAGGGAGGGAGAAAGTGGCAAAGGAGGGCAGAGAGAGAGAGAGAGACTAGAGATGGGAAGGAGAGAGATAGTGATGGAGGGAAAAATAAATACGTAGAGAGATAGAGGTATAGAGAGAGGGAGTGACAAGATAGAGATGGAGAGAGAAGGGAGAAAGGAGGGAGGGGGGGGGGGGGGGAGAGAGTAGAGGTGAGAGAGATGGAGAGAAAGGGAAGAGCAAGGGAGACATAAAGATGGAGGGGGGAGAGAGGGGGATATAGAAAAGGAGAGAGTGCATAAGATAATGATAGAGTAGGAGAGTAGAGAGAGTGACGGGGGGAGATGGAGAGAGGAAATAGAGAGGGAGAGATGGAACCAACCTAGATATGGTATGTGTATATAAAAACAACCTATATCCATCTTTAATCCGTGAACTATCAAGCAAGGATCAATATCAAGAGACTTGGTCCATTCATCCCTCTCTGAGCTTGATTAATATCCAAACTAAAACATATATAACTAGCACAACCACATTTACCAATGTGATCGATATATGTTGATAGGCATACATGAAGCAATCTACAATCACATTAGTAAATGTGGTCGATATATGTGGATAGACATATATGACGCAAAAATACAACCACATTAGTAAATGTGGGTATATCCATCAATAGGAATATATGAACCAGATTAATAATTATTAGATGTATATTACTAACAACTAACTATTTCTAATTATTAAAAATTATATAAATAATAGCCACCATATTATTCTATACTTTATTTATGGCTATTATATTAACATTATATTACATATTAATATATAATATAATATTATTATATTAATAATTATATTTCAAAGAATAATATAATTAACATATAACATAATAACATTTAATTATTATTAATACTTATTTTTGGATTATGTTATGGTCAATAATTATTATATATTTATTCAAGAACCTTAAATGTTTCTTTCAATCCTTCCAGAACATGTCTTGAAGATGGATCCCCTTTGGGATTTGAAATGCATTGACCAATGTTCTATAACACTGTGGATAATCGTGAAAACTCTTCAATATATATTTATTAATATAATTGTCAATATTATTTTTATATATAGTTGTAGTATATTGATAATATTAACTATATAGACACTATATATTAAACTTATATATATATATATATATATATATATATATATATATATATATATATATAAACCCAATATTAATGTAAAAAATTAAACCTGGGGCATTAATATTATAAACTCCAAGCCAATATTTATTTTTTGTAAGCTTGGAATGAGTACATCTTCATCATGTCCAATATATAACCCCGATCAGGAAGTGAATTGAACCGATGACTTTACATTAAGGTGTGGCTTAACAAATAACTCGATCATTGTCTATGCAAGACCCTGTGGACAACTCCAAGCCAATATTAAAAACCAAAGAGATTATTAATATTATAAGCCCACAAAATTAATAAACCCAAGAATTAATATTATAAATACAAGGATTAATGGAACCAAAGGATTGATATTATAAAACCAAGAGATTATTAATTTTATAAGCCCAATGAATTGATAAATCCAAAATATTAATGTTACAAACCAAGGCATTAATATTAAAAACCCAAGCGATTAATATTACAAACCCAATGGATCAATAAACCCAAGGGATCAATATTATAAGCCCAAACCATTAATATTATAAACCCTTAGGATTAATATTATAAACTCAAGGGGGTAATAAAAACAAAGGATTATTAAACCCAAGAGACTATCAACCAAAAATTATAAATTTACTAATATTAAATCCACTATAAATACTATATTATAAACTATACTATATTAATATTGTTAACCATAGATATCCTTAACTACATTATATTAATATTAATATTGTTAACCCTTAGGTTTATAATACCATTAACCATAGGGTTGACAATATTATACTATACTATAAACTATATAATATTATTATAGATACTATATTATAAAGTATACTATATTATAGTCCCAAAAACCCAAGGAATTAATAAAACTAAGAGATTAATATTATAAAACCAAAGTATTGATAAAGCTAAGTCATTAATATTATAAAAACAAAAGATTAATATTATAAACCCAAGGGATCAATAAACCAAAAGGATTATTAATATTAAAAACAAAGGGATCAATAAACTCAAGGGATCAATGTTATAAACCCAAGAAACTAATAAATCCAAGGGATTAATATTATAAAGTTAGGGGATTAATAAGCCTAAGAGATTGTTAATATCATAAACCCAAGGGATCATTAATATTATAAACCAAAGGGATTAATGTTATAAACCCACCATATTAATATTGTAAACCATACAATTAATATTAAAACCTAGAAATATAAACCCTAAGATTAATATTATAAACTTATTGGATTATAAAACTAAACGATTAATATTAAAACCTATGATTAATATTATATGCCCAAAGAATTATAAACCCAAGGATTAATATTAGAAACCATAAGATTAGTATATCAAATGTAATATTAATATTATAGGCCCTATTTTATTATTATATATATCACGTATTAATATTATAAATCATAGGGATTACAAACCCAATGCTATAAATACTAATATTAAACCCACTATAAATGTTAGATTATAAACTGTAAACTACACTATATATTAATATTTTTAACCCTACAAATCCTAAACTATATTATATTACTAGGTTAACCATATTATACTACAATATGGTATGAATTCTATTATAAACCCAATACTATAAATACAAATATGAAACCCACTAATATAACTCCATGAACACAACTATATTATAAGCTACTAGCATAACCACATTTACCAATATTATAACTTGTGTGTGTGTGTGTGTGTTTAAGGAAAACACACAGTGACACTTTAATTATCAATATACATAATGGACATTGAAATATTTTATTTACTATTCACATTCTACATATTAAATTGTTCCAATCACATTTGAAAGTACAAAACATATCTCCAGAGGTCTCTCTCTAATTATTTTTGTTCCAAATATATTTTAAAACTTCACGTGTTTTCATATATATATATATATGAATGAATTACAAACTTCCTTAAAAAACCAATTAATGGAATAATAATTTTCTCTTTCTTTATATATAAATTCTATATTAAACTTATATATATATATATATATATATATATATATATATATATATATAGATATGACATTGAAATATTTTATTTTATTTATAGCTATAATATATATATATATATATATATATATATATATATATATATATATATATATATATATATATATATATATCACATATATTAACTAAACATTGAATGAATTACATATTTGTAATATCAATTATATTATTTTTACATGGCATTTGGAACCTCCATATTAAGTAGTGAGTGAATTTCATATCTCTTTAATATTAAAAGTTAAGCAGATATAAAACTAAGGTGGAAATTGAAATATTTTATTTATGACCAACATTGATTTTTTTGTTATTAATATATATATTTTTTAATTTGTTATTGTAAGTATTGTTTTATTATTTTTAAATGTAATGTTATATGACAACATCTCCCTCGTACTAAAGTTACACCAACTTCCAGTAAGATAATTGCTAAATTTGATCTGTGGATTGCTTTAGCAGTGTTTTTCCTCACAGACTCTAATGAAATATATTGATTTTCTAAATTTGAAAGGTTGATACATGGTGGTTGATGGCTCGATAACATCTTATGAATGGCTCTTCGTCTTGGCCCCTATGTTTTAAATTTCATTAAGGGTTAAGGTCAAGGCCTTCCAATCCCCAAATTTATAAACTTCTTCCACATGATCTCAAATCCAAAAAGGGGTCAATATTTTAAATTCCAATGGTCAATCCTCAAATTTCTAACAATTCCAATAGTGCTTCCAATTTTTGTTTCAAAGGTTTAAATTGAATTTGATGGATCATAAATATGCTTAGAAGTCTTCCAATGATACAAAAACCTTTTCCATCTTGTGAAGTAAATCACAATATCCTCCATTCTTCATCCACTTGATATACCTTTCCTCCTAGAACTTAGAAACATGGACCAATGTTCTATAACACTATGGATAATCCGGAAAACTCTTCAATAATAAAGGGCAAGTTTGGGGGATGGGAAACATGGTTATTAAAATCCAATAGAAGCACTTAAGGCTTCACAAACTTACTTCAATCCCTTTAGGTCCTTTAACAACTTTTTACCAATTTTAAAATTCTTCTATAAATCTATATAATGCTTTATTTCAGGCATTTTGAGAAGAATTCTTATTTGAATCTCCACTCTACAATCAAACTTCGACTCTTGTATCTAAGTCCACATCATTAAAGGGGATTATACTTCCCACAACAATCTCAAAATATCTCTAGCTTGTTGAAGGTAGACTAGAATCCTATTAAGATTCCTTAAGAATGTTTGGCAACCAACCACCCATTCAATTCCTTCAAGTGACACAGAGAGTATTAGTTCCCCTAGTTCCTTTGCCGTATCTCTTACCTAATTAAGGCCTAAAATAATTAGGAACTTTCACCACTAAACATGACTATACATGTACCGATCATATTCTTAGAGGCACATCATAAAAGAACATGGATATACACAATTAGGTATATCAACATTACGAAGTCACCACATCCATTAAAGGAAAAAGAGAGGTTTTTGGTACTAGGCTAGCCCTTAGTATAGACTCTCTTAAGAGCACAACAAAGTTACTCTATTCCAAAGCATCAACATGTCAACTTAGAAGACTTGAACCTAAGTGGAGAGGATAACAACTATTTTTTTCAACCACCCAAGCTAAACTAAATTGACCCATCAAAACAACACATGCACAAAGAGATATATATATATGTGCCATAATATCCATTCAGAAGCTCATAATACTATTACCAATATGCATAGTTAACATTGAAATATTTTATTTATGATTCACATTCTACACATTAAAATGTTAATAGATACCCTATTCATCTCTCTCTAATTACTTTTGTCACAAATATTTTTTAAATATTACATGTTTATTTGTCTATGATTATGTGTGTATAAAATTTGTGTGATTAACATTTAAAATGCTATATGTCAACTCCATATTAAAAATTAATGAATTGCAAATTTTCCTAGAAACCCTATTATTGGAATAACAAATCTCTCACTTTCTCTCTCTCTATATATAATTGAAATATTTTATTTATAATTCCTATTACTCTACATATAATTATTTTTAAAATTATATGTGTGTTACATGTCAACTTCATATTTAAAAATGAACAAAGTAAACATTTCCTAAAAGAACCTATTAATCAACTAATAATTCTCTCCCATTATAGGTATAAAATGTCTATTCAAAAAAATTTATTAATAAAATGTCATATATACATATACATATATATATATATATATATATGGTTGACATTGAAACATTTTATTTATTATTTATACTTGACACATTATAATGTTAATATATAAGGGTTTTCTATAAAATATTATTTTCATTATATATATATATATCTCAAATGAAAAATGTGGATGAGTGAATATTAAAATATATGAAAAAATAAAAAATTACATATATATATATATATATATATATATATATATATATATATATATATATATATATATTGAAATATTTTATTTATGATTGGTTTTAGTGGACGTTAACCACCACCACCATCATTATCATCATCATCTACATTAAAATATTTTATTATATGATTTTATATATGCCATCAATCATGTTTGGAAGTAAAAAATATATTTCTCTATATATAAATTTTGTTATTAATATTTTAAATATTACATTTTAATTTCATATTAAAAAATAGATGAATTGCAAATATCCTTAAGAACCTATTAATATTATAAAACTCCTCCCTTTATATATATATATATATATATATATATAATCCATATCTTTTATTAACAATTTTTAAATATTATATACCAAATTCGTTTAAAAAATGTCATAAATTACAGAAATACCTTACAATGAAATATGAAAACATCTTCTTTTTTTCTTGCATTTAAGTTTTTTTTCTATACTATATAATACGTACATTGAAATATTTTAATGTATTTGTGGTTAATAATAATTATTTGTATATTTTTATTTTATCAATTATCTGTCAACTAAATATAAAATGAATTACATTTCATGTAATATCAATTATATTATTTATACATTGTGTTTGTCAAATCCATATAAAGTGGTGAAAGAATTGCATCTCTTTAATATTAAAAAGTGATTTTTTTTTCTACTTTTAATTAAATTAAAGTGGAAACTGAAGTATTTTATTTATATATGACATTGATTTTGTTGTTATCATTTTTTTTTTAAATTTGTTATTGTAATTATTATTTTACTATTTATAAATGTAACTTTACATGATGATATCTCCTCATACTAACTTGTAGAGTCTTGACACAATAATTTCATAAAAAAATTACTGTAAATATTGAATTTTTATATTCTTACTACTTAAATTTAAATATAAAGTTCTAAAATACAATATTTACTAATACCATTTACTATTTTAAATTATCTAGTCAATACTTTATAGTTGTTTTGTTTGTTTTCTTTCTTATTTCTTATTTTTATGAACGTTGGATATGGATGACTGTTATGTTCACAAATTGATTGTAAATATTAAATTTTTATATGCTTATTAATTAAATTTAAATATGAAGTTTTAAAATATAATATTTACTAATATCATTTACTCTTTCAATATATATGGTCAATCATTTATATTTTTTGTTTGTTTGTTTTTTGTTATTTTTTTTTTTTTATATATATATAGTTCAAAACCCTTGAGATATCAATGACTACTAAGTCCACTAAACATTTGTATGTCCACTAAATATTTGTACTTGGTAAATCCAGTAGATCCCTTTTAGCCACCTCGACCATGGAGCCTAACCATGGAGAAAATTGCACCTGTGAGCTTTTAATATCAAAGGCGTTAGATCCCTTTTAGATACCTCAACCATGGAGCTTAACCATGGACAAAATTTCACCTCTAAGCTCTTAATATCAAAGGTGCTTTAACTACTGGGACTTGATCAATTGTAAAAACCCCAGAGGCTATATTCTTCAAAGTGAGGATCAGTACAACAATATCCATAGGGATGTAGTCATTAAAACAATATTTCCCATCATCATTTCACTTGTAGCAAATTGAATCTGGGTGGGGGGAGATAACAACTACGGTAAATAACCACAACAATAATTTATAGTTATTGTTTATGTTTTTATAGGTTTATGTTCTAGAAATATTTTATTTTAAATTTGTGTTTAATAATTAAATTTATTAATTTTTTATATGTTTTTTAATTATATGTTTTAAAATGTCATGGTTAGGAATATTAATCATTACTATTTAAATTTATTTTAATGAGATACTAAGAGGTTGAAGATGAAAAACATGTTCGCTTGGATTGACTAGCTCTTACTCACATCCATTCTAATTATCAAAACATTTGCCACATTACCAACCTTCTTGGCTTGTTAAGTCAACAAAACAATGGTGATCTAAGAACACTTCTCTTCTTTCTTTTTTTACTATATAGGAATAAAATATAAAGGTATCTCAATTAATCACTTACTTTCTTTAAGTTCTATAGATAATATTGGTGTTGATGGATGTTAGTCATCATCATCCTAATAATTTTTTTTTTTGTTGGAAAAAATTGTGTGATTTTTTAATAAAAACAAATTTAAATTATAACAAATTGAATCGAATTAAATTATTTCTATGACTTTTTACTTTTTATTTTTTTATCCCATTTTAATTGAACCCACATTATGTTTTATTATTATTATTAAATGTCTACATGTTTGATCAATCTCAGTTTAGAAATGTAGTGTGGTGACAATGGAGATTAGATTGATATTTACTATAGATGAATGTTTATCAATATTTACCAAATATTTAATTTATATAAATTGATGCCTATGTGTGCTTATTCATTATTTAATTTATATAAATTGATGTCTATTTGTGTTTGCTAGTTATTTAATTTATATGATTAAATGAAATAAAAAAGACTTGGACAATATAGATTAAAAAATATAATTTGATGATACCCACATTTCAGTGACAAATCTCAATAACAAGAAAAATATTTACCATTCATTTAATTTATATCACTGAATTGAAATTAGGTTAAATAATATACGCTCAAATTAGATTAGGTTGATATCTATATCTATTTACCAACTAATTAATTTATGTGATGGAATAAAATTAAGAAAAGACTTATGTAATTTATTAAGGAGAACAGTCCCAGAACAATGGAGATTAAGTCGATATCTACGCTAAAGTGATGTGCGTGATTTATTTATATAGCTGGATGGAATCAACAAAAAGATTGGACAACGAGGATTCATAAATGTAACGTGGTACAACTGACTCTGATTGGCAATAGGGATTAAGTTGACATATTTGGAATACGTGGATTGGGTTGTAGGGTAAGGCTGGGCGGCCCCTCCCTTTTTAAGTCGAAACAAATTTGGTGGCCAAGGTCATGGCGTTCCTTGACATTAACACCCATAGAAGGTAGATCTGATGACCTTGAAAAACGGTCCCAAATGAATTCACGTGGTAAATCAAATTGATGATACCTCCCTCTCGTTACAGTATGCCCAGCGCATTACACTGCGAGAACCTATTCATAACTGCCTCGTCATGGTCGTGGGCTCACCGTTGAAGCGAAGGGAATGGCATTTCCGTGGCACGATTTCATGATAAGAATCCTTTCTGGTACGATTCTGATTCCTGAAAACCACGAGAAGAGAAGCTCTGTAACTGTAACTCGAGTGTTGCAGGGAGGAATAGGAATAGGAAGCCCCACATTGAAATCAAATCCATTTTTAATGAATGGGCCACCGAAAGGGCTTTGGAGCAGGAGGCCCTACAAAATGGCTGCTTGCAGTACTGTTTCTGGTTGTGCTTACAGCAGCATCGGCAATTTTCTGTACCTGTTTACGCTATCTGATTTCAGAGCAAAAACAGGATCGTTCAGCCCGCGATATGCCTATAATCATGAATTGATGAATACGCTGAATCGAAATATTGATTTAAGTAGTGGTGAAGCGTCAAAGCTAATTCGTCCCCGCCGGGCGTTCAGATCGTACGAGGAATACATCGAGCTGCAGCTTATGAACAAAACGCTGAATCCGAGGATCAGGAACCTCTGGACAAGCCGCGACTGGAGAAGAAAAGTGGACGTGTTTTCTGGCATGTTCCGGGGCCGCATGAAGGGTCGATTACTGACACCTGGGTCAAAGGCACTGTGCATTGGGGTGAGGGTGGGGCAATAAGTGATTGCGCTCAAAGAAATAGGGGTGCCTAAGGCCATAGGAATGGATTTGTGTTGGAGTAATCATCGCATTTCTATGGAATCCATAATTTTCACCCTGGGGATCTTAGTTATGGGTTTGGAAGTTTACCATCACTTGCGAGTTTTGGTGTAACTGCAAACCTCTAAATGGTATAGAGCGCAGGGATTTGTAATCAATTTTTATTTGCAGATTCAGAAGATTGAAGCAACAACAAAGAATGGAGTCTAAATTGGAGTTTCCACAATCAACAATTCTTACTCCATATAATTACTTCGAATGGAAGCCAAAGATTCTACTTCATCTCATAAGTAGAGGCTTATTTTGAATAACCATGGAAACAGAAGTTGAACCAACATCGACAATGGAGAAAACAAGATATTTCAATCGCATGGACGAGGCCTTCGGCATCCTATGTTTATCTATCTCTCCAAAATTGCTATTTCATGTTGAATCATGTTCAACTCCAAATGAAGTATGGAAAACTTTGGAAGGATTGTTTGGAAAACAGGATGAAATGCAAGGTCACATTCTCGAAAATGAATTAAACTCATTAGATCCGAAAATTTTTGAGAACATTCAAAAAAATTTCACAAGGTATAAAGCCTTGTTGCTTCAGCTGAAAGGATGCGGGATCGACAAATCCAAGCAAGAAAATTAGTTGATTCTTTCCATTTTATCAAAACTTGGTCCAGAGTATGTAGTATTCGTCTCTACATTCCACACCGTAAGATTTGCAACCGGTGGAGCTTGGAAGATGCCCTCACTGGATTCCTTTATTCAGTCTTTGATGCATGAGCAAGATAAGCTCATCAAAATGGGCACACTTAAAAATTCCAAAGTGCATGCACTTACTGTGCATGCAAAAGGAAAGGAAAATTCCAAAGACCATCAGAAAGGAAAAGGGAAGAAGGATCCTGATCCAAGAAAGGGAGGAAATCCCAAACCACCTGATGGATCATCCAACTCAAAAGAAAGGAAAGGAACGAAAGGGCAATCAATGTGCAATTATTGCCACCGTGGCGTTCACCCTGAATTTGCATGCATGAAGAAAACTATAGATCTTATGGCACAGACCCTCCAGCAGCACAATCTTGGAGACCACATTCCTGAGAATGCCAAGAAGAAGTCTAGAGAAAAAGCACCAGATCCAAGAGGTAATGGGCATGCTTTGATTGCTCTTCATTCTGCACCGCAAGAATGGATCATCAATTCAAGTGCTTCACATCATATGGCTTCTTCAAAGGAATCATTTTCTTCTCTACATGCATACTCAGGACCACCTATTCTCATGGGGGATAATTCTGTAGTTGCAGCAACTGGACAAGGAAGAGTGCAATTCGAAGATGGAATTTTTGAAAATGTCTTGCATATTCCAAGGCTTTCTGTGAATTTTCTCTCAGTGTATCAGATGACACACATAGGTAGTGGAAGGAAAGTGGAATTTACCCTGGATTCCGTGAACATTTATGACATGCAAACCAACTTGAAGATTGCATTTGGCAAGGTAAATGATCAATCTTTTCTGTATACATTTTCTAATTTTATTTCTCAATCAGATTCCATTTTGCTACTTACGCATGCAAATGAAGAAAGATTTGGCACGAGAGATTTGGGCATTTGAATTTCAGATATATGCAATAGCTTAGCAAGCAAGGGATGGTCAAAGGATTGTCGACCATCGAATTTTCAAATGGTGTTTGTAATGGATGTGCTCTTGGAAAGCATCCACAAGACAAATTCGAAAAGGGGCATGCATGGAGAGCCTCTTCACCTTTGAAACTTGTACACAGTGATCTCATGGGTCCATTTCTGGTGCTTTCAATGAGCAAAGAAAGATATGTGTTGTCATTTATAGATGATTACACGAGATTCACTTGGGTTTACTTCTTGAAACTCAAGTCTGAAGTTTTTCAACATCTAAAGATTTTCAAAGCGCATGCGGAAAATCAGTCTGGAAAACACATCAAGATACTCCGCACAGATAATGGGACAGAATATGTCAACAAAGATATCAAGAATCTTTGTAATGAAGTAGGTATACAGTTCCTTACACTCCATAGCAAAATGGCGTAACTGAAAGGAAAAATTGATCTTTGAAAAAGATGGCCAATTGCATGTTGCATGCAAGATCTCTTCCGTCGAAATTGTGGGCTGAAGCTATCAATTGTGCCTCATACATTCAGAACAGATCTCCTCATAAATCTGTTACTGGAAAAACACCTTTTGAGGCTTGGACTGGCATGCAACCTAAAGTCAGTCATTTCCACATTTTTGGATCTCGAGCATGGGCCCGCATTCCTACAAGAGAAAGGCTTTGGAGCCTTAAAGTAAAGCATGCATGTTTGTTGGATATTCCGATGAAGTCAAAGGGTACATATTGCTTGATATCCACACTGAAGAGCTGTTTTTTGAAAGGAGTGTAAAGTTTGACGAAGATATTTTGCATGCACCAGCAAATGAACTTGTTACCAAGTTTCCATCACCACTCATTGATGAGTATGCAAATGAAACTTCAGATCAGAATTCTGATGAAGATGAATCTTTTCCTGTGACCCCTGTTAGACCACTAGTTGTTGAACATCGAGATCATACTTCTGCATGTAGTTCAGAAGATTTTTGACCACCTTCAACACAAAAATGGCGTAGCATGAGTGATATCCTTGATGATCCTGCCTCTATCCCTCTGTTTGAGGAAGATCCGCAAGCATTCTTAGCTATGGAACCATCCATGCCCATGCATGCTTATATGATGCATGGATCTGATCCACAAACTTATGCAGGGGAAAATGGGAATCCTGAATGGGAAGTCGCAATGGATGAGGAATATAACTCTCTCATTGAGAACCAGACTTAGGATTTGGTTCCGCTACCTTCCAATCGCAAACTTGTGAGGTGCAAGTGGGTTTGCTGGACCCAGAAAGCATCAAATGGCCATGTTAGTCAATATAAGGCACGATTGGTAGCAAAAGGTTTTCAGCAAGTACATGGTGTTGACTATGATGAGACTTTTGCTCCAGTGGCAAAAATGGATTCCATTCGGCTACCTCTCTACATTGTAGCAGCAAGAGGATGGGAGGTGCATCATATGGATGTGAAGAATGCCTTTCTTCATAGTGGTCTCGAGGAGGAAATATACATGGAGCAGCCACCAGGATACATGCACAATTCATCTCTGGTATGCAAACTAAAGAAGTCTCTCTATGGGCTCAAGCAGACACCTAAAGCATGGTATGCAAAGATGGATTCTTATTTGTTATATCAAAATTTTTTACGCTGCAAATCTGATTCCAATGCTTATTTTTTGAAGAAAATTGACTCCTTGTTGATCATAGTACTCTACGTAGATGATCTTTTGATAACAGGTAGTTCAACTTCTATCATTACTCAGATTAAAACTGCATTGCATAAGCAGTTTTCTATGACAGACATGGGCTTGATAAATTTCTTCCTTGGACTAGAGATCCATCAGAGTGATTCTGGGATTATCATTTCTCAACCAAAGTAGGCTAAATATTTTTTGGCACGATTTCACATGAGCGACTGCAAGCTAGTAGCCACACCTTTCTTATCAGGGATAAAGCTTGAGAATGGCAAAGACATACCATTGGTTGATTGCACCTTGCCCCGCCAGCTTGTGGGAAGTCTTCTTTATCTCACTCACTCCCGTCCTGATCTCTCCTATGCTATCTGAGTAGTTTCCAGATACATGCAGGAGCCACATGAGTTACACTAGAACGCTGCAAATTGCATCCTTAGATATGTCCAGGGGACAATCACCTATGGGATTCATTATGCATCCAATCGTTCTTTGAATTTCATTGGGTTCATAGATTCAGACTGGGCTGGCGACACCATTGATTGCAAGTCCACCTCTAGTTATGTACTTAGTTTGGGATCCGGCCCAATTTTTTGGTCAAGCAAGAAGCAGGCTACCATTGCCTTATCAATGATCATTAGCAGAGGCAGAGTATAGAGGAGCAGTCAATGCCACTATTCAGGAAATTTGGCTACAACATTTCCTATCTGAGCTTGGGATCAGTGTCCATCATCCAACTGTCATTTGGTGCGATAATCAAAGTACGCAAAACTTTTGCAGAGATCCAGTGCAACGGCAATGGACCAAACACATCGAGATCCACATTCACTTCATTAGAGAACTCATTCATGATGGGATCATCGATCTTCAGTACTGTCCTAGTTCCAAGCAGACTACTGATATCTTCACCAAGACTTTCACTGAGCAGAAGTTTCGATTCCTGCGAGATCGTCTCGGGGTGAAGGACATGACTACCTAGCAGTTGTCTTTTATCTACTTTTGCATTATATTTTGAGGGGGGTTTTCTTCCCACTGGGTTTTTCCTCTTTCTTCTTTTTTTATGCATTGTATATGGGTACCTAAATGGCCGTGTTGTTGGGACTCATTCATTTTGCATCACACTCACCTAAATTATGCTTAAGGGGGGGTGTTGGTGTACATGCACCTAGATTAGCTTTAGTTAACTTACTTCTTGCATGTGATGTGCACTTGCTTAGTTAAGTTAACTTACTGCTTGCATGTGGTACATGTGCACATTAACATAACATAAAGCACACTTAGCTTCAGTTAGCTTTAACTATCTATAGTTATTGCATGTACAACTAAGCTTAACTTAGTTGCTTTTATGTATTTATTCCAAAAACTAATATTGAAGAATCAATTTCATTATTTTCTCAACTCTTGCTCACTTCCTTCCTTCTCTTGCAAGTTTGTTCATTGTTTTGTAGATCTAGATATTTGTATCTCAAAATATTACATGGTATCAAAGCCTGGACCTAGGTTCAATTCCCCCAAGTCACGTTTGAGGGGGGCTATTGATTCCCCCGAGCTGCATTTGAGGGGGGGCGTTGGAGTAATCCCCGCACCTCTATGGAATCCATAATTTCCACCCTGGGGATCCTAGTTACCGGTTTGGAAGTTTACCATCACTTGCGAGTTTTGGTGTAATGACAAACCTCTACAATTTGGCTCCATTCCCTCATTTGGTAATCCATGGGGATATGCACAGCCATCCCTTCCCCTATTGTACCTTTGATTTTTAATTCTCGAACGTGTTCGACCATGCTCTCTACCCCTCACTCTTAGTTTCCGAGATTGAACGGACTTTCAAACCAGGTGGAGTGCTCGTCAGTAAAAAAGATACAATGAACGGACTTCCAAACCAAGCGGAGTGCTTGTCAGTAAAAAAATTACATTGACATACATATATACATATCAACATAATTATGATCACAACATGATTACTAGATATCATAAGGTTTAGGTTAACATAACTTTCTTTATCTATGTATAACATAAACATTCATATACATATATACACATCAACATAATTATGATCACAACATGATTACTAGATATCATAAGTTTTAGGTTAAGATAACTTCCTTTATCCATGTATAACATAAACATCTGAGAACAACAATTCCCAACTTTAGTCAAGGCATATGACATCTCAAATCCTATGCCTAAACATGCACCAACTTTCATCTGTGTTTTTCATTATCACTACTACATTTGGCGGAAATTCCGACACTTGTTTCCGACGCTTTTGACCAAATGTCGGAAATTTTCCCAAATTTTTTCCATCCCGCCCGAAACCGTCGCTATACCGACGTCTATAGAAAAGTGTCGCAATACCGACACTTAAAAATGTGTCGCAATTGTGACGTTTAGAGGAAGACGTCGCAATTGCGACACCATGGCCCAAAGCGTCGCTATTGAGACGACTCTAAACGTCGCAACTACGACACAATGTCTAGGTGTCGCCATTGCGACGTTTGAAGGCACCCGTCCTAATAGCGACGCCTTTTCCGCCGTCGGTATAGCGACAGTTATTTTCGCGCTACATAAAAATATCAAACTTATATGCGCGCTACATAAAAATTCGAAACTTATATGCGCACTACATAAAAATGATTTTATTGTTTCGTATTTGTCGCAATAGCTACATTAACGTTTGATATCACGCGCGCATTCGCCCTCTGCTCTTGCAGAACAGCATTTGCCCTCAGCATTCGCGCTCAGCTCTTGCAGAACAACATTTGCCCTCAGCATTCGCCCTTAGCGTTCGCCCTCAGCTCTTGCAGAACAGCATTCGCCCTCAGCTCTTGCAAAATGGTAAGTTCTTACTGCAGGCCCTTCCTCCTATAGTAGGGTTGACTCTATTTGGGTTTTTTTGGTCAATTCCATTAGATTGTGTTAGGCTGTAGGGTTCTCTCTAGATGTCAAGAATCAAGATTCAATACCTCTATTATCTTCATCACCCAATACAAGATTTAAATTTTTCCCAAAGAAACGCTTATTAATTTGGCAGCCATTATTTCTCCCTGCTTTAAAAACCCTACATTTAAATGAAACAAGCATTGCATTTCAACTACAAAAATCTATTAGTGTTCAAATGTACATGTGTGCTACATTAACGTCTCGATATCACGCGCCGCATTCGCTCTCCGCTCGTGCAGAACACCACCATTCACCTCAAAGATTTACTCTCGCTCTTGCAGGAATCAAAGATTCGCCTTCCTCAAAGATTCGCCCTCAGCATTCATAGAACAGCATTCGCCCGCATCTGCCCCGAAGCCTGTGTAACAACATTCGCCCCGGATTTGCCCTCGCCTCTTTTTCGTATCAAAGATTCGGCTTCCTCGCCTCTTAAGGTATCAAGATTTGTTCTCAAGATTCGGCTTCTCATTGTCGCTTCTCGCCTCTATGTAACAAAGATTCACCCTCAGCTCTTTCAAAATGGTAAGTTCTTACTGCAAGCCCTTCCTCCTATAGTAGGGTTGACTCTATTTGGGCTTTTTTGGTCAATTCCATTGGATTGTGTTAGGCTGTAGGGTTCTCTCTAGATGTCAAGAATCAAGATTCAATACCCTCTATTATCTTCATCACCCAATACAAGATTTAAATTTTCCCAAAGAAACGCTTATTAATTTGGCAGCCATTATTTCTCCCTGCTTTAAAAACCCTACATTTAAATGAAAACAAGCATTGCATTTCAACTACAAAAATCTATTAGCGTTCAAATGTACATGTGTGCATCACTTGTGTAGGGTATTCCTTTTCCACTTTCACATTATCCAAGAATGTGTGCA
>JAXQQM020080899.1:0-176952 GCA_034641835.2 Pinus albicaulis | reverse complement strand
ATATATAATATTTATTTATTGATATATAAATTAATGTGATGGGTAGTGGATATAGGCCTATTGGCGTATATCAACCACATTGGTAAATGTGGTTGTAAATCTATTTTATATACGCCTATCGGCGTATATCAACCACATTAGTTTTTACTAATGTGGTTGTGCTAGTAGGTACATATTCGCAGCAAATTTAATCTCTTTCAGTCAAAATTAAATAAAAATAACAATTCTAAAATTCTGATTAAGAAAGAAGAGTTTGGGGTTGAACTTATACAACTTATACATAAACTATGCCCCAATTCAGAGTCATCCTTTTGTTTAACGCCAATGCAAGCAGTTCTCCTCTATGCTAAACCGCAATGAAAGCAGTTATGGAAACAGTTTTTCCCTATGTTAAGCCACAAACCACAATGAAAGAAGTTGTAGTGCAGAAGGTCTACTAGGTCACCTACTAGCAGAGATGATATGTTATAATGTAATATTTAATTTTTTAACTAAACTAAATTATATAAAAATTAAATTAAATTAAAAAATAAATTAAATATAAATGTAATGCAATGTAAACATTTTAATTTTTTGGAAAAAATATAAAGTTGTAAAACTAAAACAATAATAAAACATGACTTATGATATTGATTTTAATTAATGCTATTCATCTGGAATATAACCTATTTAAATGTGTAAATTAACCACCCTAGATCTATTACTAAGAGAATTGATGGAGCATTAAAATTGAGTTAGATTGGTTTAACTTACATCTTTAAATAGACTATATTCCACATAAATACCATATATTGTTCATTGTTATGTTTATTATTTATTATTATTAATTTATTTTCACACCATTCAAATGTTTACATTACATCACATTACTTATTTTTATTTAATTTGATTTTTTATTTTTTTTATTTAAATTCACTCAACTAAAATATTAAATAAAAGAGTAATCTAACTTAAACACTTTAGCTAGACCAAGATAATATAAAATAAAAATAAGCCTATAAAAACAAAATAATAATGAACAATGACCCATGATGTTGAGATATCATGATATTCATGTGGAATATAACTTATTTAAAGTTGTAAATTAAAGAAGCCTAGATCCATCTTAACTGGAATTTTCTATTGTAAGGTATCCCTTGGAATCAAATCTCTTGGGATCCAAAGTGAAGATCAATTTGGCTTGATTTAATTTTCCCTTTTAAATAATGTATATTGGATCTAAATACTATAGATTATCAATATCATAGATCATTGTTATGTTTTTTTTTTTTTTTAATCGTGACAAAGTTCAACTGTTTGCATGCATTATATCACATTACTCTGTTAAACATTACATTACATATCTACTACAGTAATAGATAATATTAATGATAGTTATATTTACTTATATTCATTTTACAGTTTAATAACATATTAAAAAATGGAAATTTCATTCCAATAAAAATGGTTTTCATTAATAAATTGTTTTACTATTTGATAATATTTTATTCATAATAGATAATTAGAAATTTTAATAAATAATAATAATAAATAATTAATTTTAAGAATCTATGTTTTTGTGATCCATCATATAAAATTGTAAAATATCTTTTGGTAATAATCACATGCAATGGAACATTGTCCACATGTTTCTAACCAACCATTGTTCCAAAACTGGTCTATAATGTTCCATTACATGTGATTATTATCAAAAGAATATTTTACAATAAAAAAATAAGTAAATAAATTCAAGTTATATAACAAATTTTATTCATGGCTTAATAATTATTTTGAGAATTATAAATAAACCAACAAAACAATCCTAAAATTCAAATAAATCCATATTTTTTAACTAGTAAAATATTCCAAATTTACAAAATAAAATCATAAAAGTTTAAAGTTGAATTGCTAAAAAAAAGTTGATATAGTTTTACTTATTAACTCCTTATAAATGGAAAGTGTGTGAACTAGGCATACGTGGTTCTCTTATTTTTTTATATCTTGAGACAAGAGAGAGAATATACATGATAAAGAGTAAGAATAGTAAGTTCAATTGGTTAGCTACAATGGATGAATAATGAGAATTACAATTAGGAGAAGTAATGTAACCATATTTCATAAAACATAGGGCCTTGGTCTTATTAGTGCATGTGTGTGAGGGTCACTATGTAGTGAGGCGGAAAATATTGTGGGGTAAGTGGCTATAAACACTCACAATATTTATGTCACTATGTATTAATGAGATGGAAAATATGATGGTGTAAGTGGTCATAAATCTCGCAATATTTATGATTATGATGTAGAATCTTATATTATTTATAATCCACATAAATTTTAATAAATAATAATATATATAAATAAATAGATAGGTGAAAAAATATTTTTTAGTGTTAATTTTTAAAAAATTTATGTTTATTTTTGGATTTAATTTGTCTACAATTATTCATTAAAATCATAATTTTCATAAGTGAATTTTTTATCTGAATTTATGCGAGAACACAAAGACAATACACATATAATCATACATACAAATATGAAGAAGAAATAACACTTCCTTTCATTAATATCAAAGAACTTAAATTTGTTTAAAGATAAAATGGGAATAAACTAGCTAGGGTGCTCGTAGCTTATCTCTTACAAGAGGTGTCAAATAGAAGTGGGAAGTAGGGATGAAGGTGGTCCACATTGAACACTTGATGCAAACCAAGGAATAATGAAATACTAAGCTCGAAGGCATTGGCTCCTACATCTATGGTGATGGTGTACAACCCATATAGGAGTGTGCGAAGCTTGTGGTGAGGTCAAGCGAGGTGCTCCTTCTGCAAATGTAGCCATACTTTTTTTTCCACCTTGAAGTTGTGTGGTACCCAATGTTAATCATGTCATCTCTTGTACTTAGAATTGGATCATTCCAATATGTCATGAACATTTTGGCTGATGTGTTGAATGTGCTCAATGAATTTGTTTTCTTTGTTAGCTTTAGACTGAACATGAGCCGAGTCGGCCTAAGTAGCTGCAAATGGCATGACTATGTCAATGGGACATAGTGGCTAGAATCCCAAGCTAACCTAAAAGTGGATGTGGCTAGTTGTGTTCTGGAATGCTCAGTTATAAATATGTTGTACATAGGGAAAGCTCTCATCCCATGTGCATAGATGAGTTGAATTGCATATGTTGTACATAGGGAAAGCTCTCATCCCATGTGCATAGATGAGTTGAATTGTACATGCACTGAATGTGTACAATCATCTTGTTCACCACCCATGTCTCGCCAATGATTTGGGCATAAAAAGATGTGTTTTATCACTATAGTAATTCTTTAGTTGTGATATTTTGGTTTTTAGTTAAGAAAACTAGAGGTAACCATACACCAACTTTTAAACTCTAGGATCTAGCCTTCCTAGGGTTCAGAGAGGGCTCTTTCTATAAAATTTAACTTTGTTTTTAATTATGGTTTTATGCTACTTATCATTATGGAATTGATTTTGGTTTTGATTGGTTTGGTGGGAAAAATCACTTGAAGATATGGATAGTGGGAAATCTATTTGTCCATTGGGCTAAGGAGTCAAAGTCAAGCTAACAGAATTGGGATCAAGGTCAAAAAGTAAAATGTTTTCAGGGAAAGATAGATAACCCTTGGAGATCTTGGAAATTTCTCTTGTGAGATGGTATGATCGGGATAAAGAGAAATTCAGGGTTCTTTGATTCGGAAAAAGGAAGTAGTACACAGAGATCGAACAAGAGAGGGAGCAATTAAGGGTTCCCTACACTCGAAATCCTGAAGTAATCCTCCTATTCATTCATTCAAATTTAGAAGACATAATGGATTGCATGTAAGAAATAAAGATAACAATGACAAGTTTGGAAAATACTTCACTCCAAACAGTTCATCACATGAATCCTGAAATATGATGCTAGTTGATCTGATCGAGTCTGCTACTCGAAATTTGAAACACAAAAGCCTTCAAGTCCAAAAAAATGGCTATAGAAATATTCAACAATTTATTCCACAAGAATAGTTATAAAGATGAAGTATTTATGCATAATTTTTACAAAATATCATAGAATGCTTCTAGGAATTATCTAAGGGAAAATAAAAATATCTTTACAACAAAGTAGAGATAGTTGCTTAACAAATCAGCAAGTTGTCCTATCAACTCAAATAAAATAGAAATTGTTTGTGGATAAGGTGTAGCTAGTTGTCTTGGTGTCTTTCTTACTGGCTTTAGATATTTCAAGTCTATTTTGAAATCTGATCTGCTCAACTGATACTCTTTTACGGATTATCTTTAACCTCTGATACTCTTTAAACTCTGTAAAAGATCTTTACTGCTATAAAAATCTGTTTTGACTGTAATTTCAGCAAATTTTTTTCACTGTTACCTTTTTTCCTTTTTACTTTTTATAGTAAATCTGTAAATGACTCCCAAGCTTCATCACTTTGAATTTGTATTTTCTTCAGCTTCGTGAAATTCTCATTTGCTTCTGTGTACCTAGAAAAAGTTGGTTTGATGACAAACAAGTGCTTTATTTCATGTTGTAAATAGAATAAGTCTTCAAAACATCTTAATAAGACTTTCCCTGTTGGAATGCCTTGTCCACTTCGTCATTTCTCAACTTGCTCCTTGGCATATTCTCTGATCTTTTTGTTCTAATATTCCTGAGGCATTAATTTTTCATTGATGACCAAAATATTAGGCAAGTTTCTTTGCCTAAAATTCTCAAATTTGATCAAAAACCTGGTTATGGTGGTATTCATATTCTCACATTTTTCCTCAAGTTGCTTCATCACGTTCATTTTGGTGATAACTTTCCTTATCTCAAGGATAGTTTCAGTATTGTCAGTAATTTCAAGTTTTTCTAGCTCTTGCCTGTTCTTATTGTTAACGAACTTGATCAATTCAACTACTTGTTCTCATTTGTTATCGAGTTATTCCTTAGTCTTCTAAATCTCTTCTAATGCTTCTTTGAGAAAATATCTCTATTCAAAAAACAATTGGATAGAGGGCCATACATCATTTATGGCTTCTATGATCTTTTTCCACAAATGATTTTTCACATAGGAAATCTGTTCCTTCAAGGTTAATTCCTTATGAAATTTCTTCAATTATTCATTAAGTTTGATGGCTTTTTTCTCATGTGTTTTTGCATTTATTTGAGCCAATTTGTTTGAATTCTCAAGACCTTCTACCAACTGTCTCAATCTGTTGATTTGACTTGTCTTGAGAGACATTTCTTCCATAGTTTTCCCTAATTTGTTGGCCTCATTTTTAGGGTGAATTGATGTTGTGGATGACTCAGTTGCTGATGTTGTAGATGAATTCACTAGCACTATAGTAGCCAATGGTTCTTTGGGTGCCAAGTTTTCAGCTAAAGTTGAAGGCACTGTTGTAGTGATTACAGGAATAACTATAGGAATTTATGGTACCTTTAGTGTTTCTTTTTCCTGGACAAGCTTATCCATCCGTATCTCCATTTCCTTGATTTGTGTTGCAAGCTGAAATATTAAATTCATCATGTAATTTTTCTCTTTCTATCCTTCTATTATTTCCTTGGTTTCAAGATGTTCACTTGATGGCATTTTAAGTTGTTTCCTCAATGCTGCAATATCTTCATTTTTCTTCTTCACTAATAACTTTGCTGCTTTGAAATTAGCAGGGTCATATCCAAACAACAAAACTAGTTCTTCCAAGGATTTTATCCTAAGATCTTTTGTATACAAGGATGCTTTGTCCATTTTCATCTGAGCCTTCATGTTTGTGATAGTGTTCTGGAATTTCTAAGCACTCATGGCTTTAGTTGTAATAGTAGAGTACAACATTTCTGAAGTCTTTCTATGGAATTCAATCTGATCAAGAGCATGAATTTTATCTGTTGGGACTTCTACTTCATTCTTTTTATAATCTGCCACTGTCTTTGGAGATTTTACTGTTGGCTGCAACATTGACATGATTAGCTTTTGGTTTGAATAATCAAATGCAGAGAGAAGTCTATTTTGACCACTTATTTTTTGTTTCAGATATTGAAAATAATATTGTTTTTGATCTGCTCATTCTTTAGCTTGATTTTCTTGTACTTTTCTTTGATATCTATACCTTTCTCCTCAATTGTCTATGAGGATGAGGCTTCCATGCTTTTTTGTCTTTCTATCAATTATGTATCTTCAGTATTAACTTGTTCTTCATTCTGTTTTTTAGTAACTGGCTCATTGATGATGAATGTAGTAGTATTTGTCTCTAGCAGAACTGTGTTGGTATCTGGGATATTTTTTTCTTCAACGTCAATTGTTACCTTCTCTTTAACCACTGAATTTAACGTAGGCATTTTGTTGTATATTAACTTAAATTTAGTTTCAGTTGTAGTTTCTGCAACATAGGCACCTTCCTCCCTTACTCTCTCGGTGGATTTTCCTGGTTGATCTGCAGTCTCTAAAGTGTGACTAGTATCAATTTTCTTCACTGGATCTATCAAAGTATTCTCTTTCCATTCAATCTGATTTGCATATTTTTCTATCTCTGGTTTTTTTTCATGAATGAAGGGGGTTAACTTACATTTATCCCTTAGTTTTCTTAGGATCCCTTATGGATCATAATTTCAAGGAAACCTTTTCTTCAAATCTGAATTCTGATAGCTGCTTTGCTGCTTCTTTCTCTGCATCTTTATGATTGAATATGAATGGCCCGATATCATTCTTTAATTTGAACTAAGTTTTGTTCTTGCTGCCATGAAATTTATAGAACTAGAGTTTAGGATTTCCGTGATATACTCCAAGGGAAAGACCATCATAGAAACATGTTTGGGTAACTTGTAAGGTAACAAATTTGACCCAAAAACTCTAATCTCGGTATGCTTTTGATACAAGTACCAATCACCAACTTTATTCTATTCTCACAACCGTAATATCTTCTTCATTTCTTCATTTGTCTTTGGCTGTTATACTTTTGTTAATATTTTGATCACTGGATGTATGAATAATTTTGAAAACTCTGCATAAGTGAAATCTGCACACTCTTTCCTGAGCAAAGTAGTCCAAAAAATGACTGAAAGAGGATTGTCCTCTATGTCCATGTTTTGAAGAGTAACTAGAAAATTATCTAATTCAAAATATAAAAACATGTGGAAGAGGAAGGATGTGTATCTGAACACTCCTTGAGTTGGAAACATAATCAGTTGATCATGAATATTATTTGCAATATAACCAGCATAGTCAAAGATTATAGATGGAGGTTGTCCTGGGGTAAAAGTGGATAAGAAACCCAGGATGGATTCATCTATGTGTTCATCAATAAATTACCCTAGGATGAAGGAAAGCATAGAAATCACATGTCTTGAACATTCTGGGAATCTAGAAGTGGAATATGGGGGATTGATTTGAGGAATTTCTACATGGAAGGGCATAAATGTCTCGAAAATCATGAATCTTTTGGGAAAATCAAGGCCAATATACAGCTTGGTAAGTGCCTCTATGGATAAAGGGACTGCTTGAGGATTAGGCTCAAGTTGTAGCATTAGGTTAATAGATTCAGTAGTAATGGTGAGAAGCAATTCTTTTTTGGCATTTATTATGGCTCTCTCTTCAGGCACATAATACTGTTGACATAACCTAATGACCTCTTGGCATGGATGAGTTAATGGGACAACATTTTTGGGAAAGTGCCATTCCCAAATCTGGACTTTTTCTTTATTATCTAATGACTTCTCATAGCAGCAGTTATGAATATCTAGCAGATTAAACTCAACAATTGGGTCTGCTATTTTGTAATCAATATCAGCTAATGGAATATGTTCAATGTCTATGACTGGGGGTTGCAAATGATTTACAATAATAGCAGTCTTAGAAGTCATGGCTGGAGTGGATTTTGGCACTTTGGAAGCTTCAGGATTATTACAGCTTTTCTTTTTAGGCATTTTTACTACTTCTGAAAGTTTAGAAAGTTTGCAGAAGTATTTTTATTTTAGCGGAGGATTGTTGGATAAAACAGGAAAAGGATGTTCTTTTATTTTCAATTTGGACTCGTGAAAAGGATTTTAAGGCTTCTACTAGTTTAAAGCAACAAACAAGGGTTTCTCGAGTTCTTTTACTGGGAAATTGGGCTCAAACAGTATTTCAAGTTCAAGCAAAAGAATTTGGTTACCTTCAGAGGATTTCTGGATTAATTTGGAGTTTAAATAGTTTATAGAAACTATAAAAGCTTACAATTTCCCTTTAAAATAATACGCAGCAAGAAACAAGGTTTCTACAAAAAATTTGAGAGGCTTTGGCCTATTTTTTGGTCTTTTTGACAGGTTTCTTTAGATCAACTTGAACTTGTGAATGAAATTTTCTTTCAATAGGTCTTTTTCAAATTGAAACAGGTTTAATTTGGAATAAAAAACTCTTATTCACAAGTACAGGGTTTTTAAATGATTTCTGAAGTCTTGTAATAGGTTTGAACAACTTTTGTCGGATCTCTCTAGCAATGCAACACTCCTCAACGATCTTCAATGGCTGCAGGTTGGAAATTTGAAGGTTTTTGGTATAGGAATGGCGGAAAAAGCTTGGTTTTACAGCAAAGGAGCTTATATAGAGTTTTACATGTAGAAAAGAGGAAATGAATGAATTTCCAAGGCTATTTAGGAAAATTAGGGTTACCTTTACTCTGAAATGAATTCTAGTCACATCTGGCGAGAATGGTGGTTTTTATGCTCAAAGGGTCTAAGTGATAAGTGGTTATCACATGGTGCTTTTGTGGTAAGAAGTTTTGGAGCAAACCAACGCAATCCAATGAGAAGGGAGCACGTGGAGGAGAGAGGAAATCTCAATATCGCCCACTTCGCGTAGATTTGAAATAGAAAATAATGCGTGAGTTTATTTGTGAGATGAGACTTCTTCTGTTGGATCTTGGAGTTGGAGTGTGAACGGTCCAAATCCCTTGTGAGAGCTGCGTTAAGATTGGGGAGTGGGACGAGGGTCAATCAATGTGGCGGGGACATTTAAAATTTATAAAAATAATCATTTTAAACAAAGTTTAAAACATTAGGTTTAATATGATGCAGCACGTAGGTTTTATGTGTTAATTTAAAACATTTGCCAATGTTTCAATTATACATATGGGCGTGGATTTTTTTATTATATAGTTTCTCAGTTTTTCATAGTTGTTTTAAAACTATAGAGGGGGGAAGTATTTTGTTTTAGTGATAGGTTTAAGCCAATGGGAGATGGCGGGGTTTTATATTACGCACATGGGATATTAAAACATTGGTTTAACGTAAAATAAAGGGTTTTTTGTGGGTTTATTTAAATAAAAGGGATTTAATAATATATGGGAGGGAATTGTTTATGGAATTAATATATAGTTATAAGTTAATATGAAAACAAAGGTGAAATGAAATGAATAAAAACACACGTGTAACTCTAAGTAAAGTGAAAATAAGCATAGTTTGTCTTGTTGTATTGCTTTACACTTTAGCTTAGGGTAAATGTATTTTGGGGGTTTATGAATGATTTTTGAAAGGGAATGGAAGTAGTTATTTAGGGTTTAACTTTTACTAAGTAAAAATGGGTTTTTACTGAGGAAAAAGGGATTATGATTATGTATGAAGGGAAAATGCTGATGAATGTGGGTCTAGTGTGGGAATTCAATATTTTTAATCAATCAGTCATCAAGCTTTGGGTCCGGTCCCAACAAAAGTCAGAGAAATGCTCTAAGCCTCTTTGACTGATAGTTTAGAATACTAAATATTTGTAGGGGAGGGGAAATTAGTGATTTTTTCTCGATAATTCTTTATTACATGCTTTCTCAACTGCTTTCTACCTACCCATATTTATTTCTAACATTTTTTACTTCATTCTCATGGGTGTATTTAGGCTCGCAACCCTAAGACATTTTTCTTTAAAAGAATAAAACTATCTAAGTCTAACCTTATTTCATTTGAGGGCTTGGATTAAACTATTGAGATCCTCATTATTCTCTACCTATCTACTGATTTGTCAAGTTTAAATTGTTTGACATATCTTTATTCTCTATCTAAAACATGAAATTCAAAACATGAAAAGTTAAGATTAAATTGTTTAACTGATCATGGATTATGGCATTTATCGACAATGTGTACATAATCAATATTCTTGTAGTAAAAGTAAATAGTATTGGCATTTTGACTTGCTCACTTTCATGTCTTATTTTTCTTTTTTTTCTTTTGGGGTTAATATTTTTCTACATCCTTCGATATTTCTTTTAGGAATTTTACCCTATTTTCATTTTTTATTATTTTTCATTTTTAAAATATGGGAAAAAAACTTGCAAAAAGTAAGCTATGTACATATTTACAAGACTATCATAGTCAATTCAAAAATTATGAACCCTATTATTATAGGACCCTAACATTGTGGACTTGGTGAGATTGTTGTCCAACATTGACGAGAGGCTGGACCAAAATGTGTTGAGGAACCCATTGTCCCGATTATGGGATCCCAAAGTGCACCCACACTTGTTCAAAGAGGAGTTTAGCGGTGGCTTCTGTTGTGATATTCTTCTTGAATGACGCCATAATGGCCATCTTTGAGAATCTTTTGACGACCATGTAAACAAAGTAATTTCCATGCTTAGTAGAAGGAAGGCCCGACATATAATCCATGGAGATGAATTACCAAGGCTAGTTAGGGGTACGTAGCGAAGCTTAGAGGATTTTCTTCTTGATGGTGAGTTTGGAAATGGTGCATGCAGTGCAAGATGTGATGTACTTCCTAACATCCTTTAGAAGGTTATGCCAATAAAAATACTTCTACAATACTGCCACTATTTTCTCGACCCTGAAATTCCCAGCGATCGAACTGTAGTGTGCTTCTCAAACCATCTTAGCATAGTTTCTTGAAGGAACACAAAGGTGTTCGAAGTGACATAGTAGTGCATCCTAGAGGTAAAAATTTGGAACTTGCGTACCCTCCAAGAGTGTCCTGTGTGTGAGGCCTAATTCTAGATCACTCTTGTTGAGAAGTGACCAATGAGAAGTCTCATGCCCACAAGTGTTGAAAACCATGGTTAGCGCCACGATCGATGGTTGGATGAGATAGTCTACAACATTATTGGTGTTTCCCTTCTTATACTTGATGTTAAAATGAAACTGTTGCACATATGTGGACCACTTCTCATGGTGATATTTCTGAAAATTCCCTTGTGTTAGATGAACTACATGAGTCGATGGTCTGTGTGGATGACTGTTTCCTTCCACAAAATGTAATTCTTTCTTTGTAGGCAAGCCTGCACAATGGAATACATTTCTTTGTCATAATTGGGATACTTGGGGATTGTGTCAGACAGTGTCTCACTGTGATATGTCACTCGATGCCTGTGTTCAGTAAGAACTGCCCCAATAGCATAGTTAGGGGAATATGTTTCGATCTAAAATGGTTATTGCAAGTATGGTAATGTGAGCACTGGGGTAGAGTAGAGGCAATGTTTCAATTATAAAAAAACCTTCTGCTCAGATTCCAACCAAATTTTTTTTTCTTTCACTCCTCCCTTCGAAACTTAACTCAAGGGCTAAGTGATATGAGAGAATCTTAACATGAAAATGCGGTAGAAATTAGCAAGACCCAAAAGAATTAGAAGCTCTGTTAGAGTGGTTTGGGATGACCAATCCTGAATGAATTAGATCTTGGTTGGATCCACATGCACCCCCCACTCATGAATAATGTATCCTAGATAGTGAACTTGGGTCATGCCAAAAGTGCACTTCTCCAAATTGGCACACAAATTGTGTTTCTGCAATGTTTGGAGGATATGTAAAATGTGTTGGAGGTTCTATTCCCATGCCTCGCTGAAGATCATGATTTTATCCAAGGAAACTATTGCAAATGAGTTTGTGAATGGCCACAAGATTTCATCCATTAGCCTCATGAAGGTTGCGGGAGAATTAATTAACCCGAAAGGCATGACCATCCATTCAAAAATGCCCTCATTGGCTTTCAATGTAGTCTCTGACACATTGGAGGGTTAGATTGGTACCTGGTGATTCCCGAGCTTGAAGTCGATCTTGCTGAAATATTTCACCCGTTTGGGTTGGTCCAAAAGGTCATCAATCCATGGGATTGGGTACCTATTCCAGATAGTGATTTTTTTCAACGCTCGATAGTTAATACATAGTCTCCAAGTCCCATCCTTGTTCTCCACCAACATGCTCGAGCTCCCACACATGATGAACTCGGCTGGATGTGACCTTTCTACAAAAACTCCTCAATCCGCCTCTTGATTTCATCATTCTCCAGAACATAGCGCCGATAGATTGGTCCATTAGGAAGCAACATAGCTGGGTTTAGATCGATGGGGTGCTTGACCTGATAATTCAGAGACACCCCTGCAGGTGAGGTGAATATGTCTAGGTACTCCTCCACAAACTTCTCTATTTGTTGTTGTCGTGAAGAGGTGCCCTCTTTGGAGGTCATGGCCACAGTATTCTTCTTTCCCTGAGGGCAAATAATGAGGAAAATAAATTTCCTAGTTTTGAAAATGAGCTTATTGCATTGTTTTGCAATAACCAAAGAGATAGCGGGCATCGGTGCTACCGTTGGTATCATGTATAAATTATATCCCAAAAAAAAAGAAATAGCATGAGGCTGAGACTCATACATAGCATGTCGCTTCCACAAGTATTGTTGGCCTAATAATACATCGCAAACATTAAGAGGAGCAATTTAACATAATACCTCATCCGTGAAAGGCTTGATGTTTTAGGGAAGATGACACTACTGGGTGACGCGAGGATCTTGTCCTTGGTGAAGCCGCCCAATGGTGTACGATTGTGGGTGTGTTATGGTCGGAAACCCTAACCGCTTTATGACCTCTCTTGAAATGAGTTTCTTTTGACCCCCACTATTGATAATGAACTGTAGTGGGGAACACTTTACCCACATCTAGGAGTGGAAGAGACGCTCCTCTTCCTTTGGATCTTCTCATTCCTCCTTCTCGATCTTCATGGTGGAAATGGTGGCGTCAGCATCTGCATCGATAATATTCTTCCATTTTTCATTACCCTTGTCACATTCTGATTTAGAGTGAGAGCATGCATCTGATTCAAAGGCCTTCATATTAGCCACGTGTGACTCTTTGGCTCAACACTCACTTTTGTTGTGAGTGGAGCTATTATAGAACTCACACCACTTTCACGTGTCCTTCTTCGAGTTCGTGTTGTTGTTATTTTCTTGCGGCTTTGGAAGGTTGTCTTGGGCCACCATGCCTTGGGTTTTTCCCTTCTTCCATGGTTTGGGGGTACCTTTCCCTTGATTTTGTTTCGTAGGTCCAAAGTCTTCCTTCCTCTATTTGAATTTCTACTAAATCTCGATAGCATACCACTATGTTGTACCGAGCAAGCAGATATTGAGGAACTTCATTTCCTCTTGAATTTATCTATGCCGAAAACTACCGTACTTCAGCACCAAGTGCTTCTCTGAATCTTTGATACCCAACTTTGTGCGCAAGGTATTGAACAAATTCATTAGCTCATGCACGTCTTGATCCCTTTACTATCGCAGCGTAGTCCATTGTATGTAGTTGTCCTCATACCTCCCCACGGGATAATACTGTTCCTTGATGGTGTCTCGGAAAGAATTTTGAGTTGGTATGGCCGAGAACGGAGAGGGTTCCCCTTCTTCTTTTTCTCACAATATGTTTCCCACCGGTCCTTGACATGGGGGGTGGCTTTATGGAGTGCAAAAATAATCTTCTCCTTGTGGCAAAAGTCATGAAGCGAGAAATATCCTTCTGATATATTAAACAATCTTTCTAAGACATGTGCATATATTTTACCATAAAATATGGAAATTTCAAAGTTTACTTTTAACTTAAAAGGAGTTGCACCTCAAGAGTGGTTGCTCGATGAAAATGCATCGCTGATGGGCAGTCGTTGAAGCATCTGGAAAAAGTTATCCATCATCCTATTCCTTTGTTTTTCGAGGGCCTCATCGAGCAATATTTTGATAGGGCCTCTTGATCCCTTGTATTTATTTTCGTCCCCCATGGGTGGCCATCGAAGTTTGTGAGGCTAACCTTGCAAAGGTTCAACTAGATCGAGCCCTAACTCCTTATAGCCGAACCTCATGGGGGACATGAAAATAAGGATTGAGAAAACAAAGACTGTTATCATACCACTGATCTAAATTCATTCAAGAATGAAACATAATACATATATAACTCTAAATACAAATATTCAACATAAATAACACTTCATTTCAATAATATCAAATAACTAAAAAAAATTTCTAGATAGAATGGAAATAAACTAGCTAGGGCACTAGTAGCTTATCTCTAAGAAGAGATGTGGCGTTCATAGGCCTCTCAACTGTGTAATGAGGCTCAAGGGCCTATTTATTATTGAGAAATAATGGAAAACCCTAAACATCAAAAAACCTAAACGTAGGAGATGAAGCGCCAAAACTATGGGCCCTCTTTGATTAAATTGGTACATCAACTTAGTGAGAACGTAACTTTTACATATAGTCTTCGTTTGATGCACACAATACCTTGTTGGAAAGATCTATATGAGGACTAAAAATTTTGATGTGAGAAACATCGAAGAAAATTCCATGTTTATCACGGTCTTCCCAAAAAACGTTGCACCTCGAAATGGCTATGAAATTTGAGGACTAGAAAACCTGTTAAAATTAGTAAATTGAGTTACAATTAAACAAACTAAAAAACTGAAAGAAACAATGGTGGGGCCAAGTGGAATAGGTGGGTGAACACCAATATCCATGTGAATCAACTCTTCACCATCAAAGTACTAAAGGACTTTTTAGGGTACTCAATGTATATATGGAGTCAAAAAAACCACTTTAAATAACACAAATCCAAATATGAACACAAATGTTTTAGATAGATTCCTCCAAAAAATCACCTCTAAACTACAAAAACTGGCACTCCATAAATAACTTGAAGTTATGTACCACTTTTTAGAGTTTCTTGTTAAATTTTGGCTTGACTCTAGCCAAGAGAAATTGTAATAAAATCTTGATGTGTTATTATGGAAAACCATAGAGAAATTGGATTGTACAGATTTTAGTGATCAAACTTGTGATTTCATTGAATCAATGTAATGTTCTATAGAAATTATATCAGAAAATAAACCTAAAAACCTTTCCAAAAAATAACAATTAAAACAATTAGAACAAAATATATTTATTGTTTCATAAATTATTTTCACAGTTATAATTAAAATAAACAAAATAATCCTAAAATTTTGATTAAAATATCTTTTTAACTAGTAAAATAATCCAAATTTACAAAATAAGATTATAAAAGGTTAAGGTTGAACTTCCAAAAAAATTGACCTGGATTAACTTATTAACTCGGTCGAAATGCAAACTGTGTGATGTAAGTATGCGATTTGGATATACAAACTCTATTCCAATATTTCCGACGGGTGCGTTTGATTGCATCACGACGAATTTGGTTTCGTCGACGAGTGGGCCATGATGAATTTGTAGAGCCCATACTCTCAGCAGCCCTGTACAATCAACAACAGGTGGGCTTACTTCTGTGAGAGAGACTGAGACCATACACGACTTTTTCAGTTGGTATCATATGGTAATATAACACTGGTGCAGACAGGGAAAGCTTAGAGATATATAGAAATATACAGAGGATGCATGGCTTCCGAGGGCGATCATAGGAAGCTTGATATCAGAGGCAGCCAAAGGAGGATCTCACCCCACACAAATGACGCGGCCAAAGGCAAGGCGTTTTAAGCAGGACGAATCTGTGGAAACAAGAAAGGAAATAACGAACAACCAGTGTTTGCGGGTTCTCTTTGGAAGAGCAGAAGCTTCCCCGACTAGGACGATATCAGAATGAGCTAACTGCCAGCAAACTCAATACTTTTCCAACTCGTTACAAAGTCAATACCCTTCCAAATCATTGCATTCAGTATAAAGCACTGGGAGGCACAATCAGAATGTAACATAACAGACATCATATATATAAGTTGGTGTCATATGGTACCATAACACTGGTTCAGACAAGGAAAGCTTAGAGATCATATAGAGAGTATCAATGGCTTTCAAGGACGATCATAGAAGCTTGACATCAGAAATTTTGGAGTATCTCACCCAACTCATGTGAGGAAAAATTTGTGGAAACAAGAGAGGAAATAACGAAGAGCCAGTGTTAGAGGGTTCCATTTGGAAGAGCAGAAGCTCCGCCCGGGACTCTAGAGTCATTGCATTCAATATAAAGCATAATACTGAATGCAATCGGAGGAAATCAGAATGTGAGAAAACTGCAAGCAGATCAGATAATGATAGGAATTTAAAATTTTGTAGTTTCTATCACTATTTTGGCATAATGCCTCCTTCATTTGGGGAAGGGATCTTATGCTACTAACAAACACATAATAAAGCACATAATAAAGTTTTATTAAAAAAAATAAAAAAGGGACAACACGTTTTCTTCAATACTATAGTTCTATCTTTGTGGCCATCTCAATATTGGGGATTTATGTGCTCGGGATTTATGTAAATTAATATGAAGAGATCTAAATTAAAATTGGGAGTTAAATTGGGAGATTTAAATGTAAAATCTTAATACTTTCTCCTATTCGTTAGAGGTAAAAAGATTGCTATTATATAGTTATTGGTTAGAATTAAATAAATTACTAATACATAATTATTATATAAAACTAAATTGAAAAAATAAAACTATTTATTTATTTATTTAATTTAATTTACATTCTTTTATATATATATAAACATATTATATATTGCATCAATATAATATACATAATATTAATATATTTATAATATCTAAATTTATGAATATAATATATATAATATTTTATTAATATGAGATATATTAATACTATATATATGTGTTTTTGTTTCAATAAAAAACTCAAATATCACATAACTAGTGACAAATGAATTCATGAAATAAGATCATGTACAAGGTAAAGGAGTCAGAAGACTATATCTCAGGCTTGTGTTCCCAAGGCCATATTCTTCAAGATACAGGCCATAATTTTGATTTGCTAGAGGGTGTCTAATCCTAAGAAATATTTTCTTAACCATAGGAGTTCAACTAGACACCAATTACCTACAATGCATCTGCAAAGAAACCATAGCCTTTGCTGTCAATTAAATATTTTTCCTATGGACCCTAAGAATATTTTTCGAAGGAAAAGTGAGAGGAAATCAAAACTATGATGGGCATGTGACAAATCCGTAATAAAGTCAACCTAACAACCCAAATTGGTATACTCCTGAAAATACATGGATGGAAACTGAATTATAAGAATTGTCAGTGGAATTCGCGCAACAATCAACACAAGAGGCTTCAAATGGCCTAAATTCATATCAATCTAGAACCACAAGTATTAGATGAAGTCAAAATTTTAAAGCAATATAATTTTGTAACCAAAATTCCAAGATACTATGAAAAATCTTATTGAGTAATACTTCTAACAATATATTTACAAAATAAAATTCATTGTTAAATTAACTTTTTATATATCTACAAAATAAAATGGATTTACAAAATAAAATTCATTTGACTTAACTTTTTATATATCTACAAAATAAAATAAGTTGTTAAATTATTTTTTTATAAAATTAATTTGTTGTAATTGAAAATATTTTGAATATTTTGAATATTTTAAAATATTAATCACAAAAAAACTTAATTAATTACATAAAAATATATCAAAATATAAAATACAATACAACTTTACTAATTACATATTACAACACAAGAAAACGTTATTAATAGAACTTTATTAATACTAATCACATGTGACAAGGAAATGTGCAAGGCCATATAAATGTTTCTCTTTTTTATAAATCAAATACAATAAATTCTTCTTTTCTTTAGAAATCTAATAATTTGAAAAAAATTGTGTTGTGTTTCTCGTTGTACTCTTAAAGTCTATTAAATACTAAAAAAATGGTTAAATTACATCACAATAATATATGTGGGATAATGTGATTTGAGGTACTTATATAATAAATGATTCTAATTATATTTTGTCCATGATGAATGTGGGATATATTTATTTTATATAAAATTAAAGTTTTTTCTCACAGAATCTAAAACTATACCTTCAAAGGGATAAATAAGTTCAATTATACTTTTTCTAAAAATTAACACTTTGTTCTCAAATATATGGACATGAAATATCATTATCTTATTCAAAATCATGCTAGTGGTCACTCATTAATCACCACCACCCTTATCATTATGAAAATGAAATATCATTATGTTATTCAAAATCATGCTAGTGGTCACTCATTAATCACCACCACCCTTATCATTATGAGAATGAAATATCATTATGTTATTCAAAATCATACTAGTGGTCAGTCATTAATCACCACCACCCTTATCATTATGAGGTAGATAAGGTGAATACCCAAAGGTTATTCTTCTCCACTTTCTTCCAGTGAAATCTCATTTCTTTTGGTTCATCTTTTGGAAGAAAAGAAAAGAAAAAAATATTCTTATAAGTTGTTTTAACAAGTCATTAAAAAATTTAAAAAATATGAATATCTAATTCAAGGAAAGAAAACTCACACTAGATGATAATATAAGTTATGAGAGGTTTGGAGACATCCTATGGATGGTTGTGGATTTAAGAAAATATATGTACTTCTTTGTTACTGAATGGGTTAGTATGGGAGAATGTAAAAGGAAAACAAATTTGGTAATTTGGAAAGTTATTTTTCCTTTTTGTTTGTGACTGAAGAGGGCAGGGCATGACATGTAATGTCAAGAATGGGAAACTCCGTGGGTGGATTCTGGGGAACAATTTAAATTTCTTCATGAACTAGTCAATTTATTAAATTTTAAAAGTAAAATTACATTAAAGTAGATAACATCCTTATATCTATTTGGGTTTCCTCACGGATGCGTTCCCACATCCTGAATTTACAAAATAATTTTGTGGATCGATGGAAAAAATACACATTTTATTTGAACAGTTCCCATGTTCCTCTCAAACATAGGGAACAATTTCTAACTTAGGTTCATTTTATTTATGGAGGGTATTTCCCACACTAGATTGTATATTCATGATTGATAATAGAGGACATGATCTCATGACCTCTTCATAGAATAAATTCTATAATATTTTCCAAAAACACACCTATGTAATTTTTGTTTAATACAAAAATAGGTTCCCACTAGGGACTATTTTAAAAGGAAAATTAGCAGTAGGTCTAAGATGATTCTTTCTATTTAAAATTTTTGAGGATATGGTGGATCATCTATCTTGTTATTTTCCACAATTTGGGAGAGGGATCCTATAATTGATTCCTAGAAACAATGGTGGGATGAGAAAGCCCCATAAAAGTATATAAGGATCACACCACTCATAATTGAAGCATATGGATCTCCTAAACAAATGAAAAATTTCAAGACAAGTCTTCTCTACACAAAGTGACTTATAAGGTCCAAAGAGGTTGATAAATGTGTCTCTTAGACATATTTTGATGGATTATGGAGAGACTCTTAGCCTAAATCTTGTTCTTTTATTTGCTATTGAGAAACAATCTCAACATATACAAAAAAAAATTATGATTTTGTGATCATCATAACTTGGCTCAATAATATAGAATAAATGTCATCTCAGCACATTGTCTCCTATTCTCGAAGAAATTTGACAACTTAATATTTTTTTTTATTGGATTTATTGCTACCATATCAACAAGAAAAGAAACTCTCCAAAATACCTAAGAAGATAGGAGATAACATATCGAAATTATATCACAGGACCTTTATATGGGGTTTGATGAAGGAGCAACAATTGGACTAATTATGTTAACTATTTTTTCTATGTTTAGTTATATAATTGGAAGTTTATTGTATAAAATGATTCTTATTTATTTTTAGAAATAGTTTATGGACATGATAGGGACTTTTAATTAGACATATGTTTTTTTATTTTGTGATGTGGCTATCATTGAGCTTCTTAAATGTTCAATGGTGCATAGTCAAAATTATTATTTTTTCTTCTACCAAAAAAAGTTATGAGAGTGTTCAGGTGACATGAGGGGAACGGGGATTCAAATAGAATGAAAAATCAACTATAAACTAGTGACACTGATTTGATCCTAAGATCAATTTAATATTTAGGTGAGTTTAGTGTGGGATTTTCTCCATCCAAGTTGTCAAATTTCTATATGTGCCACATAGACTTAGTGTCAATTTTAATAAATTATCTAATAGAGTAATTCAATTCACAAATGGGTCCATATTTACTAACTCTCGTATATGTTACCAACCCATTTCATGAGGATTTATATGTAATAAGACATCATGATATGGTTAAAAGGATGACATAATGGGTTTCTTGAACATAATTACAAATGGAGCATGCTAGAAAATCTATTATGTTTTGTATGAAAAAAAACATAATAATAGGAAATTAATGGTTATTAATTGCAAATGGTCATGTTTTTCATCATGATGGTGAAACTTTTGCTTTCACTATCACTTTTAGTTTGTAGAGGAGAATCCTAACTCATGTGAAGATTTTTTTTTTTTACAATATTTTCTCTCATTAGGATTGAATGTTCTCACCCCAATCTTGTTTTCCTAATTCCATGTCATTTTGAGCCCAAAAGGATTAGATAAATCCACATTTTTATCTCTAATATGAAATAATTAATATAAAAAGACATGATATAACACATACAAATGTGAATTAAGTACTTCATTGACCAACTTGTACCAACAATAGACATTTTTACCCATTATAAGTAATTATTTCATTAGTTTGAGGTTGAAGTTGGTTAGATTTAGACATAATTACAGGAGATAAAGATGAACGACCCCCAAATTATTTTCCTTTCATTGTTCATTTGATCACTTAAAATGCATCATAGATGGAGCTAACTCTTCCTTACTTGAAAATATTTGTATAGGTAGCTAAATAAGAGGGAGCCCCAAAGTTATTGATGTTCCTTTTGGAGCGTAGAGTAAATTTGTGTTGAATTATTCGAAATTTTGAGAGTCTAATGTAGAGTTTTTATAATAATAATTTTCAAATTTTTCAAAATTTTGTTACTTTTTCTATAGGTGAAATAGTTATTATCCATATTAATGTAAAAAAATTCCAAATCCAAAATACTATGTTACCTATAACTATATTATGGGTTGGGGATACTCAATTTTGTTAATAATATTCCCTAGTTATGGTTAAAAAAATGTTATGAGGGTGTTACCTTCCTATGAAAAACTATGGACTTTATGATTCCTTTACATACTGATTATTAGAATCAAAGCACGAAATTTAATCAAATTTCCTAAAATATTATTGTTCATGCTAATAAATAAGTATTGAATGAATGATACCAAAGATGAATAACTAGGGTAATGAAAAATATTGTTTAAGTAATGGAACACTTGGATAAATAAGCAATTATACGGTAACAACTATTATAAGGTAAATACATATAACCATAATGCTCGATCCAAAGGAGGCCATAGTAAGTTCAATTGGTTTATCAATAGTAGATGACACAATGGGGATTACAATTAGGAAAACTATTGTAGACATAGTAGATAAAATAATGGGGGCCTGAAATAGTAGGACTAGTGTATATGCATGAGTATCATTGTGGATTAATGGGATGGAAAATATGGTAGGGTGAGTGTGATAAACACCCACAATTTTTAGGATGGGATGTAGTACCAGTGGGGACTATATACATCTTTGAAGTATTTAGAAAAAGTGGCCCATGAAGAAACTCAATCTATAACCTACCGAATATGTTGTTCCTATATGAAGATGAGAAAAAGGGGCAGTATTGAATGAATGGAGAATGAAATAACATTCATATAAATTTATAGTATTTTTAATACTAAAAAGGCCTAAATTTAAACCAAAATAAGAGAAAATCTTTCCAAATTAAAATAAGGTTTAACTTTAGACATGATACTTAAAACATGGACATGGTTCATTTCTCCTAAAAATGTCACCATGTAGAAACACAAAAAAATATTACTTGTTTATCATAATTAAATTGAAAATTTAGAAAAACAACCAATTTGTAATGGCTACTAAGTTTATGAAGGTAGTGTATTTCATTAATAGATATTTCTATTATTATTATGGTATACTTGAATATATATGAAATTGTTAATTATTCCTAACTTGGTATGTTGTATATTCCTAGAGAACACGGGGAATAAGCTAGATGCAACATAGTCCCTATAGCTACTTATAATTAATTAATTAAATATTGTTCTCTTATAACGAAAGCTCTAGATATAATTCTCTTCGTACTCTAAAATCTCTCTCCATAAGTGTGTGGTAATGTTTCACACTAGAGTATATGTATTATTGATAATATTTTCGTATTAAATAATCTATATCTCCTTATTGTAAATATCACTTGTCTATTTCTATTCGAAATAACACCAATGAAATATGTCTACCTATACAATATTATTAGTGATATTTTAATAATAAATAATGCATATCTTTATATTTGAAATATTGTTACTCAATTTAGTAAAGGTTATCCACAGTGTGGAAAAAACTTTATACAATAAAATCTCTTCCCACAAAACTTTCTACATAAGTAGTGTAAGCTTTGTTTATGGTTATCTTTGTGAAATTAAGTTAAATTTATAAAGTTCCTTCTCCACCTTCATTTTTTCCTACATATCACACACAGGTGAATTTATAAAAGTTTTAAATAGAAAATATTTTAAGCATAAATTTCTCTCTACACCAACATTGTTCCACACAATCCTCCACCTCTCCATGGTAAAATACTTGTAGAATGAAAGCTTCACACAAGGAAATATGATAGTACTAATTTGAAGTTTTTTCCATAGTTAAATTAATTAAGCATAGACATTGTGTTGAGTTTCTTCTATTGCCTTTGATTTTCTTGATTGTTTGGTAGCTAGCCCACATTAATGGTGAATATAAGGGCGTAAAATCAAGGAAAGTTAAATTGTTAGACATGTTAAACTTTATGTAGTTTGAAAAAAGCTCCCTACAATGAAAATTCTTAGCAAAATTAAATCTCTCAACAATAACTCTCTCCCTAAGCACAAATTTCATGAACACCTCTCACAGATGGAGTGATTTTTCTGCACAAGAAAAGTCTTAGCAGAAGCACAAATATCACTAAACACCTCTCAGAGAAAGAGTGATTTCTTTCACAGCCTCGAATAGAACACTTTTATAATCAATGCATTAAAGTTTTTAATGAAAAATATTGGCACAAATATCTTTATCTTGTATAATTAGGCATATGTGCGGGGTTGTGCAAGAAGCTTACTGTAGCTCCTAGATTCAACCCTTTAGTTGAGGAGAGATGGATGCCTAGGAAATCTTTGTCTCTCTTAAATATGGATTCAATAATAATCAAGAGATAAATTTAAAATCATTTAAACTTTTGGTTCAATTACCCTTGTGAGAGGCAGCTTGAATATACACGTAAACAATATATCATTCCCAATAATAAATATTTAGGTCTAGTGGTCCACACACAAACAATGAAGCTTGATTTTTGATTGCATTAAAGATGGAAAGGATAAACATAAGGAAGAAACCTAGTGCAAAGAGAAGGACAAACAAAAAATATTATGTAATAAATACAAGTAGAATCATGAAAAGATAAAGGAAATGAAGTGCAGAAATTATGGAGCACATTTAAGGGCTTTCAACTCAATCTCTCAAAAGCACTTTCTCCTATATCATAATACAATTAAATCTATAATATAATAGGTACCCTCTTCTATTACATAACATAGAGAAATCTACAATCTCAAATGTACAATGTGCTACAATACAAAATAACTAAATCTATGATTCAAGATTCAATGAAACACCTACAAATTACACAATTTCTGAAGAAGAAAAACACACATGAAACAATGGTCTGACGAAGAACACATACTACATATTATAATTATTGGAATCATGATAAACTTCTTCATTAATATTCAAAACTGAAATACAAGTCATAGGCCCAAAATTGCAAAACTTACAAAGGAGTTACAGTCTCTCTAATAGGAAAATCTAACCAAAACTTGGAAAGTCCTGTGAAAATAGAATTTGGAATCCTTAATATAGAGTTCCTCTTTCATTTTATATGGGGAGAGAGGTCAAACAACAATTGAAAAATATATTGAATGTTATATTTGTCTAAACTACCTGGTTGTTTGAGCATGTGAATGGTTTAACTATCTTAATGATAATGTCACAAGCTTTATTATTTTATTCAAAATGTAATATTAAGAAAACCTTTAAAACATTACGTGGAATAATTTACACAAAAAAATATATCCATTTTCGATTCCTATGACTCCCTAAGGAAGAATCATGATCAGTTAACTAGGTTAGTGATGGCTTAATGATCTGAGCACCCCTCTATCATTGTATTCCTCCCATGGTTACCTTCCATTTCACCTACTTCTTTCTCTCGCTAACTGCTTGGATTTTCCCTCTCTCGATCTGGTCATGATTTGATGTTGTGTCATTAGAGGTTCTTTGGAGTAGATAATGATTGAACCAGATCCATAGCTTCCCACCCGTTCATCCTCCATTCTCTTTATAGTGCAGTATGGGAACCTTAACATATAGTAACTCTATTAAAATAAATGTTAATCACAAGATTTTGATTGCCTTCAACACATTTTTACTTTACCCCCTTACCAATTGTCCACCATAGGACCAGGTGTTGTGACCGAAGGCTTAATGCTTAGGTCATAAGGCCTTGGAAATCCTGTAAGGGGCCTATCTCTTAGTGTATTTTTTCTTTGTCTTTGGATTTTTTAAGCTCCATGTCGAAATTATATTCAACATTAGATCTCCCCAGGAATTATAACTTTTTCAAATGGATTTTTCATTGGAGTTCGGATATATACATTCCCAATATGATCCATTACAATTAGGTGCTTGTAGCTACTCTACAACCTTGGTTCTTTGGGCCCTACGAATAAGTTCCACTCAACATCGGAGCCCCTTCCATCATCATATCAGAACATTCTCATAAAGAAATTAGACACTAGTTACAAAAACTGGAACCTCCAAAATTTCAGCCTCGAGATGACTCCATGATGATGGCATCAAATCCATGTGGTGCTTTCTTAGTGCTGACATGTGTCAAAATAATTTGGCCTAATAAGCCATCCAAAAATTCTAAAAGGGATGGCCACGTGTCCTTCATACTGCAATGTCATGGAGACATCATCTACCTCGTCAGCTTCTCATGGCAAATCATTTGTTTCCGTGCATCGTAGAGGAGGAGCCAGAAAGGCTCTATCACTGCTTTGATGTTGTAGCCATTTCCTTTGTAATTATTGTCCTCTACAACCCTCGGCACTTCCAAAGGAATTTAAATTGTTAATGAGTTACAAAACTCTCACGTTATGATATCACTCTTCTCTGAGGTCCGACCTCCTAATGTTCAGGGTCTGATGTTGAGAGCTTACGAAATTTTCTTGTTCCGGTATTTCCCTTCCAATATTCTACCTCCTCAAAACCTTAACTTTATCCAATGTTATGATAATCGACTACCGAATTTCGACTAGCTCTTTTGATTTTGGCCGTTCAATTTCTTCTCTCCCTTTTGATTTCGGTTATCAAATTTTGGGTCTCCCTTTTTGAGTTCCCTTTAGTCAACAAAAATTGCACCAGTCCTCCTTTGTACCATGGGTGAAAAATACTACCATTTGACAAAAATACAAGATGGTATGACAGATAACAACATTCGCTCCTATTGGGGACAATGTGTTGTAAGAAATTCATTGAGAACCTGCATATTAGTAGCCTTCACCATTGGGTTATGGAATTAATTTATTTAGGTGAATAAAAAACAAAAACAAAATATCTAAGAACTTAAAACATTACTGATATGTAGAATGGCTTAACGATATATACAATGGGTGAAAATGGAACTCTTTAATGCTAAAATTATAGCTTGAGAAATTGATCGTTCACAAGAATTTCAAGCATTTCACCATCCAGGGTTTCTAGTAATACGTTTTTATTTCTTTTTTCTTTAGATATCTTCAAAGGCCTAAACAACAAGGGATCAAACTTCGTATATTTTCCTTTTTCCTCTCTCTTAACATCCCAAATGAATACCAAATATCCTTGCTATAAGGATCTATTCTTTTCCTTTTTGTCAAAAATAGCCTTCATATTTTCCTCATATTTAATCACAATTTGAGTTGTCTTCTATTTTCATGTAATTCTACCATTTCATTTATTCTCCTCGTTAGATAATTTGGCTCCTCCTCAACATCCTATAGAATTTTAGACACTGGAATGGCTAGTTGCAGAGGGAAAATTATAGCTTGTCCATATAATAATTCAGCGGGTGACTTCCCAATTGACCTTTTCGTAGTAAATTTTTTGGCTCATAGAGAAAATTTTAGTTGTGAGTCCCAGTTTTTAAGATTGTCCGATATGGTATTTTTCAAAATTCTCACTAGAGTCTTATTTTGAAGATTCAACTAGTCCTTTTCGCTGATGATAGTAGGTGGTGGAGTGTCCTACAATGATGTCTTAGTTTTGGCTGAAACTAAGGAACTTTGCTAACTTAAATACCTCAACGTTTTAAGTGATAATCTTCGTTGGTCAGCCAAATGTAGCAAGTATATCCTCTTCAATAAACACAATAACCACTTCATGGGTTTCATTTATGGCTGGGATGGCCTCCACCCATTTCCTAAAATATTCAAAGGCTATAAGTATCCATTTAGGTTTATCGCTAGATGGTGGATGTATTTCTCATTTGAAGTCCAGCCCCCATTTCCTGAAGTGATCATGCACAAAATAAAGGATCATGGGGGAGGGGTGATAAATTCTACTTCTCAACAAAAATATAACATTTTTCACGGGACTTAACACAGGCTTGAATCTCAACAAACAACCTAGGATAGTAGAAATATTCTTTGAGGATCATATGGTTTGTGGCTCTCGAACTGTAATTTCCCCATAGCCATAGTTATGGAATTCATCAATCACCTGAGTAATATCTTCTTCTACCAGACATAAAATAAAAATCCCAACGAGGTCCTTTTAGTATAATTGGCCATTTGGGATAACAAACTTATGAGCTTGTAGCCTTAAGGCCCTATATTTAAATTTATCAAAATTCAATGGGAATTTAAAACAAAAGTAAATAATTAACAATATACTTGTACCACTGTGAGAGTAGGTATTTCAGATATATATTTTGTGTTGAGGTCTCGATATTGTACTATTCAACTCATAAGTCATTATTTTCCAATATATTTATGCCCAATACCTGGAAATTATCCTCAGAAAATATTTTAGCCAATCCCTTCCCCTTAATCAACTTAGTGGGCTTCATAAGCATATAATATTCTTGAGTCTTGGCAATCCACTTCCCTCTCCTGCCTTCAATGTCACCCTGAACAAGAATATATTTCACAACAATTGTACTAACATAAGCTACTATATTTCACTATAGGACATAAATTTGAAAGGCCTTCAGGGATTTGACCAAGGAATAGTAATTTTTCTGTAATATGGTATACTCAGCTCTCCATCTCACAACACGTGGAATAAAAATTAAATCAACTACTTCTTTCATTCATTATTTTTCTTCAATAAAACTCCTGCCATCATGTTGGGAGAGAAAAAGGAGAAAATTGAGAATGGCATATGATAATATGGGCTAGCTAAGACTGAGGCTTCCACGAAAGGTTTTTTTAATTTTGGATAATGACTCCTAGGCTTTTGTAGTGCACCTAACTTCCTTATCCTTCTTCAACAATTTTGTGACTTCTTTGACAATTTCAACATAGTTTGGTATAAATCTTCTTAAAAAATTTAACCTACCAAAGAAAACGTGAATGCTTTTTATAATATAGGGTAATGGAATATTATTAATAACCTCTACTCTTTTGGGATCAATATTCACTCCTTCCTTTTCCATAATATGGCCCACTAGTTTCCCTTCACTTAAAGAAAATTGTGATTTCTTGTGGTTTAAGGACATATCATACATTCTTCATTTTGTAAATGTGAGGTACAAGTGTTTGAGGTTTTCTTCATCTAATTTAGAGAAAAAAGTTATTTCATTGAGATATACTACTATTAATTTATCCAACTCTCCAAAAAATTCTATATCCATCACTCTTTCGAAAGTCTCTCTAGCATTTATGAGGGAAAAAGGAATTTTGGCATACATAGACGTTTCCCATGGCATAATAAAAGTTGGTTTTTTCTGATCCTCAGGGTATATAACGACTTGGTTGTACCCAGAGAAACCATCCATCATGGACATTCGGGGTGACCCCACCACTTTTTGCAAAATATAATCCATTTTAGGCATAGGATAGTTATATTTTAGTGAGGCTTTATTTAAATTTCTAAAATATACACATATCCTCATTTCCCGATTCTTCTTCCTCACTGGGACTAAATTTTCTACCCACTCTGAATACCTCAAAGGAATCATAATATTATCATATTAGATTTTTTTGATCTCCTTTTCAATTAATGGAAGTAATAGAGGAATAATTTTCTCGAGCTTCTGCTTATATGGCTTCACTCAAGTCTTTAGAGGAATTTTGTGATATATGACACTATGACCAAAAGTCTTCAAATAAGCATATTACCAAGAAAAAAAATCCATGTACTCCTTGATAACAAATAGGTACCTTTGTTTCTATTCCCTCAGAACTCCTTTAAATAATTTGATAATATTAGGATCTTCTTTGATTCCAATATTACAATCCTCCACCTTCTCCTCAAGCTCTTTTTGAGTTGGCTTAGAAGCCACATCATTTGAGTTGAAAAGCCTTTCTAATCGAACCAACTGTTGTGAGAATATTTCACTCGAGTTGCTAGATTTTTTGACCAACAATAGATTCTTACCAACTGGATTATTGTTCATCTATAAGTTTCTCATCCTGCTCAACAATCACTAAACTTGAGAATTATCGAACAACATACATAAAGAGTTTGATATATTTGTCATCTTCGAACACCTGCGAGTGCTTCACATTGTATTATACTAAAGGGATGTAGGTAATCTCAACTTGAAATTTGAGAAATTGGTTTTGAGGGGGTTTGAAATTACTAGCAACAATTTCCAAAGAGTCAACCATCCAATTTCACTCTCTAGGAATGAACTGAATATTTAGGGCTAAGAATTTTTTTTTAATCAAATACCATACTTTTTTTCTATAGGAATTAAATATGCATGCTTGGTTTTACATTTTATTTTTATTTTATCCAACACCAACTCTAACTCCCAAACATGTAAAGCACCCAATACTAAGGTTTTTAGCAGCTTACAACCCTAAGAATGAATATTCATATTCAACAATTTGTTTATGGCCTCAAACTCTAGATTGAAAGGGAGAGGGATCAAGCTACATTTTTGGGATAGGAATGACAAACCTTCCCCAATTCATTCCCTACAATAAGCACCATCAAAATACAATTTCCATACATTTTCATGCTTCAATGATAGTTTAGTCAGCTCAGTTTAACATTCCACCTCGATGTCTCCAATTATTTGAGCATCTTATTATAATAAAAGACAAGAAAAATCCTTATCTTTACGATACACAAGAGCATTGTTTGGACATTATTCCTTTGTAATTGTCTTCACAAATATATATGGTGTATAATTGATGCTCCTCTCCATTAAAGACAAGAATGGTCAGATATGTTAGATCTAGTTTAATGGACCCCCAATTTTAATTCCCCATGTCCTAGAAAAAATCATACCAAATCGTGCAGGGATGTCAACAACTACAGCATCCATTACTACACATTTTACTAGTATTTGAGCCAAATTGATCACTAGATATTTTACCATACCAAGGAACTTCACTCTTTTGGAGTCAAAGGAGTATAAATATTCGTATAGTTTCGTTATTTTTAGTCCCAACTGCTCCATTAGATATAATGGAATTAAGTTATGAAATTCTCCTGAATCAAACATACAATTATGTAGTAGCAGGTCATGAATCACCAAGGTGATATAAAATGGGGAAATGGAAGTGGCTTGCTCCTCCACGTGCGGTCCAAGCTGAACCATGAGCCTCTCTTCCTATAGATTAAAGTTTTCTTGCAGGGGGATAGTGGTCGATGAACTCATAAATTGAGAAACTTGAGCTTTATAACTGTGTTGTTTCAATAATTTAGTCAAAGGGAAAATTATCATGACTTTCTCCGACTCTTGTTGAAGACTGAAGGTAGAGGGATTCTTATCGATTTTAGCATACTCGACCGGTTCATTGTTCCGATTGTAGATAAGCTTTATTTGTGGGGTGAATTTCTCTTTATTGGAGGCTTGAGGCTCATTTGGAAAATTATTGTTTGATTCTTCATTTGTAGGTGAGATAGGGTGGAGTTGTTTCTTCCTTTTACCTACTTGCTTAGGGGAAGTTAGATGAATAGTTTCTTCATTCTGATCTTTCATACTCGACCTTTTCCTAGATGACATGAGATCATATTTCTACTGTATCAGGGATTTCATGAAGTCAAAAAAATTGTTGCAATAACTATCTATATCATCATCATCCAATGGGGCATTCAAATCATCCCCTTCTCATTCATGTGTGTCTACTTCATTTTCTACCTTTAGGAGAGAAGATAACTATTTTTCTTGAACTTATTTAGTTCCTTCAACGAGCTCCTTAGGATCATATTATAAGTAAAACGAAGGCTAATTATGATCATGTTGATAATTTCTCTCCCTTTGCAAGGGTTGCAAGAGTTGCAAGCGTGAATTCCAATATTGGGGGTTAGAATTTCTCTTAGGAGTCAGTTGAATTTTTCGCATGGAGTTTTGTTCTCCAAATCCAGTTTTACAAGTTTGTTACAATAATTCCTTATCATATTATTCATATGATCTAACTTGTGCCCTTGAGTTTTATTTACATGTCTTTGTTGGCTTTAGCGGTCCTCACCTAGGTTCAAAGTATTTGTGCAACAAACAAAACCCTCCAACTACTGGCCCTTTCGGCAGTGAGATGTTTGCGTAGACCAAAGTCTCACCGAAGAAGTATGGGTGGGTGCTTGAATGAAGTTTCTACACCGTGAGGGAGATTTTGATGTGGTATATATAATCAGACTTACTACAGATAATATAATCATATTTTCGCATGCACATTCAATGGTAAATAGATCTAACCCTTTCACATATTTTCATATAATACTTTGATATATTTTGCGTACAGTAGCTAATTGTAATTCATTCACATCTAACATAGGCTAATACTTGCACATAGATGCCATTAATGATTTACATAAGCAAATATGCAATAATAGAATAGTTCCATATCTACATAAATATCAGATAATCTAATACAATAAATCACATAATATTCTAAGTTCAGCAAAAATTCCTTATTTATTAATATATTTGAAATTCAGTACATTATGTCTTTCTGTGCACATAGCAACACAGCTTGGGCCTTAAGTCTCTACCTACAAATCTAGTCATAGCCTTTGTACCCAGACGAAAACCCAACTAAGAAAGGTACATAAAACTGACTCAATATTTCATTCATCCATCCATTCATATCTCTATCCTCACTCGACTCTTACATATTTACATTATAAAAAACACACACATACCATGGTCTCAAACCATGGTTTGAGCCTCATGGTTTTTACCTTTAACCCTTTACAATAATTAAGGGACTTTGACCTACCCCAAATCCCATTTGACTATTTGTGTGCAGTGTGTACAACAAAAATTAAACAAAATTATCCCAAAAAAGTACCCCATGGGGCCTTGCTCCAAAATTCTTCAAGAGCTAGCTGCTTCTTTTTCTCTCTTCCTCACACCATATTCAACTTTCCCATTCCATTTTCGAGTGGAAGTGAAATTTTCTTCAAATTTGGGGGAATATGTTTGGATTTGGTCCACATTATGATACTTTTTTTCTCTAGGAGTAAACCCAAAATGGTGTTCAAAGGATCCATCAGAAACCAGTTTGGCAACAACTCATGGATGTTTTATTTTTGCAGGAAGACTATTATATAATTTATTAAACCTCTTTATAAATTATTAAACATATTCATTAAGGTTTTTCTTCATTGAATTAAATTTCAAATAATATATCCATGGTCACCTTTTCCCATGCATTTCTACATGAACGAGTTCTTCATCTCCTCTCGGGTATTAATTGAAGCATTTTCTTGAATATTGAACAATTTACTAACCGTATTAATTGAAGCATTTTCTTGAATATTGAACAATTTACAAGCCTCCCCATTGAGAGACTGAAAAAAGAATCTTATAACTACGTCTGCATGTTCGACATTCAAATTCTCAGCAAATGAACATAAATTCTCTATATGTTTTTGGGTTGCTATATTATCTTCTTTAGTGAAACTTGGTCGGATTTTAAGATAAGCTGGTGACAACCCATTCATAGGTTGTTGCAAGTTGAGTGGAGCATATTTATTATGTAGAAAGCTAGGGACAACAATATTTTTCAATGGAAGAGGTAGAATATTTACCACATGCCCTTGTTAAGGAGTTATATGGAGTGCAACTAATAGGAGATGAGATAGAACGTTAGAAATGATTTGAGTAGGATTATTTATGGGGATATATTTGACTTCTTAAACTTCTGGAATAGTATAGAATGCGAAAGGAGGTGTACTAACATACACTACAAGAAAAAGACCCTCTAGCGAATGGTTTTGAGTAGCCCCGTAGAAAAATACCCCATACATCTGTTTCTAGTGGAGGTTACTACAGGAGGTTGGTGAGTAGAGGGTTTTGCAGATGTTTTCCTCTTGGTTCGCTTATCATTAAACATCCCCTCCGTGCTCTGGAACTGAGAAAGCACCGGTGCGGACCAAAACATTGGCACACTGGACACCGTGCACTCTGTACACACCCGCTCAGTGCATCGTATTATTCTATAGCACCGGTGTGTCACAACTCTTCCACGCTGGTGCATTATAAAACACTGTGCCAAAACTGAAACCACCCAGTGCGGTAGAAAGAAACCGCACCAGTGAATCATAATACATTGTGCCAAAGCACAAACCGACTACTGTGTTTGTAAGAAATAGAACTGGTGTGCCTATAAACCACGCGTACTGGTAAAGGGTTAAATTAAAAAAAAATTACAGCAAAAAACCTGGATTTTTCAGTTTTCCAGTGCTCTTGAGCTCTCAATTACCGGTGCAAACCCTACCATAGAACACATTGGTGCACATGAAACATTAGGACACCGATAGCATGTGCTATGTACACGTACCTCAGGGGCATCCTATTACTGTAACACATCGGTGCTTCACCACACTTCCGTGCCAAAATCTTAAAACACCATGCCGAAACATAAATGCGTCACTGCGTTCTTATCCAAGGGCTCTGGTGCGCCTATAAAGCGCATGCACCAGAATAGCATTACATAAAAAAAAAATTAAGGCCAAAAAACTGATCCTTTACGACTATTTTGCACTGGTGCTTTACAGATATTCTACCCCAGTGCATCATCAAAATTTCATGCCAAAACTGAAACGTCCCGATGTGGTGTTAGGGAACTGCCTCGATGCATTATAAACAACGCGCCACATTTAACACAGCCCGGTGCGGTTTTAGGTAAGCATACCAGTGCGCCTATAAAACCCCGTGCATCGGAACATGGTTAAATAATAAAAAAATTACCGCCAAAAAACATCATTTTTCACTTTCTTGAGTGCTTGAGAGCTATCAAGCGCTGGTAGCATTTCCCCTTGTCTGAGCCACCCTAACATTGGTGCTCTCATTGCACCCATTGCATGCACTACTGCTTTGGATTGCCCACCAATCTCTAGCTCGCCTTTGAAAAATGGTGGGAAAATTTTATTTTACAAATTTTACAGCCAATATGCCTCCTCGATGGCAAAATGTACAAGTATTTTTCTAGTTTTTCCATAATTAAGCCTTTTAGCAGATTAGAAATTGAAATAACCTTAAAAATAACCACTAAAAAATAAAAAGAAAAAATTGTCGCATGGTGCACCGGAGCTGTTCAGCTCGCACCAGATAGCAGTGCTGCCTATAAAATTTACAGGCCGCAACGCCAGTGGTGCTAATAGTATCCACACCATTTCCGAGGCGGTACTGAAAGGTGCCCGAAATAATTTTAAACTAAATAAAATAAAATAAAAGCAGGTGCGCTCATTTATCTAGGCACACCGTTGACCATGGGAATCACACTCCGGTGCGTTGATGGAATTATCTGCCCCGGTGTATGTCAGCGCACAACATTTTAGATTCCGAGAGGGTTAACGGTGCGGCTTGGTAAAAGATCGCACCGTAGACCATGTAATTAGCATGAAGTGGGTGCGTTGACACAACTATACGTGCTGGGGCATATATTTTAGTCAGCGCACCACTATTCTGAACTTTGATAAATTTAACGGTGCTTGAAAAATATACAGCTGCACTAAGGCCAGTGTGTTGTATTTCAATAGGGGCACTGGCACTGGTGCGCTACATTCTTAAGAAGCACCACCACTGGTGTGTGACTTTTTTTATGGCGCACCGACTTGTCTATTTGTTTTTTTTCAAAAAAATAATATATGTATATTCCTAAATACATGTTTGTTTAAATATAAAAAAATTATTTAATTTGGCAATGATTCAGAGAGAAGAGGAGGAATAGTAGCAACAATAGGCTAAACAATATGACATGATTCACCAATGGGAGGCCCGAGAGAGGGAGAGAGATGCATACCCTCACCCTATTACTACAGATACATAGGGGATCGTTAGGCAGGTAGGCCTCCTCAAGTTCTATGAGGAGGCTACTTCCCTAAAGGCCCATAGTGTGTTTTTGAGATATCTTATCCGCAGGTGGAATGCCCACCAACAGGCTTTCGAGGTTGGTCTTGACCAGTGGTACACACCCACTGAGGAGGATATTTATTTTATTACAGGACTATCAAGGAGAGGGGTGGATTTTCCCTCAATCCCAGACGTGCCAGTTGGTTGTGTAGCAGGGAGTTAGTTAGTTTACTCTCAGAGATACATTAGAGCACATGTACTGTCTCCTTCAGAGTTTCAGGTACCTGGAGGTTAGTTGCGTATAGGAACTTTTAGTATATAGGACGTGCAGTGCCTCTCCCTTATCATTTTGACCATTTCACACAACACCAGTGACATACAATGGATTAGTTTCTCACTTTTATATTATGTTAATTATTTAGTACAATAGTCATGACTTGTCAAGTGGTCTACCATTTTTTTGCGGCAGTTTTGTATGGCCTTAGATAGATGTCGTGCTCATGCACAAGCGATGGTCAACTTCCCTTTTGCTTAAGAGTTGTTTTGTTTATTTTTTGAGAGGTTTCCAGAGATGAGACCTAGTTTCATTTGACATCCTCGTAAGCTGATGTTTGAGGCCCAGATGCACATGTGGGGGAAACTGATGCCCAAGAGGGGAGACACGTTGTTTCCAGCCAGGATATCACATGATTCACTAGACTTACCATTTAGTGTTGACGAGCTGCATCCCTTCATTATGGTCCCATGTCCTTATTCTCGCTTAGATTGGCAAGGGTGTCCCAAAATCCTCTTCATAGCTGATGAGCCGCTAGATGATAGAGGTATTACTATTGTTTTATTTATATTTATTCTAACATGTTATTTAACTCTTTTTTATTAAATTTTGTAATGAAATTGTCTAATTATTTTTGTGTACTTGTATATATGTTGTATACATTTACTATTTTGATGGGGAGGATATGTCGGGTCCACCACATGGTCCAGGTGTGGATCTTGATGATGATGATCAGGACATGCCTGATGCCGAGGATGATCATGATGAGGATGAGGTCGGTGCAGCAGAGAGACATGCTCTTGCTCATGGTGCACCGGTGCCACCTTCTGCTAGGCATGGTAAACCTGAGACTAGATATAGGATGGAGTTGGGCAACTAGCTCTGTGCATTGATTTTTGATGCAGGCATCAGGCCTGCTCATTACAGAGACATACACATCGATTATAGGCTGTTACGGATGTGGAGAGGCATTTTGCGTGACATGTATGGCCTGATGTGGTATGTCGTAGGAGCTTCGACAACTACTACGCAACTAGGGAGGACTGTCTGTAGCTATAGACGTATTCAAGCCGCGACATATGATGGACAGTCCACAAGCATCGACTGACATGCATCTCATGATCGTTTACCTCACGGCGTGCGTGATGAGCATGAGGCTTCACTGGCAACATCTGACAGTCATCATGGAGATGAGGCTAGACCATCAGCCACATCGAGTCAGTAGCCTACATCATCCATCAATACTAGTCATGATCATGAGCAGGCTGGACCATCGACCGCCGAGACTGCACTATTGACTAAGGAGGCCTCCACTACTACTGCTCATATTGATGTTGTACTACCACCATCGGATGCATCCATCAGTACTAGTGATCATGATCATTAGCAGGCTCGACCATCGACTTTTGAGGCTGCACCCAGCTTTACTGAGCAGACATCCACTTGTACTACTATTGATGTTGTTATACTACCACTAGTGCCTAATCCATGAAATTTATATTACAGTTGTATATTTTTAGCATTATTCAATTATATATATATATATATGGTCCTTGTACTTTATGTTCATGTTGGAGTTTTACTTAATTTTCATGTTGGTGATCATCATGATGTGGTGTATATTGTTAGGTCATGTTAGATATCTTCATTTCATGTCTAGCTTGCAAATAGATGTGTATATGTGATAGCATGAGTTATTTGAAATATTGAGATGTATATTTGATGTTTGTGTTGTGATGATGTTAATATATAATGTTAATTTGATGTTTGAATGTGTTTATTAGTCGAATATGATGTTTGTACGATGGTTATTATGATCATGATGAGGTTTATTAACTAATTTAATATTAAATGACCATGATATTTATTAAATATTATGTCATGATTGTAATTGTAATTTAAATTTTAATAGTATGTAAAATTGTAAAATGGTAATTGTATTTGTAATTGTAATTTTAATTGAATTGTATGTAAAATATCTATAAAATTGTAATTGTAATTGTAATTGTAATTTTATGTAAAATTGTAAATGTAATTGTATGTAAAATTATAAAATTGTATTTGTATTTGTAATTGTAATTTTAATTGAATCATATGTAAAATATTTGTAAAGTTCTAATTGTAATTGTAAATGTAATTGTATGTAAAATTGTAAATGTAATTGTACGTGAAATTCTAAAATTGTAATTGTATTTGTAATTCTAATATTAATTGAATTGTATGTAAAATATTTGTAAAATTGTAATTGTAATTGTAATTGTAAATGTAATTCTATGTAAAATTGTAAATGTAACTGTATGTAAAATTAAAATTGTAATTCTAATTCTAATCATAATTCATCTATGTGAAATTAATGTAAAATTGTAATTATAATTTTAATTCTAATTGTAATTGTACTTTTAATTGTAATTGCATGTAAAATATTTGTGAAATTTTAATTCTATTAATTTGAAAATTTTAATTGTATTAATGTGAAATGATTTTATTAAAATATTTAAATTTGTCAATTTGCAAAGAATTGTAAAATAACAAATCTAGAATAATATGAATTTTTGTAACATAATAAAGTTTAGAAAATAATGAAAATAAATTCATGTACTTTATAATTATCAATATTTAATTATGATCTTACATACAAAAAAAAGAATTTTATACAGTCCGGTGCGCTTATCATCCTAACACGCACCGGTGCGTTGCATTAATATGACGCATCAGTGCATAACAACTCTACTGCACGAGTAACGAATAAACGCAAATAAAAAAAACACAACTCTATTTTCTTTAAGTGAAAAAAAACAGAAATTTGAAAAATGGGCAGCAAAATATTTTTGAAAATCTAATTATATAAAATAATTCTTTAAAAACTAAACACTTTTCATTATTTCACTATTTTTGCTAAAATTTTTGGCCAAATATTTGCAGGAGACAGACCTGGAGCAAGAGAACAGGATGGCACTATTGAGCAATGAAATGTGTTTGAACATAAGTATTCAGACAATCAGAAACTAAACCTCTGCTGATTCAAACCCTGTATCATAGAATTTGAAACCATCTCATGAATAAATTTGATTATTTTTTTTTACTTTTCTCTGCAGTTTTTTACTTCTTTTCTGCAGTTTTATCCATTTTTACCCTAAACCCTTCATTCCTTTTCATTTTTTCTCCCTGTTTCTGTGATTTTAGAATTAGGGTTCTTAATTTTATATTGATGTCCAACCCATGGGATGACTTTCATAGTTAGATCCCAATCCATTTGTCCATTGTGTGAATTTTTGAAAAAAATGGATTTTTCTTTATCGGTGCGTGCTGCGTACTCTACTGCACTGATGCACTATATTATACAGTGCACCGTGCAAGTATTGTAGCAAAAAAAGTAAAAGAATTTTTTCTAAATCCATGCACCAAATCCGAAATAGGGCACTGGTGCTCCATTTAACTAGGAAACACTGTATAATGTATTACACCATTTTTGTGATGCATTTATAATACCCAACGCACTGTATGGTGTATTATACTTTTTTTGGTGCATTGTTAATATCCCCATGCACCGACTGTGGTGCAGACCTCATGAAAGGTGCACCTGTGTCTTTAGATTTATTTTCTACCTGTAAAAGTTAAGAATTTATTTATAAATATATTAATGAATGATATGGTATAGGTTTCATATTGATAAAGAAATGTCTAAAAAGAGATCAAGTAACAAAAATACTCTTAACACATCAAGAAAAGCAAAAAATTCAAGTTCTTTGTAAATTATTTATAAAAAATATTGTTTTTGAACTATATGTAAGTTTAACTAATATATATTGTTTAGTGTGTATCATGCTGTTACACAAAATTTTGTCACTGTCCCTACAATCCCCAAATCGCACATTGGAGGGCCATTTTTGTGACCAATAAGTAGTGTCATGCTTTGCAAAGACAATCATTCCATCCCTTTACATGAGAGAAATATTCTTTCTGTTGACAATTCCCTAAGCAGAGTTGTAAAAACCCCTATTTTTTCCTTGACGCGAGTAGCCAGTTACACCCTCATGCCAAACGGGAAATTTAACAATGAGCCCAATGCCAGTTGGTGCTATGTGATAGTTAGACACCCATGCAAATTTTTTTCTGGAATTTAAAAAAAAAATAGAGGCGGCGATTCCACTCCAACAACCTTGAGGATGAGTTTTTGGGAGTGGTTGAACTGAAACAACCACGAACGCCTTCCTTTAGTTAGTAGTTTCCACCTTCCTAAAGGATAGGGCTCCCTCCCACCTTTTTAGGGATCCTAACCTCCTCCTTTTCCTCTATAAAAGAAACTATCTCTCTTAGTACAAGCTAGTTGAACTTCGAGAATTAGACATACTATAGCTGAATTACTTAAGAAGATAGAATAAGAAGGAATTACGTCAAGGAAGATTGATTCCATGACTTCTAAGAGAGCTTGAGTCCATGCCTTCATCCCATCTGAATTCCCTGATGAACATTTGAGACGCGCTTCACCTGAACCCCGCTGGAGGAGTCTATGACGTCAAAGCATCGGTTGTACTCTTCCTTCTATTCATTTATATACATGACTATTGTTTGGTTCCACTATTGTGTTATGATGTTTATTTGATGCGATATGTTTAGCCCTCTTTGACTGGCTAATAGTTATGAGTGAAACATTATGTCATATGTTGTTCTTGTTCTTTTTCCTATGTGTAGGTATCTGAGCATAACAACGAACAGATTGTGATTTTCCAAGTCAGGAGCGAGAGGTTACTACTCTTTCTGCAACCTCGATAGCATTGGATTCCAAGTAGGTCAATCTACCATGTATTTTGTTCATTCATTAACTAGGAAGCAACACTTTAGCATGTCCTTTTATTTCTATACCCACCGTAGGGCTAGAGGGATCATCTCTATCTGTAAAGAGTATTTACCTTCATAACAAATTGGTAGCTCCACTGGGGATTAGTGCAAGTTTGTCGTTTCATCATGTTGGGTCAGTTTCATTTCTTGGTTTAGTTAGTTGTCCTTTTCTAGTTTGTTTGTTGATTTTCCATCCTCTGTTCAACTCCATATTATCAAGGTTGACCTCTGCTCGTTAGGTTGTGGTTTTTCCTCTTTCTCCCATAGGTATCTAGCTTGGTATGGTTTTTTTCTGAACAGTCGCGCCAACCCCTATAGATTTTGGTTTGACCTCCTTAATGAGTGTTTTGGTCATTTTTTCTCGCTTCTGGGTTATTTTTGGGTGTGATTAAGCCTTTGGTATTGTGTTGTTTACTGTAGACTTGTTTCCCTTAGTCGTTTTTCCATTTTCCTATTGGTGTCATTTAAGAACTTAGGGTTTTTAAGTGTTCTTGTACACTGAGCCCTCTATTTGAAAACGAGTCTCTTTGATTGTTGTCTATCTCATTTTGGATCATTATTCTAAGTTTTTCTTGATCCTTTAGAGTATTTTCTGGTTCAACGATCATTTCATTTTTTATTGTTCCTTCTTCTTATTACTTTGAGCATCGATTTCTTTGCTTGCTTCGGTCATTTTGGGAAACTCTCTCTTTCATTGAAAGTTTGGTCCATTAGCTTCAATGTTTTTGTGTTTGTTTTGAATTGATTGGGTGATTAAATTTTAAATCCCACATTTGAAAAACTCAAACTAATGTTTATTTTTTTTTGCATTGAATTAGTATTTTTTGTGCTTCATTTCACTGAAAAATTAAAAAAAAATATTTTGCATTCTTTCGTTGCATCGAAATTGAAACGTTCCTTTAAATAATTAGCATTTGTCATCTAGGAAGGAATTTCATTTTCGATTCATTGCATTAGAGGCACTAGAAGCTTTCTTTGTAGAATTTCCTTGATTGTTATTGTTTGAAAGATTTCTATCCTTCTCATAATTGGCATTCATCGAATTGAAATGATGTTCATTTGCATATAGCTTGAATCTAGGAAGTTGAGCTCCAAATTCGATAAGGCCTTGAAATTGAAATATAATCCAAGATCAAATTTAAAATTTACTCAATGAACCTAAGGCAAGATTGCAACCTAACACAATATTTCTAGTGGTATAGGCTAGAGACATGTTCCCATGTCTTAAAACCTAGTAGTTGTCACTTTCCTTTTGGCTTTAGACAACACTAGTACAGACTTGTGCTCCCCATACCATCGCGTATATAAAGGAATACCCCTCTATGTTGCAATCCTTTATCCATAAGAAGCTGAGTCTGCCACCTTGTAACTATGATACACCAAACACAGCATTCGAGGAGACTACCAGCACGTACATTAAGTCTTTGGTCATTTCTCTTTCATTTGATCACCAAGGTGTATATGGCAATTCACGGGAACCTAGTATACCCTCTTGCTTAGAATACCTGAGTAGTAATTTTGGTTTTTTCGTGGCTGTTTAAATAAGAAAAATATCATCAATAACTTGTCCTTTCATGCTTGTTTCAAATTGAAAGTGACTAGAGTCATCTTTTGCCTATTTCTCAACTCTTAAAACATGAAACAATGAATTTTGGTTTTAGTGTTATAAAGTTAATCACCCACGATCACACGCCTATTAAAATTTTTATTACTTGGTCTGATTGATTTGCTTAGTTGTTGATCTTGGAACCTTTGATTAGTTCTCTCTTTTCCTTCCTGTTCTGATATATAGTCAAAGTGGTGGAACCTCCATTTTCATTGTCCTCACTGCCTCCTAGTGGTGGTTCTTTTCCAAACGTTTCTTTTGAAACCCCTCAGTCCACTAGGTCTACTGAGTTTTCACAGCATATTCTACAGTCTACCTAACCCCTTTCTACTCGATATCTGCTTGACGAGCCAGTTGAGTTCAATTGGCCTCCTTCAAGTGCTTGGTTTGGTTTTGAGGAAGAAGGATAATTTCCTCCTCTTATGTTAGGATCGCCTTTTGTTGCTGCTGTGGTACCTCCTAGTTCCCGTAGTCTTTTCTAAGATCTTATGGTAGACTCAGATATGGATTCCTCCAGTCCTGTTGGCAGTGAAGGAATTCCTATTTCCACAGGAGAATATCAACTCTTTCGTGAAGATCTCTCTCGTGCCTCTATCCAATCTTCTCCACCTTCGGCGTCACTTCTGGCTAGCTATAGGTCTTTGAGTTAGATTTTGTCTGGTGTTGCATCCATAGCACAATTCAGCATAATAAATCCTCCTTAGAGTTCGGTCCTCCCTTCACTAGGACCATCACCTTTGGCATCAGATCTGTTGGTTACTGTTACGTCTGTCCTAGTTGAACCTACTATCTGTGTGGCTTCGTCTACACCAGTTGTTACATCTTAGTTGTCAGGATCTTTTCACACTCACAGGTCTCTGTTTCTCAATCCTACATGACATATTAATCCTGGCCCGGGTAGCTCACAATCCCGCGCCACGGAAACTCCGTCTACATATACTATGCCTATGGTTTCTATCTTTTTTTTGATGATTATATGTTGGATATTCACCAGATTTATGCTCCTTTAGCGGAAGCCTCACCTACTCCAAGTGTTGTTTCCACTACTCCCATGATTCTTGGCAGCCTTACTTTTGAGGAGTATCTGTTGGTTGTCTATTAGCAGAGCTCTCAGGGTTCTCAGTAGTCCTAGGCTACTGGGCACCCTCTTTTTCATCATTATGATGTTATTGGTAACCTTGTTTATTCATATCCACTTTATTATGATGAACATGGTACTCCTATTTATTTTCCTCCTACTGAGCCTCATCAATCCGTTTCTCAGTTTAGACCTAATTTTCCTGTACAACCCTCTAGCTTGCAAGGACAACCCTCTTAGGGACAACCTTTAGCTTAGCACGGCCCTGATTTTTGTCTATAGGGGCAACCATATGGTCCACAAGGCCAACCCTTACAAGGAAAACCTTTGGTCCAACATGGCCAACCCTCCGATCTCTTGGGTCACCCTCTAAATCAACTTGGATAATTTTTTGGTCCTGGGGGGCAAATTTATCCACCGAAGGGACAACATGTTGCACCTCAATCATAGCCGCACGTTCAATATGGCCCAAATATTTTGCAACCAGCACAACCCTACGGTCCTGCTCCAGGTCAACCTAGTTATCAGGGATAACCTGGTCTGTTGTAACCATCAAGCCAACCATTCCCACAAGGCCAACTTGGTGGCCCCCAACAACCATTTCAACAGCCGGTTCAACCAGCTCAGTAGCCGTTGCAACCTACCCACCAACATATTCCTTCATTTCCATAGTCGGTTCTACCTATTCACCCTACTCAGCAGCCTGCTCAAACTTCTCTACAAGGTCAACCTGCTCAACCACAGGGCGCTTATTACCTGCAAATTTCATATCAACCAGTATATAGCGTGCCCCATATTCCTTACCCTAAAAATCAACTAGTGTATCAACAACCTCAAAGTCATGCTTACATTCCACATAAGAGTCCTTATGCTTCTTGGCAAGGACCTCAGTGGTCTACTTCGACTCAATATCCTGGTCCTCAACCCCAGTATCAACTGAATTATCCTACTTCTAATCCCTCTGATCTGAATCCTTCAGGACAAAATGTATGGGGACAAAATCCCACTGGCACTGGGTGGAATATAGACACAGGTCTTTATCAAAGACCTCTGATGAATTTTAATACTCAATTACTATTTCTTCCTAAGTTGGAAATACCTGATGTGTCAAAGTTGACAAATGATCCTATTCTTCATAACACGTATTGGCCTCTAGTTCCGACCAAGGTTCCTGGTGATTGTCCTAAATTTGAGGGTAAACCTAGTGAAGACCCCAAATGCATGTTATGACTTACCACTTTTGGTGTTCTTCTAATTCTTGGGTTGATGATTCTATTCATCTCCATCTTTTCCAGTGAACTCTTACTGGTTCCACTGCAAATTGGTGCATTAAGTTGTCTCATAGAGTTTTTCATGATTTCAATTCTTTAGCCATGGAATTCCTTAAACATTTTTACTTACTGATCCACTATGCGACCAGGATGCATCTCCTCACTTCATTGAAACAAGACCGAGCTACTCATATCTTAGATCATATTCATGAGTGGTGGCGTTGTCATCGCATGATCAAATTTGAGATACTTGATCAGCTTCTGACTCATTGGTTGACCACCTCCTTTGTCAATCAGATTGCCAAAGACATAGCTATCGGGGCATGTGTAACCGAGGAAAAAGCCATTGCTTATGCCCAATACCTTGATCTTGTCTACTCTCAGCCCAATGCATTATATGATATCTTACCTGATGCTCCTCAACCTGGAACTTCTAAACCACCAGCGACTCCATCCATTGATGGTATTATTTGTTCTGTATTTCATACTTCTCATAGGTCTCCTTCATCTAATTCTGGGAAGTAGAAGTCCACTTCTTCCACTAATGTCACTTCTCAGTCAACTTCAAATTCTAGAAAACCCGCAGAAGTGAATTTTTTTCAGGCCAATCCTATAGATAACACTTTTAAAGGTAAGAAGAAGGGTAAAGGTAAGGCCAAAGTCGATACCCCGAAACATGATTCTCCAAAAACTTGTTCTGTTGATAGTTCTCGACGTAAAATAAAGTATCCTTGTTTGATTTGTGATGATGAGCACTTCACCAAAGACTATCCTCGACTGTCTGAAGTGAGTCGATTGCTCAAAGGCACCGAAGGATCTCTAGCCATTCTTAAAGAACCTTTCCCTCAGCAGACCTAGATGGTAGAGCAACCCCAATCCTCTGCCCCATTTGGCTCTCACGTGTTTATGATGAATGGTTCTGTACCTGTTTCTATTGCTACTTGATCAAAAGATTATTCTGGTTCGCGTTAGGTTGTGGGGAAGGAGATAGCTCATGGTACTCCTCCTCCACCTGCTTCTAGCTCTCTTGTGATTGAACGGCCTAGCGCTGAATCCATTGTATGACGACTTTCCAAAGGCGTACTCTGTAAGTCTTCGTATAATCCTAACACCTATGCCACTCAGCATTACAGTATTTTTTAGTATTTGGATGAGGTACCATCTGTGATGTCTGGGTTAGAACTAATTCAGAGTTTTCTATCGTAAGGGAAGGCTTTTCTCTCTGTGATAGGTGGGGTCGATCCTGCCGATACTAGCCTTCTCGCTTTTGATTTGGAAAATTGCGTCCCACGACTCCTGCACCAAATTGTGCTCATCATTCAAGTTGGTATTAATGGTTTGAATATTCATTGGGACGTCGTGGATGAGGATGCATCTACCTGTGTTATGTCATCTACTCATTGGAATGCCATTGGTTCTCCAGCTCTTACTTCTTCACCCAATTCCCTTTAAGCATTTGATGGAAGGGAATCTAAACCTCTTCGTGTTCTCGCTAGTTTACCGATTACATTGGAAGGGAAGATAGTAAATGTCGAGGTTGAAGTCGTTGATGCTAAACTCAATTATAATCTTCTCCTCGGATGCAGTTGGACTCATGCCATCCTATGTGTTCCGTCCACTCTCTTTTGTGTTTTGAAATTCCCACACGAAGGAAAGATTATTACTGTCAATCAATTATCTTTATTCACTTATTCTTCCAAGAACAATGTTCCATATGTGGATAAGATTCCTACTCCCTACGAGAGCGTCGGGCCAGGCCTTTTCAATGATCCTGTCCCCATGGGTATTTTTCCCCTTCCACCACCAAGTACTCTTTAGGTCAATATGATTTCTCGCACCGATGACCCCTGGGTTATCCCTCCTCCTGAAAAGATAGATTCATTTGGAGATTTGATGCCATTGAGTCCGATTGCAATTGATTATTGTGAACTCATTGCCACATGGGACACTCCATCCTCTGATTCTTCTCCTTCGGGCATGACTCTTGACATCTATTCTCAATCCCCTTGGCTTGGTGATTTTGATTCACCGGATCCTTCGAAAGAAGTGTTTCCTTCCGATGCGGCCATTGTGGAAACCATGTCTCTCAAATATCTACCATGGTATGATGGTCATCATCGTTCCTCATATCTACCGAGTCTCGCGGCCATGTTTGCCTGTCTTGAGCATTTTTCTTCTGAGGTTCCTTCTCCTCCTCTTCAAACGCCTGTTCATATCCATGAAGTTTTTTCGGAAGGTTACTTAAGTAATATTACATAGACAATTCCTATCAACATTTTCGTTAAACTGGGAATCATTGAGAACATCCATATTGGGGTCGCTTGTTCTTCCGATGAAGTACAAATCTATACTAGCTTTTTTCACGAATTCCGTGATGTCTTTGAATGGTCCTATGAAGAAATGCCCGTCATTGATCCTAGCATCATGGTACATGAGATTCCTACTTACCCTGGTTCAAAACTTGTTCGTCAGCATCTCCATTCGGTGCATCCTAGGAAAGCTGCTACCATTATGGCTGAAGTAGAGAAGCTTCTCAATGTTGGTTTCATTTATCCGATTCCATTGATGGAATGGTTTTCTAATATTGTTCCTGTACATAAGAAATAGGGCAATATTTGTGTTTTTCTTGACTATCCTGATATTAATCGAGCTTGTCCCAGGGATTATCCTACTCCCTTCATCGATCAAATCATTGACGACCATGTCGGGAGCAAGATTTTTTCCGTTATCGACGGTTTTTCTGGTTATAATCAGATCAACATTCTCGCAACGAATCAACACAAGACTACCTTTATCTATCCTTGAGGCACCTTCACATATGAGAAGCTTCCTTTTCGTTTAAAGAATGATGGGGCCACATTTCAGTGAGCGGTGTCTTATGCCTTTCATGATATTCACAACATCATTTAGCCTTATCTGGATGACCTTCCGGTTCATTCGGCTAGGTATAGGGATCATCCTGACCATCTTCGTCAAATTTTTCTTCGTTGTTGACACTATAAAATTCATTTTAATCCACACAAGTGTGTCTTCTGTGTTGATTCCAGTAGACTCATAGGGTTTATCGTGTCCAAAGAGGGAATTCACCTTGATCCTCTCAAAGTTGAGGCTATTATCAATCTCCCCTCTCCTTCCTCATTGCATCAGTTGCAGAGTTTACAAGGGAAAGCTAATTTTCTACTCCATTTTATACCTAACTATGCCAAAGTAGCTAAAGGATTGACACGATTGTTGAAGCAAGGAGTTCCTTTTTTTTTGGATGAGATCACTCATAAATATTTTGTTGCGTTGAAAAAATTGCATGTCAATGCTCCTCTCCTCCACCCTGTAAATTATCATTGTGACTTTTCCTTTTATTTAGTTGTTGCTTTCAGCATGATTGCCATGGTTTTGGTACAAGACGATGATGACAGTCATGAGAATGTTATTTATTACTTGTCTCCTAACCTTTTCGACCTAGAAACACATTATGATCATGTCGAGAAGTTAGCGTTGGCTGCGGTTCAAGCTGTTCAAAATTTTCATCATTATATTCTTTTGCGCATAGTGATGGTGATTTCTAAGTGGAAACCTATGATCTACATATTGTCTCGAAAATTGATGCAGGGAAAATACTCAAAGTGGATTGTAATCCACCAAGATTTTGATTTGGAATTTACTGCTGTCGAGTATAAGAAATCATTAGTCTTTGCTGATTTACTCTATTCTCTCCCATTCAACTCCACTCCTTCTCATTCTGAGGAATCCATCCCAAAAGATTCGATTTTCTTAATTAGCACCCTTGATCCTTGGTATGATGATATCATCATTTATCTCCAGACTTCAACTTTTAGATCTAAGTTGACGAAGGATGCTCGCCGATGCATCCGCCATCAGTCACATCCTTATCGTATAGTTGGATATACTCTCTATCGTATTAGATTCGATTCCATACTCCGACGATGTTTGACTCTCAAGGAAGCTGAGAAAGCTCTAAATGATTTTCACAGTGGTGCCTATGGTAGTCACATGTCTAGTTATGCTACTGCATAGAAGATTCTTCATGCTGGTTATTTTTTTCCTTCTATTTTCAAGGACTGCATTGTCGTAGTTCGTAAATTCCATGAGTGCCAAATTTATCAATGCAAGATGCATGTGCCACCCGTTCCTCTTCATCCTGTCATTACCGTTGGTCCCTTTGCAAAGTGGGGCATCGATTTTATGATGTATAACCCTCACTCGGCCTAGGGGCATGCTTATATTATCGTAGCCGTGGACTACATCACCAAATGGGCCAAAGAAATGCCTACACTTACCACCGACAATAAGACAGTTTCCCAGTTCATATTAAATCACATTATTGCTAGGTTTGGTGTCCCTCAAGCCATCATTACCGATCATGGTTTCCATTTTCAACATTATATGGTGGCAGAGTTGACTTCCAAGTTAGGTTTGTGTCACGAAAACTCAATGCCATACTACCCTCAAGCCAATGGCCAAGTTGAAGCTCTGAAGAAAGTTCTTGTCACCATGCTTTAACGTACAATTGGGATCCATAAATCCAATTGGCATCTCATGTTATTTTCAGCTCTTTGGCTATACCGAACCTCAGTTAAGAATGCAACGGGGTTCACTCCTTTCCAGTTGGTTTATGGCCTAGAAGCTACTCTCCCGATTGAATGTGAAATACCTTCGCTCAAGTTGGCTTTTTAATTACTGCCAAATACTTCACTAGAAGAAGAGCACCTCCCTTATTTAGAAATGTTGCATGAAACCTGTTGCTTTGCTACTCTTTTTATTGAAGCACAAAAAAAGTGGGTCAAAGCTCATTTTGACCAGTTAGTTTCCCCTCATTTTTTCATTGAAGGAGATCTCGTCCTCTTGTATGACCAAGCTCATGATAAGCTAGGGGCAGGTAAATTTCAACCTATGTGGTATGGGCCCTACATCGTTAAATGTGTATTGCAAAAACGTGTATTGCAGAATGGGGCCTATTGATTATGAAGGTCATCCTCTTGAATAGCCCAAAAATGGGTTGTATCTCAAAAAATTTTATGCATGAGTCATCCATGTGTAATAGGTGTACATAGGTGTTGTTTTCATTTTTGTACATGTTTTTGGTTTGGTGTGCTTTGTGAGCATTTTCCTGCTTATTGGGTCTTTCTTATTGTGCAGATGTCTATTACCCCTTATGTCGGTTTCACAGATGGTGCTTCCCACAATACCAGGAATTTGTCTTTGGAAGCCTCGGTAATTTATGATCTTGCTAGTGAGTTGATAGATCTGCAAGGTATTTTTCTAGGACGAGCTACGAACAATGTCACTGAATATAGCACTCTCATTGAGCTACTAACCAAGGCAATCAACCTCGGCATACGCACATTGCTTGTAAATCTACATTCACAACTTGTCGTTCTGCAACTCGATGGTCATTATTCAGTTAGAAATCCACACATTCTGAGATTGTATTTACATATTCATTTGTGGGAAAGACATTTTGATTTTATTACATATCAACATATTCCTAGACGAATGAAAACATTAACTGATGTAGTGTCTAACATTGTATTAGATAGACATTTGTGTAATTTGTAAAAGCATCTTCATATGTAAAAGATCCATGTAGGAAAAAAAAAAATATATATATATATATATATACCGCATGTTTGCAACTGTGTGCATCATAACTTCAAAAAATATATTTGTGTTTCTGTTACGTCCTTAGACATCATGTCTGTCAAAAAATGTAGATAAAAATAAAACCTAGGTGTCTAATCAGCATGCTGCTCATGATAACATGTCATTGCCCATACAAGCTGCCTCAACAATCAGTGAATTTGGCTGGGCACCCCTACGGTATGACTTTGGTATGCATGAGGAACATCACCAAATCGTGCATAATCTAGGACTGCTTATTTGATTCCCTCAAGATTGCGCACTATCTCATCTTCGTCGCCACCCTCACCTTGAGGGTCGACATCGTGAGGGATTTGCCTCGCTATCAGTGACATGCCGACAGGTCTCTCTAGGAAAAAATATGCAATCACATGAATTTAATGCCAAAACACGCATGAATAAAAAAATCATAATACTCATAAAACTTAAAAAATGAGTCTCACCCAAATTTTCATCCTATTCCTCTCCCTCTAGGAGTGGAAGGTCCAGATAATCAATGAAATTTGTACTAGAGTAGGGCCAGTCCTCCACGAAAATCAATTGTCAGCGGAGCTAATAAAATAATTCTAGTCTCCAGGACATCTGTTGACCACCCCTTGCCCTTGGCATCAGAGCTGCCCATCGAGCCATCTGTTGTTCTCTCACTGGTGGTGTTAGGACTATTACCTCCTGTTGCTCGAAAATGGGTAGTCATTCCAAGAAGAAAGCTACCAGAATAAATCCATAACCAAATTATTTCAGTTTTCTCTTATTCAATTTTGTTAGCTAGCGCTTCATGTTTATTGTCACGGTCTCTTTTGTGTTATAGATGGTCGGTTCCAAGTAGTCTACAGCAAGAAGCAATTGTGTCTTTTTTGCTTCGTGTGGTGCTTCTGACCCCATAGCTCATGTGATGGTATGTAGCACCACTCTTAGTGTCAAATCTGGGATAGTCTAGATATCAAATTTCCCACTACCTCATCCCTTCCATGCTCCTGGACATACCCTGTCTATCACCATGGTCATGTTTTCCATGCAAGGCCAGGTGCCAGTTAGGATTGGTGCTGCTCCCCTCCGCGATAATCCTATTATGAAATAGACGTTAGAGACTTAAATCTCAAGTTCTTGATCCCGAAGGATGAAATTCTCTTAATTTTTGTCCCATATGCTGACCAGATACTGTAATAACTCTGGTTGGGCTAACAGACATGGCGTTAGGAAGATTTTTTTAGACAACAGTTTCTGAGAGCTTCCATGACTCTCTCATTTTCCATGGCCATCTCGTCTTCTTCGCTATGTTCTCGTTCTTTCCATTCTATGACCATTTTTCCTCTTTCTACCTGCAAACACATTCATATGAGTGGTATTAGCCATTTTTGAACCTTAAATGTGTGAGTAATTCGGGTATTTTATTAGCATTTTTCATAAAAATGGTTTTTGTTGTTGGTGCGACTATTTCCCAAACAATTGTGCCAATGGGTGTGCCCTAGTGTAGAAAATTGGGCGGTTGGCATGACTAAATGCCCAAAACCCGTGCCAACCACCATGCCCTAATATATACATTTCCTCCCCTAGAATTCAGAATTCGAAATTGTAGATAGTAAGAAATGACTTAAAATTACAAGAGAGATCTCGGCTCTTACTTGGAACTGACGGATTTGAGACTGGTCTGCTAGATTGGTCATTATCATCACCACAAGATTGCACAGTGAAATGGGTGACTATTGCTCCACAAGAGGTAAAAAGTGAAAATTAATTACTTTTACAATTTTTGGCATTATATAACCTTTTCACAACCCTAATTAGTTTTTAACACATATTTTTCGATTATTTCATTATATTATTCTCAAGAAATGGGTTTTACACATGTCTCTTGTGCAACAACAGATTTTTCATGCAACAGTGATGAAGTAACGAGTTATATTTTATACTTTTTTAGACTCGGTAAAAACACGAAAAATTCACTATCGGAGTCATCTTTCAGCTCTTTTCTGACTCTCTAAAATTGAAAATATTGTCGAGATTATTGTCCTTTTGAACTCTTTAACTCGCTGCGAAACGATATCTACCTAGTATACATTTACCCCTTTTTCGGGGTGGGATGGATTATTTACGAAAAAGGAATACCTTAGCCTATCGCAACTAAGAGGTTCTTTCAAACATTGTTCTCTACCTTTTTGGATCTAAGAGACTATTTACGAAAAGGGCCATGTTGGATTTTTCTTTTCTTTCTTCTTTTCGAACTCTCTAAACATGAAAAGATGTCGATTTCTCCCTTTGTCAGACTTGTTAAACCCTGATGACATCGAACTTCGTGATCATGACATTATTCAAGTTCCTCCTTCCCAGGGCTCATAAAATGTACAAGGCTGGATTTGTCCGAAGGAAAAACTTATAGCACAAGCACATGCTATCCCCTTCAAGCTTGTTTTAAAAAATAATTGGGGTACTCGCCAGAAATGGTGGGTGGAAATGGAACCAAGTTTTAGCTATGTTGGCAGTATGTCGCTCTTGAACATGGCACTTGTCTGCATTCATGTCGGGTTGGGGACATCTCATTCATCATTTTTTCCTCCATGGGTTTGGGTAATCCTTTTAGACCTCTGATCTACTCTCTGCCACGTCATCATGACCTCACATCCTTTGATGTCAAATACTACCAAATCTAGTGTCATGCTGCTGATATATTCAAGAGAAGTTTTCTTTTGCAGTTTTCACGCTTCCTCTGATTCTCTGTTTTCCCTGATTCACTTTCATCATGTTCCTCTGTCTTGTGTCGATAATGTGGGAAACATTATGGCCCTCCTTCGACTAGATCACTTCCTGTCGACTTCTGCTCATTATCTAGGAATTTGATCTAGAGACTCCCTTCTGGTACCTTAGAGCTTACATGCCTCAATGGCAGGCTTTTCACATTCAATGCAAGGTTCACATCATTGGCCTTCGATCGAGTGATTCTGCGAGTGTTCGACATTAGATCATTGTTCACATTCTGTAGATTGTACCTTTTGTACCTTGAGGGCCATCATCATCATTGGTGGTTTCTCTCGCATTTGTTAATGGCTTTCATCATTGGTTGGTAATCACACGATTTTCTTGCATGCTCGACTTCAGCTCATATATTCGCATGCTCGAAATTGTACCTGTTCAGGTCAAGATGGAGAGCAAGACCCAGGGTTTTATCTGATGAAATCTATGCTGCATATTTTTGTGGATTATTATGACATATTGCATGACTCTCTTGATTGGATGGCTACGACCATACCTGAGTATATTTATTGATCCTTACTGCTGGACGGCTGCGTCCATACCTCGGATCTCAGTTTTTATATACTCTATTATGGATGGCTATGCCCATGCCACATGATTCATGTATCACAGATATCAGTTGTATTTGTAATTGCAGGTCTTTCGATAGCAGTGTTTTGTTCAAACACATTCTCATAAAGAATTTCACCCCTTCCTTTCCCTCATACTTCATGCTTTAGGGGGCATATGTTACACATGATTTTTTCACTGTCCCTAAAGTCCCAAACTTGCACATTGAAGGGTTGTTTTTGTGACCAATAAGCAGTGTCATTCTTTGCGAAGACCATCATTACATCCCTTTACATGAGAGGAATATTTCTTTTGTTGACAATTCCCTTAGTAGAGCTGTAAAAACCCCCCTTTTTGCCTTGGCGTGAGTAGCTAGTTACACCCTCGCACTGACCAGGAAATTAAACATTGAGCCCGTTCTAGTTGGCACTTTGTGCCAATTAGACACCCGCACTAAGCTATTTATGGAATGTTTTTTAAAAATAGAGGCGGAGATTCCACTCTGACCACCTCGAGGATGAGTCGTTGGGATTCGTTGAACTGAAACAACCACGAAATCCTTCCTTTAGTTAGTAGTTTCCACCTCCCTTTGAACTATCCTAAAGGATAGGGCTCCCTGGCACCTTTGTAGGGATCCCAACCTCCTCCTTTTCCTTTATAAAGGAAACTATCTCTCTTAGTACAAGTTAGTTGAACTTGGAGAATTAGACATACTATAGGTGAATTACTAGAGAACATAGAATAAGAAGGAATTACGTTGAGGAAGCTTGATTCCATGACTTCTAAGAGATCTTGAGTCCATGCCTTCATCCCATATGAATTCTCTGATGAACATTTGAGACGGACTTTGCCTAAACCCCGTTGGAGGAGACTGTGACGTCAAAGCACCGGTTGTACTCTTCCTTCTATTCATTTATATACATGGCTACTGTTTGGTTCCACTATTGTGTTATGATGTTTATTTTATGCGATATTTTTAGCCCTCTTTGACTAGATAATAGTTATGAGTGAAACCATTGTTTCGTATGTCGTTCTTGTTCTTTGTCCTATGTGCAGGTATCTGAGCATAACAGCGAATGGATTGTGATTTTCCAAGGCAAGAGCGAGAGGCTACTACTCTTTCTGCAACCTCGACAGTGTTGGATTCCAGGTAGGTCAATATACCATGTCTTTTATTCATTCATTAACTAGGAAGCAACACTTTAACATGCCCTTTTGTTTCTAGACCCACCCTACGGCTAGATGGATCGTCTCTGTCTACAGACAGGATTTACCTTCATAACACATGTAGAGCCACAAAATGATGAAGCTCGATATGATTATTTCTGATCTAGGACTAGAAGAGCATAAACGTTTAATGGAAAAATTTCTAAAGGATGAATCAGGTGAATGATAAAATACTATCGATCCAATATGAGTTTCTTTTTTTAATTATCATTAACAATATACTTAAAATTATTAGATAACATGTGTCAAATAGTCTACTAATTCACATCTGTTTAATGTTCTACGAGGACAAACAACTCAATTGTTCTAAGAAAAGAAAAAAAATAGAACATGCAAATGAAAATCAATTGCTCCTTAGCTCATGTGGAGTGGTGCTAGAAGTTAATGAAAGGGGGAAAAACTACATAAGTTTGAGGGATCTAGTGGAATGAATGTATAGACGTTCTTTCCAACAACAACACCATGCCTCAAATGTAGTATGTAATCATTGAATTTTTCGATCATTAGGTACAATAAATAAACAATTTGGAATTAATTATAAATTTTCAAGAATTTTCTTGCATAAAATAAAAGAAAATGGAACCCATTCAGCACATTAAATAGGACGACAAGGAAGAAAATGGTTGATCTCTAAGTTTGTGAGTAATTGTTACTTCCTTATAACAACTTAACTAGATTCAATTTTTGTATTTTTTAATTTTATAAAAAAAAATCATCATTGAATGTATTCAAACAGGTGCTAACATACAAATAAGAACCATCAGACGAATTGATTGAAATTTGGTTAAATATGGGTTGTGAGTATACGTTGGCATATCAGAATTTACTTATGGAATTTGTAAGCATCTATCGATCTTGTTTTACTTAGCTCCGTCTATAATTAATAGAAAAAAAATATGTCTTATATTAAATATATGATTTGTTATGGGGTATAAAAATTGTAGGACACAAAATATGGAACTGCGCCAATAGATGAAATTTTGAAAAATGGCATGGTACATGGTTTTGAAAGAATGTGTATAGTTTATGAGTCAATTTTTGTTATGGTATGTCATTTTTATTTTCGATTTACATTGATGTATATTACTTAATATTGCAATTTTCATTATTCTCACCAATGCATATACACTCATTTCAGTTTATTTTTATGTTTGTAGATGGAAGGTGAAGAGGAAGAAAACAATCAACACTGTGAACACAAAATTTCTAAAAATAACCCAAGTCATGGAAGTAGCTCTAGCAGTGACATCAGTTCAAGCGAAGAATGATGATAACTATGTTTGGATATCAAAGCAATGTGTTTTATTTTTTGAAATATGTCTGTGAAATCAGACATTTTGTTTAATGTAAAGGACATAGTGTCCCAATTGAAAGACAAAGGGATACAAATATTAATTGTGCCATTTTGTATGATAAATACTGTCCTATTCTTATATATTATATATATAATCATAAAATATGTTTTAATTTATTCTATTGCGCTCTCCATTGTCGCTATTTCATTCTGCATTGTCGTTCTCAAATGCACTAATGAAAATTTAATTCATATGAATATTGTTATAAGATATATATGTGTCGACTTTTGATGAATAATGAATTTTAAAAAACCACAATATTTCTGATATGATATAACAAATTAATCCAAACAACACATTCAAATGCATTAATAAAAATGTAATTAATATGAATATTATCATAGGATGTGTCGACTTTTGATGAATAATAAAATTAAAACAATCACAATATTTGGATTGTCACAGGTCAATGTTTCTAAAAAAATAAAAACAAAAACCGATGTGTGTTAGTAACTTTCAACCGGTGTGTTTGTGTGTCTATATGCACCGGTGCCTATATGCACCAATATTTATACACACCGATGCGTTTATGATCTATGGGCACCGCACAAATACCAATTCTAGTTATAAATATCGGTGTGTTTGTGTGATACTACGTACCAAGGCATTTATGTATCTATAAGCACCAGTACATTTGTATGATCCATGTGCACCACACGAATACTGATACCAATTATAAATCTCGGTGCCTTTCTGTGTTATGGCGCACCAGTGCATCATAAAGGTATATGCACCGGTGCGTTGATACAACCTATGGGCACCGCTCAAATCCCAAGACCAATTAGAATGGCCCTATGCGTTGTATCACCAACACTATGCCTGGTGTTGTTTTATACCTTAATGGCCCGGTGCATTCTCCTTCAACCATCCCGGGGCACCTTCTAAATGTACACACTGATGCTTTAAAGCCAAAGTAGTGCACTAATGAAAAAACCATCCGTAATAACCTCCGACCACCCATTTTTTTTAGTTGTGTTGAATTTCCATTAAAAGCTCTGCCAAAACCTTCGTTCCCAGAAACAGATGTGGTAGCATATTTTTTTTTGATAATTTTTTCCAATTTTATAACACTAAAAACCTCCTTTATAACCTCCTCTAGAGGGTCTTTTCCTTGTAGTGATAAGCTTCTTCATATTTGACTCTTGAGGAAAATGATCTAAACAATTGGAAATGTTATTTTAAATATTTGAGGGCTTTAGAATGAGATTCAGAGTAGTTTATATTATCCTTCTCAGAGTTGTAAGTGGAGACTTTAGGGAATGAGATCATAGGGTCCGAAGTAATATGGGTGCTCTCTTTCCAAAACCTCCTGGATATGATTTTTTCAGGGTCTAATACCAATGAAGTTTTTTGTTGAGAAGTGTTAGAGTGAGTATGAGGTGTTTTAAAATCTAGGATGATCAAAGGAATATTTAAATAGTGGATTTGAAAAGGAGAGAGATATTCAGACTATAACTCCTTTATCTCACCTAGTTAAGGGGTGTACAGTATCATACCAAGGGAAAATATTTTGACTCTTCCCCGGAAACAACACGAGAAGGTATTGTAGCTCCTAGAGAAAAATCTCTGGTTGAGGACAAGCTAGCTCCAAAAAAATATAATTCTCTCTTTAAGATTGATTTAGTACTACTCAAGAGATAAATGTAAAATGATTTAAATTTTTTCTTCAATTGCACTTCTTAGTGGCAGATTCAATATACACATAAACAACATATCATTCCAAATTGTAAATGTTTAGGTTTGGTGGTCTACACATAGAAAATGTAGCTTAATTTATGATTGTAGTAAACATGGAAAGGTGATGTATAAGAAAGAAACATATTGCAAAGGGTTGAAAACAAACAAAATCCTATGCAATAAGTTCGAGTAGAATAATGAAAATAAAAAGGAAATGAAGTGCATAAATTATGGTGCACATTTAAAGGCTCACAACTCAATATATGACAAGTAATTTCTGCTATATCATAACACGGGTCTATATACAACCTCATAGGAACCATCTGCTATTAAATAACATAGATAAATCTACAATCTCACACATACCATCTTATACAACATAGCATAATAAAATATATGATTGAGGAGTGAATCGAGCAGCTACAAATTACACAATTTCTGAAGAAGAAAAGTACACATGAATTGATACACATAGGAAGAAATAATAGTACATATTCTAAATCATGGAATCACTAGAAGCTTCTTCATTAATATTGAAGAATGAAATACATGTCACAAGCCCAAACATGTTAAAATTTCAAAATGATTACAATCTCCAGAAAGGGAATATCGAACCAAAATATGGAACCACCTCTGAAAACATAATTCAGAACCCTTACTTCTGAGTTCCACTTCCCTTTTACATGGAGATAGATCTCAAAAAATAGTTAAGAGATATATTTAATGATACAACTATTTGAACCCTAACGGTTTCATCATGTGAATGGCCTATTTTTCCTAATGGTTACCTAATAAACATGATTCTTTTTTTGAAAGTGAAAATTTAACAAAATATGAAAAACATTAGGTGTCATAATTGACACGACATAATATCTCCATTGTTGATTTGTGTGATTCCCTAAGTTGGACTAAATTTCAATTAACAGGGTTAGTGGTAGGTTGATGATATGGGCATGCCTCTGCCATTGTATTCATCCTATGATTACCTATTGTTTCACCTGTCGCATTCTCCTTCTAACCGCTTTGATTTTCCCTTTCTTGACTTGGTCGTGATTTGGTGTTGTGACATTGGACGCACTCTACACTAGATAATGATGGAACTAGATTGATATCTACCGACCCATTTATCCTCCATACTCTCAATAGTGTATTATAATAGCTTTAACATATCGTAACTCTACTAAAAGAAAGGTTAGGAAATAAAAAAATTATGATTTCCTTCAATTCCATTTCTCTTAGCCCCCTCACTTTTTTTCCTCCATAGGACTCCGTGTTATGACCAAAGGCTTAGGGCTTAGGTTCTAGGGCCTTTATTATCCATTCAGGGTCATATAACTTAGTGTATTTTTTCTCTTCCTTGGGACTTCTGAGATCCACGACAAAACAATATTTAACATCATATCTGCTAAGGCATCATAACTTTTTTCAAAAAGCTTTTCCAATGGAGTTCTGATATTTACATCCATGGTATGCTCCATTAGAGTTGGGTTCTCATCCCTTATCTATGCCCTTGGTGCTTTGGGTCCCTATGAGCAAGTTCCACTCAACATCAGATATCCTTCCATCATCACATCATAAATTTCCCCTAAAATAATTAGACAGCAGTTAGGAAAACCTCAACTTCTAAAATTATAACCTTTTAGATTATGTCATGCTAATGTCATCAACTCAATGTGGTGCCTCCTTAATGGTGTTAGGTTTCCACCCCAAAATGCCTAAACCCACTTCCACCTATCCTCATACTACCACATGCTTGTCCTCCATACTACCACCTCATGCTAATTTCATCTGCCTGGTTTTCTTCTCACGGTCGCTCCCATGTGTTCTATCAAAGGAGAGAGAAAGGGTCCTTTAGCTTTGTAATGATTTCGTTTGTAACTCTTATCCTCCGCAACCCTTGGCACTTGCAAATAAATTTGAATTTTTAAGGAGTCAAGACACTCTCAGGTCTGACCTCCAAAATTTCAGATTGGAATGGACAGAAATTTCGACATTTTCCTATTGTGATAATCCCCTTCCAATATTGGATTCTGATATGTCACATGCTTTAGCCCTTACTGATATCCAATGTTCTAATAATTGTCTCCTGAATTTCATCTCTCCCTTTCTATTTTGGTGTCTGAATTTGGGCTCCCTAATTTAGGCTCTCCCTTTTGGCTTTCCCTTTAGTCAACCAAGATTTAACCAATCCTCCTCCCTACTAGAGATGAAAAATTGTAGCATTTTACAGAAATACAATATGGTATGACAAATAACAAAAAACTCCATTATGTTGAGGAAGATTTAAAAATTTTATTGTGAAGAGCTCCATATTTTTCACAATGAAAAATTTTCTTCACAATTCATACACACTCACTAAATAATAATTTTGTTCATGTTGACACCTATAAACAATGTTTGCCCCTACAACTATCTTATTAGTTGGATTTAGGAATAAGTGCATACCATATTGTGAATATCACCATGTATACCACTATTTTCAATAATACCAATGCAAATTATGGTCCCATACAATATTATGGGTAATATTTTAATAATAAATAATCATCTCTTCATATTCTAAATATCATTAGTCAAGAATGGAAAACAAAATGACTTAAAATGAAAGAAATTTAGATTAACAATACATTTATCTTTCTGCAGTGGCTTTGTAAGAATAGAGCAAGGGATTAGAGCCACAATTCACTGAGTTTATTACCAAGTCTGTTATAGGTTGAAATTTATCCAATGCAACCAATAATTTGTATAATTAAAGATATTTAGAATATGAAATATCTTGGTAGAAATATCTTCAGGTAAACATAAATTTTAGTGAACACCTTTAAATAATGTATTTTGCAAGAAATCATGAATCTAAACAATAAAAAATTCTCAAACGATCATGTTTTTTCCATCTATAGAATGAGAGTTATCTGCACCAACAATTGTTAATAGATATATGGGGCTGCAGGTCCTTTATGATGGAGAGAGAGTGTTCTTTTTTTTTTTGGTACCCTTACACATATCACTACTACGTTTATTTTTCATTATTTCATTTTAAGTTGTCTTTCATATATATATTTTACAAATGTATTTGTGTAGGAGAACAATTACATAGAGTGAATTAATAGATAAAAGGTTGTTCTCTCATAATAAATCCTCTTTGTAGACTGGAAGCTCTCTCCACATGCATTTATTAATGTCTATGAAGAAATGCAGTTTCATAGAGTTGTTGATATGCATAGAATGAAGGGTGTACATAGGACATGGAATGCCTAGGAGAACAAGGATACAAATATGGAACTGACCTAGAAGTTTTTATTGTGTGTAATCAATAATGTGTGAATTATGTGACATGTTCAAGAGATCTAAGGTGAAAAATGGACATGTATTTTCTTGGTTGAGGGAGATAGAATAGGGTGATAGGGAGAATTCTTGAATTGACCAATAATTTGTCAATAAAGAAATACAATATATTTATCTGTTGAGGTTGAAGGATATAACATGATATTATACACTCAACCAGCCAATGCAATAACATTAAGGTTGTAATGAAAGCTTTCCATAAAAATATTGGCACAACGAAAGTTTTTTTTATGGTTATCTTTGTGTAATAAGGCATATGTGCACGACTATGCAGGAAGTCCATTGTGTAGAGGAAGCTTTTAAGATATCATTTCACAGACCTAGACATTAAAGACAATTACAAACCTTATGCACAATTCATACATTCTCATACTCATAAACAAGTTTTTTAATCACAAAATCTATTTTTTTTTCATATAGATATATATGAACAATGTTAGTCCTCACCACTATGTGATTTGTTTGATTTAGTAAGAACTGTAGACCATATTGTAAATACCTATATGTATACCACTTTTTGCAATAACATCCAGGCAAGTAATGGACCCATATGATATTATTGGAAATATTTTAATAATAAATAATTTATATCTCTGTATTTTGAATATCATTAGTCAATTAAGTAAATATTTTGGAGAGTGCAGAATTTTTTTTTACAATATGAAATTAGGCATATGTCCAGGAGTGTGGAGGATGATTTCAAGATTTCATAGTTAAGGACCTTTCTAATTAACTCTTTAAAGGTTGTGTTCTCATAGTTAAATTTATCATAATTGTATTGAGCATGAAAGTAAAATAAAAAAAATTATTCCAAAAAATGTGAAATATCATGAGATTAGAAAATATGTAAATTTTATGTAATGGGAAAATGTGAAATATCTTTAGATTATGAACTAATGTTAAAAATTTTCTTCTACATCTCTGTCTTCTCATACGTATCATGCCCACTTAAATTTCTAATAGTTTTGAATGGAAAATAGTTTAAGATTAATTTTTTCTTTGCACCCATGTTATCTCAAACATTGTCCTCCTACATATATTAATATATTTACTTGTTTTTCTAGTAGTTTTCAATGGAGATGTCAATAATGGCAAATACAGAGCCTTGAAGTAAAGGAAATTTAGATTGATGGTATATTTCAATTGATAGAGAAACTTTTCACAACTCTTCCCATAATGAAAGCCCTTCATCAAAATATCTGTGCATGGTGAAAGCTCTTCCCAAATCACATAATTAGCCAAGGAAACTAATTAATCGATTAAAAGTTGTGTGGAGTGTAGAGAAAACTCACCATAATCAAATTTTATCTCAGGTAGCACTTCATGATTTGCAACTCTTTCAAGAAATGAAATGCCTGAAGCTATTCCTTGGTCAACAAAATTTTCAATAATCAATTTTGTGAAGGAATCTTTCAAGATTTAATTGTGCAGATGTAAGAGGATGAGGAAAAAGAAATTTGTATGGTTGAACCTTCATTCCTTAGTTTTTACAGTCTTGTATACATTACTCATTCACATGTACTAATGTTCTATACCATTAATTACTGAATATTAGAAAGCTACACAATTATTTAATTGTGTAGAATTCCTAATCATTATATTATCTTATAAAGGGAAGCCTTGTTTATGCGTGTTTCACATACAGAAAATTTCTGATCTATATCATATGAAGACTTATATAAATGCGCTTATATTAAGGTTCAAAACAAGAAACATTGATACATCATGCTAAGTGCCTAAGTGCCTAAAGATTGTAGGGATTTTTAATGAAAGTTATTCAAATCTAAATAGCTACCATTGGTGATTGTATTATTTGAAAATCTATTTCTTAGATCTAGAACTGTTGTCAAATGTTGATTTTTGTTTTAATCAAGAAAAATTATATATATATATATATATATATATATATATATATATAACCATATGTTGAAAACCATATAAAATATGTTATTATCATATTCAAAATATGGGTATTAAAAACAAACTTGATAAACATTATCAGGACATTAACACTAAGAGTTATTTTGTGATACATAAAAGGTTGCGAGGGAAGCATAATTACTTCATTAATATTCATATGCAGAATTAAACCGAGCTTTTATTGTGTAGAATGAAATAGTATGGAGGAACTAAAATGAAAATTTTGTCTAGATTTTTCTATTCCATGGAATGAAATATGTATAGTTCTCAAGCCATTGTGCTAGCACTTTTTTATTCAAAGATGTATGTCTAAGATCCAAAATTATTGTCGAATTTTCAATTTCATTTTAACCAATAAGATAACAAAAAATATAATAGAAAATTTCAAAGAATATATTTCTAAATTTATGGAAAACATTATCATAACATTGATACACGCTTATTTTGAGTAACAATTTCATCCAGATTGAAATGTCAATGACCATAGCCATAATTCAAATATATATGAGATCATATTTAAAAAATACTAGTTAAAGACAAAGTGGTTAAATAGTATTGGAATTGGACAAATGACAACTCAAATTAAATGTGTTTGTTCTAGAAGAAATGAGAATTGTGCTTCAATAAAACATAACACCAAAAGTGGCATTTGTAATGAAAAAAATAACTTGTGTACAATAATTAGAAAAGTTAACCATAACATAATCCAAAAAGGTAATTTGCTAATATTAGCTAATATAAATCAAAATGTTGAATAATTCGAGAATACTTACATTATGAAAATTTACTTATCATGACTATGCTTCTATTAGATGTGTTATGATGTCATCAATTTTTCACCCAACAAACCCATTCACTATAGTTTTAATGTAATCAGTGTCAGGTGAAACTGTATTTTATATTTGATGTTTTTATTGAATATTTCTTTTTCAATTTTCTTAACCCTTCTTGAAATTGGGTAGTTCAAATAGAGTTCTTCTTATTGAATTTAATAAAATTAATTAGACATTTGGTAATTTTTTCTATAGTAAGATCATTGATGTTATCAAACTGTGCTACCATTGACTATTTTATGCACTCTAATTAAATTTTTAACATGTAACTTGAAACTAATTCAGAATGGCACACGATGCGTGAACTGTCTAAGCATTGTATAATCTACATTCCCCTAAGATATAAATCAATAATTTTCTTTGTTAGCTCATCATAGTTATAAATTATTTCATGAAGTGTATTTATTCTCTCTAAGAATCTAAATTCTAATTTATTTATTCTATTAACAAATGGAACCTCTTGGTTTTTCTTCACGAAATCAAGGAGTAGTGCAAGCCTCTAAATAAAATGAAATAAATAATTGTTTGTGAATTTCTTGTGTTCCTCAATATTATTGTTAACCAAATTAAAAAATGTGATACTTTCCAATTGTGAATGCATTAAATCAAAAATTTCTTGCCATACATTATCAATAATTTCATATTTTCATCATATGTTATTAATAATATGTTACCTCAGTGCATTAAGAAAATTGATATCTTTGTTAGATGTTTGCGGTGTTGTAATAGAAGAACTTGGCAATGAAGTTGCTTGTATTTTCAATATAATGATTAACAGAGGAACTAGATTTAGAATGTCTTCTAGATTTTTTAATCTCTCTTTTAGCCTTATCTTTTTTGTATTTTTCTTTTCAATAGTTTGAGAAACTACATCATGATCCAGATTTTTTTGGGAGGCCTCAAAGATTTAAACAATTGAAATGGATCTAGCCTGAGTGCTGGAAAGTGTAACTAGATTCAGTCTTCAAAATGACTTGGTAATTATGTATTTATGTAATGAAGAAGACAAAAATAATAAAATGTCTTTTTCAAGTGTGCTCCTTGACTTTCAAGGGAAAAGAGTTTTATTATAGATCAAATAATTCTTGTTTATGAAATTTAAGTATTTTCAATCTTGTCATAAATGTAGGAATTAGATTCATGTACATGACTTGTAATCAGTCAAACAAACAATGTAAATATACCTCCAATACCTTGTCATCACTACTGGAAGATAAGCCTCACAAGTTGGGTTGAAGGCACTACTGAATTCCCTTGGAAATTTGGCTTATGAAATCTCACAACCATTGATCACCAGGTCGTCTTATTATAGATGTAAAAAACTATTTATACCCTAGTAAATTGCGTAGAATAAATAAAATCACAGTTCGAATATCTCTAATAATTTCGGATCAGTATCAGGTGACAAAGTGTGAGGTACAGTCTGAAAAAAATTACCATTCCACAAAGATAAAAACAGTTTGTTATATTTCTCTCTTGGGAAAATTTGTGTGATAATATTGCATGGTTCAGAAATAAAGTAAGTATGAATATAGTGTGAAAATATCAGCAAGAAATAGCACCATGAATGAGTTAAATATAGTGCGAAGAAAAATGTGGCTTGAAAACGTAACGAAGGTCTATGCAAGGAGTGTAGAGAAAGGATAATCTGACCTACATAATGACTATAGAATATCGGAAAAGCTCAAAAAAAATCTCGAGGGTGTTCATGGTATGTAGGGTATTGCAAAAGGTAAGCTATCTATATCTTGAGTAAAATATGATAGTTTAAAAGGAGTCTCGCGGAGGTCTAAGTAAAAAGAAGAAAAGCACATCAGTTAGAGACCTAGTTCTCTAGTATTGGTGTAGAATGGTGCAACAAAGGGAGATCAGCATAAGGAGACAATAAAAGATAAGTGACTAGGTCTTGGAGGTATACAACATTCAAGGGCCTGTTTCATGGTCATGGTACTTGTGAACTGAAGAAATATAAGAAGAATTACTTCGAGGTTTTCCTCTCCCACAGGGAAAGGTTTTGACCCTAGCTTGAATAGCCTACATTTTTGTCTGTTGTGTTTTTGGTAATTCACATAATGAAAGACCTAATAATATAATAAATAGGAGACCTAAGTAAGATAAGTAATCTCACAAGTAATTATCAAGAAGAGAATTGAATTAAACTGAGCCCTAACAATTTCTCAGCATGGTATCAGAGATAAGGTGTTGAAGACAAAGGGCTACTTGACAAAGTGACAGTCAAGGATCAAAGAGTAAGAATCAATTTATCTAGAAAGCATCAAATAAAAGGTCAAAGTATGCATTGATAAGTCAAATCGGCTTGCAAGGAATCCCTTAAGCTATCTCACAGAGACCTTCAACCTTATTCAAAGAGATCCACACATCAAGGAGGTAATATTTTCCATCACACATTCTTGATATTGAAGCCTAATAAACGTTGTTCGAAGACATGTCATCAAGCACCATCCAACACTATTGAAGACATCAACATCCTAAAGTAATTATGAAGACATTGTTAATCATCAAGTATCCAAGATCACCTACCTCTCTTGAATAAATCAATCTAAGAAGGAGTTTCTACCATTATCATCATCTAGGAAGCTGATAAGGGGAAGAAATAAATCTACACAAGTATTTCTATAACCTTAGTTGAATCTGTCAAAATCACTTATTGCAAAGAAAGAAAAAAATTGGCTGGGTCATCAAACTTTTGTGAATGAAAGAAAACCAAAGATTTAAATTTAATTGAAAATGAAGTTATGGGCTACATAAAAAAATATACAACTCAACCTTTAAAATAAGATGCTCCATCTCATTCCTAATACATCAAGGGAGAGATAATATCCCAGAGGATTCTCATAGAATCCATTTCACCCATACCCTATCTATCAAAAATAGAAACTGCAAAAGAAATATATGAAAATTTGGTGGAGTTATTCTCTGTAATTACCATAGGAGAAGTAATTTCTATGAGACAAGAAATATGCAAGATGACATTGTCAATAGAGGAAGGAATGACTTCATATTTTATGACTATTTCTGAAATACGCGACGAGATGCGAGAATTGGGAAAAGTAATGTGTGATAGTGAAATGACTACTATGGTGTTGAATTGTATACCAGAAGAATGGGGTAACTTCACCTCAAACTTATATGGGAAGAAAGAAACAAAACCATTCCAGGATCTATGGTCTCTATGTAAAATATAATATATTAGGATAAAAGAAAAAGTTGATACAATACCAAGGGAAGAAAATAAATCCTTTGCAGCCATGCCCAGGAAGAAAGGAATATTCAATAAATTTGGTCCTTAGAATAAAAGGAGAAATATGTAAAATGTACTATGCTTTGGATGTAATTAACTTGGGAATTAAAAATTTATTGTCCTAAATCTCTAAAGGACAAGAGGAAAAAGGAAGAATTCCATCTTGAAGAAAGGGAAGAACATGGTACAATTAAATCTAAGAAACAAGAAGCCAAATATCTCTACTTACGATTGAGATCATATTTCTCTTTAAGAGGTTTTTTTCAATTTTAAAATAGTATTTTAGAAATCATTGTATAATGATACATCTCTCCAATATAATCATGATGGAAGCATGCGAGCAACACTTGTCATAGGAGAATGTCCCCAGTACAACTATTCTATGAAAGAAGTGGTTCTAGGGAATGTCATTGATAACAACATTGATGAAAGATAGTCATCTAGATTAAGGGTTATCTATGGAAGCAAGTGTTGACATTTTCTAATGGATTCCTCTTTGGATTCACTAGCTAGGAACAAAGCAAAAGGTTTCATTGGAAATTCTATCTTAGAAAATTCTTGGATTAGGATATGATGACATATTGATGAAGTAGGTCAAGGGAATGAAATTCCCAAGAAAAGGAGATGAGGTACATATATTTATATGCTGACACTAGATTCTATGAAGTCATGTCATATGGTTGGAGATGATCCACATTACAAGTGCATAAAGGATAATAACTTCTGATACACAAATTTTCAATGATATATGAAATCAGCATATCTATCTTCGCATCGAATATGAGGTTGTTGTATACAAAAAAGGGAATGTATACATGAAATTCTTAGGAATGATGTACAAACTATGTGGAGAAAGACAAAAAGAGATAATGAAGTGAAATCACGATAAGAGGCAATCATCATCCGAAATACAAGAAGATTTGACTAGGAAATCTACTAGGAAGATATGTAGAATCTGATAAAAGTATGGTAAATATGAATACCTTTGACAATACATATATTTAGGAGACGTGTCAATCTGAATAAACTATGTTGATTCCTACAAGAAGATTTCATGGAAAAATATCATCACTTGGGTAAATTTTGATAATTTTATGCATCGCTGCCAACCATATGGATTGATGTAAGATCCTTGGAAAAAATATGGTTCAAAGGAAAGCAGCATGGCATAAATATGGAGTAGATTAGAAATATTAATGAAACACTCTTTGATAGATGGCATGAATCATGAATGAACGTGATCGAAGATATGTTCCCTATGAAGATATCATAAGGTTGAATACTCCTCATTATCGAATAAATTCATTACATCGAAGGAAGGAATTACTCATGAATAGTTGGGTATCTCAGCACTCCTACTATAGGTCTATGCTTAAGAGGGAGCCTCATGGTTATTTTCTTACTTGGAAGAAACTTGGTAATTCCTAAGAATGCTTCATTCATTTTATAGGAATGATGATGTCCTTCATAAACTAAAAGGAAGTGATGTATTTTATTCTTTAATTATTGTTTCATGCAATAGAAGAGGACTTACTGCCATAAGTATTAGTGAAGGAAATGAAGGAGAGAATGGATAGACACATCATTTTAATCTTCAACTTAGAAGAAATAATGTAGGACTAGGTAATCATCTGACATCTGAGAATATTTGAGAATGTGATAGGGAATTTAAAATAAGAGTAGTCGTAGACCGATATTATTTGAGGGCTAGCTACCCAAGATAAGAATATTATAGGAAGGCCATAAATTGTGAACACTTGGGTAGAGTATGTGTCTTGGAGAGACATTGATGATGGTGTCTATAAGTCATGTGTCTCTCCAACATTGTAGCCCATTGTATCATGGAGAGAAGGAGTCGTTAGTCAAGTTCTTGCACTATTACAATGATGCTTAATATGATGCTATACATATGTGATTAGCAACTTGATTCTTCTTATGACACCTTTCAGATTGAAAGTAACCATGTACCATTATCAATACCTCACTAGTTATGAGGGAGTGTTGGAAAATTTAACTAGGTTCGATCTTCGTAATGACTATGTAAATATGTATTTATGTAATGAATAATAAAAAAATAAAAAAATATATTTTTTAAGCTTACTTCATGGGTTTCATGTGCAAGGAGTTTTATTATAGTTCAAATACTTCTTATTGATGGTTTTAGGGATATTTCATCGTGTCATAAATATATGAATTAGAGTCATGTACATGAATAAATTTTACACTTGTAATGAGTGAAATAAATGATGTAAATATTGCTCCAAGACATTTTCATCATTGTCCGAAGATAAGCCTCTCAAGTCAGCTTGAATATACTATTTAATTCCCTTGGAAATTCGTCTAATGAACTGTCACAACCATTCATGGTCAATTCAGCTTACTATAGATGGAAACAACAATTTATACACTAGGAAAATGCACAAAAGAGAGACAATCACAATTTCAATATCTCTTAGAATTTTGAATGAGTCTAATATGAAAAAGTGTGAGGTATAGTCTAAAAAGAAATACCATTCAACAAAGATAAAAAGAGTTTGTTATATTTTTTTCTTGGGCTAATTTATGTAATAATATTGTGTGGTTCAACATTATAGTAACTGTGAAGACAATGCAATAATATCAACAAGAAATACCACCATGAATGTGTTAAATATAGTGTGAAGAAAAATTTTACTTGACAACATAAGGAAGGTCTTTGCAAGCAGTGTAGAGAAATGATAATCTGACCTCCATCGTGACTATAGCATCTAAGCTAAGCTCATAAATAATTTCAAGCATGTTCATTTTATTAAGGGTATTGCAACAAGTAAGCTATATCTATCTTGAATAAAGTAAGAAGTTCTAAAAGGAGTCTCTTGGAGGTGGAAGTAGAAAGAAGATAAGCACATTAGTTAGAGATCGAGTTCTCTAGTATTGGTGCATAATTGTGTAGAAAGGGGACATCAACATAAGCATACAACAAAAGAGTAGTGACAAGGTCTTGGAGGAATACAAAAGTCAAGGGTCTATGTCATGGTCATGTTACTTGTCAACTGAAATAATATTAAAATAATTATTTTTGGGTTTTCCTCTCAAATAGGGAGAGGTTTTGGTCCTCGATGGAATAGACTAAACTTGTGTCTCTATTCTTTTTAGTAATTGACTTGATGAAAGTCCTAATAAGATAATAAAGATAAGACATAAGAAATAAAATTAAGCTCACAAGTAATTATTAGTTAGAAAATTGAATTAAAATAAGCCCTACAAAAATTTGAACAGGGAGGCCCCCAATATCTGAAAAATTGGAATGCCAAAAGAAAATAGAGGAGAACACATAGTAAACAAAACAACATAGAAATTTTCTATTTAAGCTAAGAATAATTGTAAAATCTACATTGTGGTGGACAATTTATTGTGTTATAACATGTGACTTGTTACATATAACCTTTTTAAATTACAATACCACAGGTTAATTGCATGGGTGAGTAAATAATATGGGTGTATGAGTACCATTGGTGGATTTCACTTACAATACCATGGGTGAATGCCACTTACAATACCATGGGTAAATTCCCTAAGTGGATGAATAGCATGGGTGGATAAATACTATGGGTGAATGAACACCATGGGTACATGCCACTTTCTATTCATATCATTCCTTTGTCAATAAGAAGAAGTGATCCTCATTGAGTCAAGTTCCCTCGTGGGAATACTTTTTTGAATATGAAGATCCACTAAAGAGAATGGTTTTGTGTGGCTATTGCATAGCCATGACGAATGAAGATCCAGGGATAGAGATACTATGCAATGCTTGTGAATGAGAGCAATATTGAGAGTGTGTGACCTAGAAAATAGACTTCGATGAAGTGTGGGTTGTTGGTTGACCCATATCCATGAAAAACGAAGATCTGAGGATAGATATACCTTGTAATTCTTATCACAAATTGTGATACTAATAGTGTGCGACGTACTAAATGGACTTCGATGATAAGGATATTTTGTGGTTGACCCATAACCATGATGTTGATTGTTGATGAAGCAGAAGGTGTCTACATAGCTTAGGGTGGGAATGAACATATCCAAATAACTCAAGTCAGATGCTGCTATGATGAAGCTGATGAATTTGAAGTAGGTGCCTAGTAAAGCGGGGTGGGAGGGCACGTCTCCAAAGGGAACCTGCTTCGAATACTGCTCCAGGTATAAAAAATAATTGAAATTGGCATCACTCACTCAATATGACTCAGAATAATTATTATAACATGTTTTTGGAAATAAAATGAACATTTTTCATCTTCCATTGTCATTCAAATACCTATTCGGACAATTTGGAAACTCATATTCACTTTGAAACTCTCTCGTTATCATAAAACTTCTCAAAAAAATAGTTGATTTCAACTCGGTGATATCTCCCTCATCTAACTCCGATTCGACCATTTCTTTTTTTAAATTGGGTGATTTTTTTGCAAGCGCTCCAAATGTGTTATTTGTTTTCTTACATTCTACATAAAAACTATGGAAATTGATAAGAGATCCTTCTTCCACAAATTGTCGTCAGAGAAATTCCTACAACGTAGTTGATTTTAAAACCATCAATAATTGTAAAAGCTAGATTATGGTGGAAATTTTTTCCTTTTACAAGATGGGACTTGTTAATTATAACCTTTCTTAGTTACAATACCATAGCTAAATTCTATGGGTGGGCAAATACCATGGGTGAATGACTAGCATGGGTAGAAGTCATTTATAATACCATGGGTGGATAAATACCATGTGTTAGAAGGAATATTTCATCGGAAAAAGACCACTTTAGCTACTAGAACTATTATTTAAATAAGGATTAAATAACTTACTCCTAGGAAATAATCAAATAAATAAGGATTTATTTAATTTATTTCCTTGTTTTGGGTTAAATATGACCATGAATAATAATTAAATTGATGTTTAACTAATTATTGCTTGAGGAAATATAAACAAATAAATATTTGTTTATTATTTCCTTTTGGGGTTTCCTGTTTAGACCATAAACAACTTAATAAAGGTGTTTTACTAAGTTATTTCACATAGTGAAAGAAATTTTACTTAGGGTAAATTTGGTCTTACATGGTGTACTTGGGTCCATCTAATGATAATAGGTTATATGACTAAAAAATGGTGTAACATATTTCCCCCCAGCATACGAGTGTTAGGAGAAAATCGGATGACCGAAGTATGTTGTAAGAACTCAATCACTAGACATCAAGAGGGAAGTCAGAGAGAGAAATATAAGGTAGTCTAATGTGCTAAAGGACTAGACCCTGAGGAGACGAGACTTACAAGTGCAACAAGTCTATATTTTATGATATGGTACCTGTGCTAAAGGTGGCAAGGGAGGCATACCTATGCTTGGAGAGGCAAAGTACAAAAGAATAGTGTGTCTAGTAAACAAGGAACCGAACTATAAAGTACATGTTGGCATAAACACAAGCTAGAAAAATAGAATGATGAATTCCACATACATGTTGTGCCTAGGATAATAGCCAGGACTTATACAATAATATCTGAGTACATGAGATACAAATACAACCCAAATGCCCCCTATAAACATGGAAGGGCTCGCAAAATCCGACTGATACATGCAAATCCAAAAGGCGCTACAAGCGGCTAAGGTCGACATCATCGAATATAAGGAGCTGCATCAAAGGCTGCAATGAGGAGGTCATCTAGGCATGTGGGGGGCTACCTGCAGGGCCACCCCCTCATGAGGATTGAGACATCTCACACACACCCAAGAATCACCAAAAGCTGTTGTTGCATCACTTGACAATCAAGTATACGGATCTCGATCATGGTGAAAGGAGTTGGAACCAAGGTACACCGCCCTCTACACCTGTCTTCTAGAGTGAATGAGTTGATGTTGACAGAAGGAGGTCTACCATAGGTGAGGAAATAAGGGATCCCCAACTAAGGCATGAGAGAAAATAGTAGAGCGACTAACAGATGGACACTAATGATGATGATGAAATGGGGGATACTGAGTAGCGGATGGATGAGGTACCTTGGTAGAGTATAAAGGGCATGAATGACTTGGTAGCGACTGACACAATATCATGAGTGATAGGGGACAATGGAACTAAAGGCCATAATGTGTGGCACGAGAGAGGGACCAAGAAATGAAGAATGGAGGACTATAGCGGGATACAAAGGGACTCGGGATAGACTCCATAAATGTGAGGATGACTCAACTTGGATGCTCTAAAACAGGGTGATGGCGACACGATGGTGCTGCCACACAGTAAAGGTGCAATGGGGGACCATAAAAACATGAGTACAATAGGGTATCTCATGATGAAAATCAACACGAACAAGGACAAGTAAGGAGGAAAAGTGGTGCCCCAAGTACAAGTATTGTAAGTGAGGAAATTTGATTTGGAGGAGACGTGGATAGATCCTTCGTTGAAAAAAATGTGTCGTGGTGAAGTATCAAAACATGAAAAACTAACAGATGCCCATTTGAGTGCTCAGGGAGAGCTTTCCAATGGTGCAGATGGTGTGTCAAATGGGGCTACGATTTGGTCTCAGTGAGGAAAGAAAAAGTAGGGGTTTCTCTTCTAATAAGGCATTTTCCCTCCAAATACATTCATTCGCTTGTGTAGCTATGGTGAATGTGGAGAGGAGAGAAGGCCCTAAATCTTGCGGCGATCGTAGTGGACAAACCGACTATTGGAATCGAGATCTGTCAGTTGTAGGTAAGAGGCCTAATCCTACTCTTTATTTTTGATGGATTAAAAGTTCAGATTAGGGTCCCAAATCTCAGGAATAGCCCCTACCTCATATTTGCAGCCAGGTTGGACTTTTTGGGGAAAAAAATGCGACATAGGAAGCAAGTTTGGGCTTGAAAAGTGCAACTTGTCCCAGGATTTGGCCAAAAAGTGCGACCTGTCTAAGGGAGGTGTTTTTAGTGTTGTTGTGGGCTGAGATTTAGGTTTTGTGTAATTGAATATAGTTTCTCCTATCTATGGACTGACAAAGATGATGGTTTTGTGTAGATATGGTAGATATACGGATCAAGTGGAGAGAGAGGGACCTGGGTACATTACGGTCAGAAATCCAAGTGAATCAGGGTGTTCATCGTGCATTGGCTAGGTTTGGGGTTCTAAAATTTGTGGAGAACCCTCTGATGAGATATGGGGAGCCCTTGTTCACCCGGATTATCAGTTATTGGGATCCAGATCATGAGGTATTTATAGTGTAGGGGCATAGGATTGAGCTGACAGTCTGGGATCTACATTTCCTAACTGATCTCCCACCATTAGGGATGGTGGGAAATACACATCCAGTGTTACCATGGGGGCATAACATCATGGATTTCGTAGAGTGACATTGTCACCCAGGTGTTCGAGTCAAAGGGACTCGGATATCGATTGGGGATCTAGAGAGGTTGGAGACCCGTGCAGTGGTAGCAGCAGTGTTGCAGATCTTGGGTAGCCAGGTGCTCCATCACATCACTGGAGGGTAGATGATGATTGTAGAAAGTGTGTTGAGTGGGACCTACTCTTGGTGGGCCCAGATGATGTTGGTGTCATTGAAACGACAGCTGTCACTTTGTAAGTGGCAAGTAAACCATGATTGTGCTTATGAGACGATATTGTGCTCCTTCTTTTTTAATAATATCCCAACCTTGCGACCTCATGTATAGCTACTGGATGGGGGTCCGAGAGAACCTAGGATGTGTCAATGGGGGTGACTACTATGCATAGGAGGAGGAGGGGTGGTTGGACAGGTGTTCCGACCAGAGTTCTTCACCCATTGGGATCAGATACCATTGTACATAGATGACTATCCCTATAGTGGGATGAGTTATTGGGGAGATCTAGATTTGCCTCTTCTGCCTGGTTGAGTATGGGGTCCTAATGGTAAGTGACAAGTAACTAATCTAATATGTGCATGGTAAATTTTTTGAATAGTATTTATGTTACTGATCCTCATACTTTTGGTATGTAGATGTAGCTCTGGTGAAATCGGCCGGATATATGGGACGACCTGCAGTAGCAGGAACTACAGGTGCTAGTGGATCAAGAATGGCACAGAATGAGGATATGACCGCTCTGTTGGAGGACATTCATCGAAGATGTGAGGGGCTATTGATCGGTGTTTCAGAGCGGGGTTGGCAGGACTTAGACGACGAGTACATAGAGCTATGTATTGGGCTACCCTTGGAGTGGCGAGGTATCATGCAGTGCAGGCGATGGTTGGTCAGACTGTGCATGATCTATGAGCTGCGGGAGCAGAGCCATTGGCTTGGGATCCTCCAAAAAGTGATTAGATGTAGGGCAGGTGGTGCCCCCTAGTGTGCATGTAGGGGAAAGTGGTGCCCCCCAGTTTTTCTTTGAGTTTTATTTTTTGTAACATGCTATGGGCATGTCATATGTTTCAGACTAGATGGAATCTAAAAACATGTTATATGATATATATTTATGTATATGCATTGTGTTGATGATTTGAAATGTTATTGTCTTGTGTGTGATAAATGCTAGTTTAGAACATGGTTTGCAATTCTATCTACGTAGTGATTTTGACTTCCAGGTACATGGTTGAAAGTAATGAAACTAAATTCATGTATCAAAAGTTTCACTCATAAATATCATCCAAACGGGATAGGGCTTTGCACATGATAGACAATATTGAGTTATAAGACAAGAAGCAGAGAATCTAAACGAACGTGCAGATGGAGGATGTGATGAGAGAGTGCATCGGCTAAGAGGCCACATACTACATCATATTCGGTCGAATTATTGATGGCATTACCAATGCAAACCCCATTAGAAAGAATGAGGCTATGCAAGGGGGTAAAGATGGCCCAAGCTACCGAGGCTAGATTCCAGGAATAACGACTTGTCCCATTGGCATAGCCAATATAATGTGTGGACGAGAGGTCTGGTGGAATAGTGTCACAAGACAAGAAATGGGAGGAGGGAGAATAATGATGGCAGTGTGAGTGTAGGGTAGACATCAAATGAAAACTATGGGAGGGAGTAGTCTAGGTAGGATGGCTATGACTCATAGATCAACTAGAGGGTGATGTATGAGAACTATGGGAGGAAAAGCAGGAGCTCATGCCGCGGAGGACATCATAGATAAGGATGGTATCATTCTGGTTATGGGTGGGAGGGAAAAGGTTGAGGAAACCACATGACACTGCAAAGCTACCTAAATCATCAACATGGGAAGAAAGGCTCACATACAGATCATCACGGGGGATGACAGAAGAACAAGTAAAAAGATAGTCAAAGGATGTAGAGCCCAAGAATGTTGTTGAAGGGGAGGCAAACAAAACAGATGGAGTGGATTTAGAGGGAATGTACTCTGAGGGTCGTATGAAGGATAATAGGTATAGGAGGAGGGGCAGTAGGTTCCGAAATCTCAACATCTAGGGGAGGAATGTCAATGGTAGCAGGGGGATCCTTGAGTAGGCCTAGTGCATACTGAGCAAGGATGGGAGAGGTGGATTGATTTTGTTCAACTTCGTACTCATGAATGACCTCTAAAGAGGCTCGGTAATGCGTGAGGTGAGGAAAATGGTGAGATTAATGGCCATGGACACCACACAGAGCATAGGGTTTGTTGGTACGAAGAGTCTTTGGGTTCTTGGCTGCGGACGAGGAAGAAGCAGAGGATTCAAGGACCGTAGATCCAGGGAACGTGACTTTAACCATGGTTTGGATACGGGGAAACTTGGGACAACTATGGGTGGAGGAGGGGGTGGTCTTGTCTTTGGATGCCCCCTTTCGAGCTTTTATTTTCTTTCCCGTAGCTATCCTAGCATGAGGATGGTCTTGTTGAGGTGCTAGGGGCACTGTATCAATGGAAGAAGTGAAAGGAATCTGTTGAACCAGTGTCAAAGCAAGGTATGGTTTGGGGTGACCTGGTGGGGTTTCGAATGGAGGCTGAAGATACTATATGCGTATTCCCAAGGTAAAATTGGGGAGAGAAAGGGTTGCCATGATGGGAACGGAATAGAGTCCAGGAGGGGGATCAAGGAAAGGTATTTGACTGACAGGATAATGGCCAGGAGGGGAAGCTCCCAGATTGGTGAGACCTGGGGGAATCGACCGAGGAGGGTATAAAGGCTCAGGAGGACTAGTTGGATGAGAAGGTCCAAAAGGAAGACATTTGACCAGCTGAGGTGAAGCGCTAGGAGTGGGTTGCGACGGACAAGGTTGAAGTTGCTGACTAGCCGATGTAGGTTGCTTAAGGTTAGCCTCAGGCGATTGCATCATGTAAACATTCGCTAAGCTGGGATCAAAGATAGGAGGAGGAGGAGGACCTAGAAATGTGCCAAGCAAGGAGGAGTATTTGTAGACACCAAGGGAAACACTGGTGAAAATATCAACGGTTTACTTATTGGTGACGGAAGAGATGGTGGACTCAGGAGAGGTCTAAAATTTTGATTCATGATATGTCAACTGGTCGATGGTGACAATCTTTCCATTATGAGGGAAAAAAATCTTGCGGTGGACTACGGATGGGACAACAGACATGGCATAGGTGTAGCTATGCCCCAAAATAATGTTATAGTCAAGAGGGGTGTTGATAACTTCAACATCAGTCCAAACAGTCTTTCTTGCAAGGGTGATAGGACAGTTACGGAATAGGCCAATGGGCTGGGAGGCATGGCCATCCCACGCATGAAGGGTGATTGTGGAAGGGGCCAGCTCAGGGGATCCGAGTTGTTTCATAACCAAAGCAGACATCACACATGTAGATGCCCCCTCATCAATAACACACCGAGCGACATTCGCATTTCAGATTTTGATTGGGATTTGGAAAGCAAGGGAAGCAAGAAGGGGAGGATGGTCTGACTGACGGGCATCGAAAACAATCAATTGGTCATCAGCAGGATCTACAGCGCCCATGGTAGATAGTAGAACCTTATTTTGAGAAGGACACGACTGGAGGAGTTCCATTGTTGAAATGGTAGCAGGAGATTGTGCCAGATCATCTACTATGATATATGAATGGGCAGCTCAACCAGAAGCAGCATTTCAGTGTAATGGGCCCTTAGGAATCTTGGTATGAACCTCAGCTTTGGGCGGAGGGATCTGCAAAGGACCATTGGGTGTCAACAGAGGCTCTGTAGTGCCTGAAGATGGGGACTTAGGGACCGACGGAGCGGGAGGCATGGAGTGCTGACGAGACCGAGTTTGAAGGTTAAGGTCGACGGTGAGAGGTTGGTCAGAAGTCATCATGAGAATCTGGTAATCTAAGGAACCAGAAGGGGAAGGTTGAGTGGTTACCGGGACATGAGGTGATTAAGTAGCCACAAATCCTTGTTGAGGGAAAGGATCGGTAAACACGGCGGGTTGAGAAGTAGCCACATGGGGAGGAACAGTAGGGGAGGAATGATGTCCCCACACGGTGGCCTGAGACTCCCACATATATTGTGTTTGTGGTAATAGGGGACAATCGTGAGTGTAATGACCATAAACACTGCAACATGAATAGGGCTTATTGGTGCGAAGAGGCCTGTTGTGCTTGGGCTGAGAGCCCTGTGGTTGGTTAGCAGTGTTAGAACCAATACTTGGAGGATTGGATCCACAATTACCAGAGGCAGATTGATTTTGATTGCCTTTCCTCTTTCTTTGAGAAGGAAGAGTATTAGTCGCACCCTGTTGTGAAAATACTTGCCCTGGGGGGGAAGTAAGTGTTGTTGCGGGGGTTGAGAAGGCGAGGGAGTGAGAGGTCCAAATATTGGAGGAGCTAGGACATGAGGCTGTGGGTAAGGATAAGGGTTAGGATGGGAAACATTGAGGTAAGCAGGAGGGTGAGCAGAAGGAGGAGGCATGTTGTATCTTGGATACATGCTACCTGGAGGGGGGAATGTGCTGGAGGTGCTGGCCCCTCCTAGAGGGAAACCATAGCCCATAGGAGGTTGAGCATAGGAATGTGAAAGAGCTCCAACGATACCGTCGGCAGAGGGAGGTGCCCCCGGGGCGTTAGCGCCATCGGGTTTGGGGAGGTCACGAAGGACGGTATAAACATAACCAGATTGAGCATAGATAAGGTCATATTTCAAGGCTATTTGGAGGGCGGCTTCTTTAGTTTGAGCGAACCAGGATGCGATATCTTTTCCAATCGTAGGTAAGAGAGAGCAAAGGAACCAGTCCATATAAACCTGATCTTCAAAGGTGGGAGCTCGACATAGGCTCCTTCTTCTCCACCATTCCTAGACATGAGCAGAAAGGCGGGTCAAAGAGGATTAACGAAAATAATTCAAGAGTTCTCTACCAGTGTCGTATCGGAGAGGGAGCTGGAAATAAGATAAAAAGGTTTGGGAAATGGTCGCAAAGGTGGTATGGGAAGAGGCGGTCTGATCAACATACCATTTAGAAGCTTCACCGGTAAGCATGCATTGGAACAATCTAAGACAGATGGAATCATCAGTAATGGAATTGGATGAACACCACATATGTAAAGATCGGATATGGTTGGAGGGATCTTCACTAGAAAGGCCTTCGAACTTGGGAATGTTGAAGGGGAGTTGGTTGGCATAGCAAGCTAACTAACATCATGGCATATAGGATCATTACTCATTGAAATCGGGGAGACTGAGACCGGCCATATAATGGAGCAAAGGGAAAGTCAAGGTAGTTCCCGTAGTGGTTCCACAGGAAATGGACCCAGTAGTAGAACTGGGGTTGCCGCTAGTGCTAGGCCCTAAACTAGACATGGTGAAGGTAACAGGAGGAGAACCAGGAGTAGGGGGAGAACCCGAACAATCAAAATAAGAGTCAGAGTGTGGACTCGGGGGAGGAATAACTCAATGACAACGGGAAGGAGGAAGTCGACCAACCAGAAACTGAGGGTGAAGGCCAAGAAGTCTCCTGCATAAACGCCTTGGATGCACAATGATGACGGGAAGAAGAAAAATCAACAAAGGTAGGGAGGTGAAAAATCAAGTGAGGTCAATGTCGAAACAAGGGAAGAGAGGTGTAGTGTCAATTGATTTTAAAGTCTTTTCCAAGAAGTGTTAACCAGGCTCTTCTTCACTTAGGGTCAGTGTGTGGCGTGTGTTCGTATTAATTTTTAAACCCAGACATCTTGAGAGTAAAATAAAAAGTGTGCTACCTAACTGAAAATAAATCTGCAGAGAACAATAAATAATACTGAAATAATAGAAAATTAACAGCTAAGAATGCATCAATCTAACCCAAGAAGGCGGGTCTCTCAAAACTAGTCTAGAAGAGGGAAAAAAATCTAATCAAAACACGCTAAAAAGAGACCAATTGATCTAAGGTCGGGAGGGACATGGATCTAAAGGAGAAATCTGCTGAAAAGAGGTGTAGAATATAGCAAAGAGGTAGAGGCAAGGTCGCTGTAACAAAGGGAAAATCAGCTAAAGGTAGAAGGGACAAGGAGGTGACTCTAGAGGTAAACCCAAACAAAACTATATGAGGTGATTTGAAAGGGAGAAGCACTGATCTAGAGGGATCTGAAAATGAGGTATCAGATCTAAAAAGAAGAAGGCCGAAACTCTGAAAATTCAAACGTCTGAAATAGCTAAAACTCTTCCACAAAACGTGGAGGGGACTAAAGTCCTAAGGGGTGAGGTTCCCACTTAGTTGAGTAAAATAGATCAGAAACAGGTCTAAACGGGCAGAGATAGAGGCTGAAAAACCCTGAGAGAAGCTTCAGAAAAACCTAGAAAAATTGCTGGAAAAGTGCAGAAAAAAGTGCAGGTCGTAGGCTCTGACCTGTTTTTAGTCCAGGTCACAGTTTTGGGGTAGAAAAGTGTGCCCTCTAGTCCAGGTCGTAGATTTTGGGCCAATAAGTGCGACGTGCAGATCCGGGTCTCTTGGCGGCAGATTTCAGAAAAAGATGTTGTCTCAACTGCGGCTGATGTCTGTCACCTCCGCAATAGGGACAAAAACACATGGAAGTCAAAAATTTTAATGTTTGAGGGTTTTAGAGGTGAAAATAACCATAAAAATAGGAAAAATAGAAAGCTGAAGAGAAACCCTAGGGTTTGAAGTAGTTGGATATGCAGGAATATATAAAACGACAGAGTTCGCAAAATAAAACCCGTGTGGAGTTGCCAATTTGTTAGTATGAATCTTTCGTCGGAAAAACACCACTTTAGCTATGAATAAAAAATAGCCCTAAAATCAATTATGGCTTCCAATATCTTTCAATCTGTAGTTAGTTGATCCAAATAAAAATGCACAAATCCAGATCTAAGCATAAAATACATTAAGCAGTGGAAATGAAATGTTCCTCCATGCATCCAATAGACAAGACAAGAAAAATATATTTGAAATAATTTTTTATATTAAAGGGGCACCTCAGAGGAAAACAAGAAAGGTGTTTCCAATTCTCCTTAATGGGATGGGTTCTTGAAAGTCTTCATCATTTCAGATCTAAAACTTCTCTCTCTTGTTGGTGTAGAAAACCCAGACAAACATAGAACTCAAAGGGAGCTCACAAAGCAAATGATGGAGAATGTGACAATGATAATGGCTCAAAGTCAGACCAAGAATATAGATCCAGAGTGATCTAATATGTAATGAAAGGTGAGCAATGAATGGGAAAACCCTTCTATTTATAACAAAATATTAGGGCGCTCTAGAACTTGGTGCATGAATAAAATATTATTAATCGAATTCTAGAACCACCTTTTAGGAATATTTTATTATATTTGTTGGAGGGGAAAGGATTTTTGACTTGGGTCAATTCCTTTATTTATAAATAATAAATAAATAAATGATTTATTTATCATTTTAAGGAAAAGGTGGCAATATAATTAAATAAATAATGATTTTTTTAATTATTTATAAACGATTTAATCAAATTTAACTAGGAATATTATTTAAATAAGGAGTAAATAACTTATTCGTAGGAAATAATCAAATAAATAAGGATTTATTTAATTGATTTCCTTCTTTTGGGTTAAATATGACCAGGAATAATAATTAAATTGATGTTTAACTAATTATTCTGTTAGGAAAAATAAAGAAATATAGATTTGTTTATTATTTCCTTTTGAGGTTTCTTGTTTAGACCATAAACAACTTAATAAAGCTTTTTTACTAAGTTATTTCACATAGTGAAAGAAATTTTACTTAGGGTAAAATTTGTCTTACATGGTGTACTTGGGTCCATCTAATGATAATATGTTAGATGACCAAAAAATGGTGTAACACCATAGATGGATGAATACCATTAGTGGATGCCACTTACAATATCATGGGTAAATTCCATGGTTGGATGAATAGCATGGGTGGATAAATACTATTCTGAAACCATCTCACAAAATAGAAGAAAAGATAGAGCAATGACTTAGAAATCAGCCTCTTCAAGGGGGAAACCTCATTTACATTACATAAATGACCAATTATTGGATGATACAAATGAAAAAACCTACCTTCTATATATAGGATTCTAAGGGGTCACAATATAAAAATATGGGAACCACATCAGCACAAAAATAGCAATAATTAGGCTACACCTATGGGGCACAATAATAAGAATATGGGGATTACATGGGAAAAAAAATAACAATAATGGGGTTACACTAAAAATAAAAATAAGGGGCTACAATAGTATTATAGGGAGTTCACGTTCTCATTGTTAAGGTCCTATAATTTATAGGATTTCAAGGTGATTTAGTATTTTGTTATTTTTATTTTACATTGTAAATCATTTTCAATAAGAAAATCATTTCCAAAAAAGTATATATAAAAGAAAATGAAAAGAGGGTATGTCAAAAAAAAATGAATACAGAGAAAAACACAAAAAGAAAGAAAAGTTGAAAAGAATAAAATAAAATAAGAACCCCAGAAAAGAAAAAATAGAAAAATAATATTGAAAGTGCTGCAAATTCAAATGCCACTACTGCTAAATTTGTTTTCTTTATATCATCATCAAACAAGATTGTGTGCAGATTGTTCAAAAATTCCACAATGACTAGATTTTTGTTCAAATCATATAGCTTAATCATGATTGAAGAATTGTGATTTTTTGTCAATTTTGATATATATTAATCATGATTGAGCACTTATCAGCTACATAATACCCTCTAACCTAAGACATTGAACAAACAAAGTATCAAAATACTGATACGATGAATCTCATCATGGAGAAAAATACACATTTGAGAAAAATGGAGAGTCATAGAAATAGAAAAGATGATTAAAGAGAGGGAGCAGGCTGTAAAAATTTCCATGGTTAATTTGGAGGTTGTTCCTCTTACAACCATCCCCGCAACTACAAATTCTATGACAAAGACAATAGATGGTGTAGAGAAATTGACAAATGCATTGGAGAATCTATCTATTCAGACAAAGTAAATCAAGAAATTGCAGGGTCAAGTCAAAGTGTTGCAAGACCAAAGATAAAGAAGTGAAGTTTCTCATGCAGTAGAAGCACAGAGAGCTGAGAAATTAATTGAGATATTGCAGAAGTGGGAGAGATAATCAATAATTGGACAAACCTTGGACCAAGCCAAGGAAATCATCTCGACAGATATCATGAACTCTATTAATGAAATTTGGCCCTACATCCAAATTATTTTTGAACAAAAGGAGTTGATTAAAAATGCCAATGATGTTATCACAAATATCAAGGAGACACTTGGGTATATTCCTCCAACAACAAAAAACATTATCAAGTTCCTGAACTCCAAGAACATATATGAATTATATTATTTTGGAGTAGATGATAGGACGTCGACCATTTTAAAAATCAATAAGATCCTTACGAAGAAGAATCTGATTGTTCAACTAAAAGAGAAATGACTCAGCTTGGAGATAGTACTAAACAAGGTTTTCAACAAGATAGATCCTTTAAAACATAAAGGTATGCCTTCTTTATTTTTTATTAATGATAAATTTATAACTAATGAAGACTATGTAATGAAATTCAAGGAAATTTCCAAGGACACTGCTAAATTATCCAATATAAAAGGTAGCATGACAGGCAGAGCATTCTTGGAAGCAATAAGCAATGACATTTTCATTCAATATGAGGTAAATCACGTCTTCATGGTAGAACCTACTTTTTCCAAGTATACAAAAGTAGATGGGATTTACCGAAAGGTAATCAAGTTAACTATACCAAATGAAGATCGATGGGGTACATTATGTGAACTACAGGAGTGAAAAGTAACTAAGAAAATTCAGATGCAACCAACACATCAACGAGCACATCAGCAAGCATAACAACCATCGCAACCTAAAAATAGGTTCACTTAGCAACTATTTCCTCTAAAATACTGCTAGTGTTCTAGATCACCTCCACTGAGCCTATTTTTTGTCACAGTTAGCATTTACTATTCCATTTTTGCTAATAATGCATTGTTTGTTGAGACAGCTTTGATGTAATCATTTTTGTAATATTTAGTATAAATACTTCAATGTTTGAAGTATTCTAGGTTGGTTATTGAATATATTTTTCCTATTGAGCATTATAACTTTCCACTTTTTGCTAGAGCATCAATAACACATGGAGTTATTACAGGATTCATGTGGTGTATTCACTGTTGAAGTGTTTCTTTTGTAAAATGTGTTATTTCATTCTCTTTCCTTCCTTTGTTAGTATGAAACTCTTAATTGCATAATAGAAACTATAATGGATAATAAATGTTAATTATTACATCTTATTATGGTTGTTAGAAATTTATATGCTTTCCACTGAAGTCAGCAAATTGGGTAGACCAAACATTGGTAGATCAAGCTACTTTAAGACGTCATTCTGTTCAAGTAAAATTTTCTGAGTCTGGTATTGACCTTCAAGTTATTCAATATTTTGATAAATTACAGAGTCTAGTCTCATGTATTAACCTTTATGTTCATGAAGCTTATGTCCAACAGTCTATTTAACTCTTTTCCCTAACATCATTTGCAATCTAAACCACATCATTACAATATGTGCATCCTAGATCATCTAGCCCTACACCTTCTATAGTTTCCACTACCACTAATGTATTTTCTCATCGGGCCACTCAAACCCCATACTCTCCCAAATCCTCAACCACAATACAACCTTCATCTTCACCAAAACCTAGTATTTCCATTCAACCTCCACCTCTGATTCAACCTCCACCTTTCATTCAAAAAACCCCTATGATCAACCCACTTATTTTTCATTCTCATATCCCTATAATGGCAGACATATATGCTCCCCTTTTTCTTCAATCTCCTTTTGCAAAGCTACCACAGGACTACAAAACTAAGATTCCACAATTTGATGGAACTAGGCATATCACTATCCAACAACATATATATAGGATGAACTATATCTTTGACCTCCAGCAAGTAGATGAGGAAAATGTCAAATTGAGGTTGTTTGCACATAGTATCACTCGAGAAGTGAGAAAATGGTTTAAATCCTTACCTCTTGCTAGCACAAATGATCTTCCTGCATTTCATCAGACGTTCCTTAAAAGATGGGAAGTTAAAAAGAACCCTCTTCAAATTTTATTTGAGTATGAAAGCATTATGAGGGCACCAGGGGAAAGTGTGTAGGATTATTGCATTAGATTTAACATTATATACAATGCAATTCCTCCCAATAGAAAACTTCCAGAATGATTACCCTTGATAATATTCTCAGATGGATTTTAGGCATGCATGTCTTATAGGCTTAGAAAAATAAACTACTCGACACTAGAGGAAATAAAAATAAATGTTGTAAGTGTAGAAGCGAATTTGTTAGCAAAGAGGGCTAGGATGAGAACTAAGAGAAGAGTGACTATGAGAGAATAACCTTCAACTTCTTCTGCTGATGCCAAAATGGATTCATTAGTTAGAACAATTGAGAGGATGATGGAAATGATAAATCTAAATGAAAGCATTGCCCCTAGAGACAATCATCTTGCACCTCAAAATCGTAATGAAAATCCTAGAAGAAATCCTCCATAATCAAACAAAGAGAACAAAGAGGCCTATATCAACAAATTAGACTTAGATTTCAGGAGAACTATTCTAATGATAATGGGGAAATAGTAGAAGAAGTAGAATATAAACAAATAAATTTGATGGGTATTTAAGATGATGAAACTGTATTTCTCACCCAAGAAGAATACGAGCTTTTTCAACTCTCCCATAATGAACTTGATTCAAAAGAATGAGATGACTATAAATAGAGATTTGAAAATGCCATTATGGAAGTCCATAAGCAATATAGCCTCGGAAGTAAGAAGAATTCAGATATGCCAAACAAAAATAATTCTAAAACTCCTGTTAAGAAAACTTCTGATACTATTTCAAAGAAAATCCTAGAGAATTATACAAAGAAAATTTTCGATATTTTTGGAAAAAAGATAGTAGAAATTCATGCCAAAAATTTTACTTGAAAACACCTTCAAAACTAATCAAATTGATATCCCAAGCACTAGTCACCAGAAGGAAGATGCAGCAAAATAAATTGTTGATAAATCTAATTTTCCAAACTTAAATAAGTTTCAAACATCATTTAATATTGAGAATGAATTAGCAAAACTTAAAATTCCTATCCCCGTAAAAAAATTAATAAATAAAAACATATACCGACCTCAGGTTATGAAAGTTTTAAACCTAGGGGAAAACATAGATACTGTAAATTTAAATGATGATCGACCTGAACTCTTATTTGGGCCATAATTTGATGGAAAACCACATGAAGGATGAGTTCCTCTATTCTATGTTAGCCTAAGCATTCATGACAAGATCCTCCATAATGCTATGTTATATTATGGTGCTTCACATAATTTTATGCCCAAAGCTCTTATGGAAAAATTTGTTCTTGACATTACTAGACCTTATAAATACTTATACTCATTTGATTCCAGCAAAGTAATATGTCTAGTTCTCATCAAGGATCTATGTGTCACTTTAGCTCAAATCCCAGCTAAGAGTCTAGTAATGGAGATAGTGGTTGCAAATATACCCCCTAATTATGACATGTTTTTTCATGCTCATGGGGAGCAGAATTAGAAGGGACCCTACAAATGGACATGACTTATGCTACAATACCAATTTTTTTTCAGTAGAGAAGACTATATAGGGAAATTTTAATGGAATACATGGTGGCTATTGAGGAGAAACCACATAAATATCCCCTTTACTCTATTCACTCAAATTTAGACTCCTTCATTCTTTACAATGATGGAGATATTGATGTTCAGGTCACCAATGCTAAAAATGACATTTGTGAAACACATGAAAATCAAACAAAATTTTTTCAACAAAACGCTAAACATAAACCTTTTCGAAACATGAGTTTTGATGGCTCCTGTAGTAGAGCAGGTTTAGGAATAGGAGGGTGGATTTCTAATACATGAAACAACCCTGCAAAAGTTAATTCATATAAAATTAACTTTCAACGTACCAATAACATAGCAGAATATGAATAAATTCTTTTAGGATTGCAATTATTGAAAAAAATAGGTGCTAAAATAATTTATGTTCATGGAGATTATGAATTTATTATAAGGCAGATTAAGGGAGAATATTGTTCAAAGCATCCTAGACTGAGAGCATACATAAATGTTGTGCTTGATTTTCTAGAAACTTTTGTAAAATATGAACTTTCTATTATTCCTAGAAATCAGAATATCCTTGCCAATGGTCTGTCCTTTTCAGCTAGCACATGTAAAATACCTCATCCCAACAGACAATATACAGTGGAAGTAAAACATCATCTAGCTCTACCAGATAATATGAGATATTGGAAAGTGTTCGGAAATGACAAGAAAATTGAAAACTTTCTGTAGTCTAAGGATCAATGTGAGGAAATTAACATAGATTTAGAGTGGGAAGTAGAAAATAAAATAGTTTTACATTCTAATGTAGGAGAGAAATCAGGTGATTCTGATGTAAGCACTCATATAGAGACAATTTCAAATAAATTATAATTGCATGAGATAGATCCATAAAAAAGAAGAGTTTGAGATACTTCATCTTCAAGATAATGTTTTACCTAAAGGTCTATTTCCATTAGAAGAACGTTTTGATTTTAACGATGTAGCAAACAATCCAAAAATAGAGCACAGAAGTGTAGATGTAGAATAATGTAATATAGGCAGTGAAAAGGATCCTAAAATGATAAAGTTGTCAAAGTCACTACTTCCTTCTCAAAAATAGAAATACATAGTTTTATTCAAGGAATTCATTGATGTCTTTGCATGGAGTAATGAATATATCGAAGCATATGATACCAGCATTATAAAATATAAAATCACAATTAAGGAGGATGAGAATCCATTCAAACAAAATCTTAGAAGAATGAATCCAGTCTTAATGTTTCTAATTCATAAGGAAATTAAAAAGATGTATGATGCTAAGATCATAGTTCCTCTTAGCTACTCGAAATGAGTCTCTAACATAGTGCCTACTAGGAAGAAAATAGGAGAAATCGGGCTATGCATAGACTTCAGAAATCTTAATAAGGTCTCCTTATAGGAAAAATACCCTTTACCAAAAATGGATCATATATTACACAAAATAGTTGGGTCTAGTAGGATTTCCTTATTACATGGTTTCTCATGCTATAATCAAGTCTTAGTACATCTTGATGATCATGATACAACAACTTTGACTACTCCATGGGGTACCTTCATGTATGTGAAGATAACCTTTGAATTAATGAATGTTGGGGCAACATTTAAAAGAGAAATGGATATTTCCTTTGCTAATGAAATTGGTATATTTATTGTGATTTATCTAGATGATATTCTTGTCTATTAATAAACAGATGAGGAAAATTTACTACATCTTAGAAGAGTGTTGAAAAATGTATAAGGTTTGGAATATCATTAAATCCCAAGAAAACTCTTTTTGGCCTAGAAGAAGGAAATATTCTGGGTCATATCATTTCTAAATATGGTATTCAGGGAAAATTTTAGGGGTTAATATTCACAGATGGGCTAATTTTCCATGCTTTTTCTAAAAAAAAGATTCGTCAATTCCCATTTTTTCCTAAAAATGATTCGCCCAAATTTTATAAGAAAATTTTATTTTACCTTTGAAATCGCCAAAAATTTTATAGACTCTATATAAAATCATTAGAAGTTTGAATATTTTTACTAAAATATCACCAAGAATTTTATAGTTTTCATATCAGGGATTAGAAATGTTCGCCAAGGTTTCTAATCTTTAAGATAAATTTCCATCCTTAAAATTTTTCGTTATGGTATTAAAATTGATCCCAGTTGGATTGAAGCTATATTAAAAATCATCCATCCTAGAGACATTAAAGAGCTTCAGTCATTTATTGGAAGATTAATTTCTAAGAAGATTCATTCCTAACCTTGCAGAACTTCTAAGAAATATCACAAATATGCTGAAAAAAGATTCAGAGAATAGACGGAGCATAGAGGCTAGACAATCCTTTGATCTAGTTAAACAAGCATTAACAAAAGCACCAGTATTAATTAGTACATATTTCACTAAATATCTCATAATATTTTCTTTTGCATCTCAACATATTGTTGCAGTTGTTTTGTTACAGAAAAATGATGAAGGATTTGAACATCTCATTTCATTTTTCAGTAAAGCTTTAAGAGATGTATATTTGAAATACAGCATAATGGAAAAATAATTATTTTCCTCGATAAAAGAAATTAAGGATTTCTGAGAATACATTTTACATTCCCATATAATTTCTTATGTACCAAATTCAGTTGTCAAGGACATTTTAACCCATAATGGACATGATGGTAAAAGAGGTAAATGGATTGCTATCATTCTTAAGTATGACTTAGAAATAAAACTCACCAAGCTTATCAAAGGTCAAGGAGTAGCCAAATTTATGGTTGAATCAAATTTTAATTTATTATACATTAACTTTGTTTTTGTTGTAGATGATCAAGAGGAATAGGAGACTCCACTGATTGATGAGGATTTTCTGAAATCACCCTGGTATGCAAACCTCATTTATGGTTTATTGAATTTAAATTCTCCTGTTGGTTACAAAAATGAAAGCTAGATTTTTGAAATTAAAAGAATTCAAGCTTTGAATCATAGAAAATGTTTTATATTTGTGATATGCTCCTGGTATTTTACTAAAAAAAATTTTAAAGGATGATGCAGAAAAAACCATGCAAGAATTCGATGAAGGAGATTGCAGTGGACATTTATACTTGGAAACAACTGCCAATAAAATACCTAGAGCTCGCGTTTACTGGCCTAATTTCTTCCCTAATGTTAATAATCAAGTAACCTCATGTCACAAATTTCAAATAGTCAAAGGAAAAAGAAAACTCTTGCCTCTGCACTTAAATCATATATCTAATGAAAGTCCCTTCCAACAACAGGGATTGGATTTCATTGGTGAAATTCATCCTCCTACTTCTACCCAACATAAGTGGATTCTCACAGCCACTGACTATTTTACTAAATGGATTGAAGCGACACCTTCCAGATTAGTAACTAATGTTGTCACCATTAAATTCCTTGAAACCAATAATCTCTCTATATTTGGTTGTTTCAGAAAATTTATTACTGATAATGTTGCAACCTTTAAATCTATGAAAATTATTGAATTATGCAATAAATACCACATTAATTTGGGACATTCAATAGCTTGTTACCCACAGGGTAACGGGTTGATTGAATCCTCAAATAAGAGCTTGGTAAATATCATTAAAAAGTTGTTAGAGGACAATAAGAAGTCTTCGCACAACAAGTTAGTTAATGCACTTTTGGCTGACAGACTTACTACAATGAAGTCAATTGGCATGTAACCATACCAATTCGTATATGGAATGGATGTTGTTTCTCCATCCTATTTAGGAGTTCCAGTCATGAATATAATTCAATAATTATAGGTTGAAACTAACGATACATAGAGGAGGATTAATCATACTATTAATTTGTAGCAATCCAAGGAGGAAGTCTACAATGAAACACAAGTTATTTAGGAAAATGTCAAAAATATTTTTGAAAAAAGGACTAAAGTTGATGACTTCAATATTGGGGACAAATTTTTGAGGTGGGATTCCATAATGGAGGACAAACATAAACATGGGAAATTTGATCACCTTTAGAAAGGGCCTTACATCATTTATGCTTTTAGAGGACTCACTTCATTCTTCCTCAAGGATCTAGATGGAGCAGAGATACCTTGTGGTCCTGTCAATGACAAGATGTTGAAGCACTACTTTTCTTAGCTTAATTTTTTTTCTTAATCATTGTAAATATAATTGTCTTTATTTTTTTGATTGGGTAACTTAATAATTGAAGTTGAAGCCTAAAGAGAAGGCCCTAAGCCTTGATTGATAAGCTACCTTGGTACTTTAACAAAAAAATAAGTTAGATTCATATATTACAAACATGTGATACGCAAGGCTATTGATCATATGTTCTTGACAGTTCACATGGAGAAGTTCCATCCCAAGATGGAGGCACTATTAAGGTGCCATAATTTATAGGATCTCAAGGTGATTGAGTATTTTTTATTTGTGATTTTACATTGTAAATAATTTTCAGTATGCAAATGATTTCCAAAAAAAATACATATAAAATAAAATGAGAAGAGGGTATGTCAAAAATAATGAATATAGAGAAAAAGAAAAAAATAAAGAAAAGTTGAAAATAATAAAATAAAATAAGAACCCCACAAAAGAAAAAATATAAAAATAATACTGAAAGTGCTGCAAATTCAAATACCACTACTAATAAATTATTTCTCTTTGTATCATCATCAAATAAGATTGTGCAGCTTGTTCAAAAATTCCACAATGACTAAATTTTTGTTCAAATCATATAACTTAACCATGATTGAACAATTGTGAATTTTTTCCAATTAGGTTAGAAAATAACCATTTTCCAAACAATTTAATATTGTTAACTCAGTAGTTAGGTAGAAAATGAAATTTACTCAACTATTTAATTTTTATATATAGGAGAAATAAGTGATAGTGTAGGTTATATTTTTCATAAAAAAAAAAGAGATCTGGGATTGCCAACCTAAATTCACCCTTAGAAGAAAGAAGAAAAAATGTTAGTTTAGCAAAAAAAATAAAACTCAATGGGTAGGTAGAAGTATTTTTGGAGCCTTAAAAATAATTAAATTGGTTACCCTAAAGTTTTGTTTTTAAATGTATCTATGCACATAAAAGGGAAAAGTGATAAAATCATTTTATCCTAACTTACAACATTGGCCGCGTAAATGAAAATATTTTCATATTCATTACACTATCCTAAGTTTTCACTTTAATCTAAACCTACCACTACCTGAAAAAATGTCAAGTCCTATCACATTAAACCCCTCACATCTATATTTCATATATTTTCTCCGCTCCTAATCTGACGGTGGTTTACATTCACTTTATTCCTCCCCTCTCCATCTGAGCTTTACCACCCAGGGGCAAGTCTGAAAAAAGTTATTTTAGCTTTCGTCCCATGACAACATCATGAATTCTATGTTTTTTGCACCCCCTTCTCCCTAGAAGCCCTTAATGAATTGTATCAAAAACAAGATTTTTCCGAAATGCCTAAAACAATTGAACCTTTTACTTGTAGAAGATACTCAATTGCCTGAAAAATAACTGTCCATATTCATCCTCCACTTCCGTGATAGAGCCAAGAAAATTATCACAGTCATTTCATACCTCCTTGGCTACTATTCTTACCATTGGATACATGATCCCATCATAGGTTTCCTCTCCATATTTTCCACAGATTCTAAACCAGCTATCATTTTCAATTTCATCCAATTCCTAGAAAATAGTATTGATGATCAATTTGTCTAATTTCAGACAGAAGAGTTGTTTAAATATTCCTTTGTTCTAGTGTACATGTTTTTATATTTCTAGGCATAATGGTTTAAATTTGCTACGCAGAAATTGGATGATGATGGAAATCAACATTCAATCATCTTCTCAACCACATTAGTAATGAAAGAGCAGAAGGATTATCCATACAAACAATTCACTGAAATTTTTGTACATCCAGGAATGAGCCTTCCTTGTATTACATTTGAACTAAGAGTTAGTGAAAACATCAAAATGATTCTACATCTATCATATCAAGAAAAGAGAGGTCAATGGTATTTATACTAGAACTACATAGACTTGAGAGTTTATGGCTATGAGCTTGCTCCTTCCAATCTTCCAAAATTCCTCGCAATGAGGATTTTTTCTTTAGAGTACATGAGGAAGATGTTGAATGCTGATGAAATCCACTTTATATCAGCAAAGAAGAAATCCTAGTTCAGGACTAAAACACATATTGGGTCATTTATTTGCAATAGCACGTTATCAAGGGAGGAAGAAGACAAGGTCTTGAAGGAAATTAAGTTTAGTCTTGGCTTTACCTAGTCCAATGATCCTTTACAAACAATTTCAACGTTAAGGGTAGAAAACAAGGGTAATCCTTATAGGCATACCCATAGGCAAGAAATAGATAAGTACATGAACTAGTTGGAGTGCGACGAGAACACTTTGGAGGAAGCTATGTAGCAACTAGTCTCGACATCAACATCACAAAATATTGTTCCATAGGAAAAAGCAGGAAAAAGGCTAAGAGAAGAACAATCACCTTTAGTGACTGACAGTGCAAGTAAGGAGTTTAAGATAATGTACAGGAAAATAACCAAACTTAATCCTAAACTCAATAAAAATAAATATTCATAATAGGAGGTCATCATAATCACTAACAAGGCACCTACATCTTCTCAAGTTGGTGGCCAAACCAACCTCTCTCCTACTACTTCTTCAACTTCACAGGACCAACAATAGGTTATTCAGATAGCTAAGGTTGTCTCATGGGAGAAAGAGAAGAGACTCTTTCATACATTCAGGAAAATAAATTCAAGAATGAAATCCCCAAGAATAGAACATACAGTCAATTCTAGAATCAAACTTCCAGTACTCAAAGTAGGTTGTTGTGAGAATTTGACTCAGAGAAAGGTAAAATGTAAATGGCCTTTCTTGAAGAACATATTTCACAGCCAAAGACAACAAATATTACAAGAAGACTTCCTTTTAGTTTGCATAAAAAAAAATCATCCCATTGATCAAATGGATATGCACAAGAAAACAAGGGAAATGATCTCCTCTACCTTGACTAACACAACAATGAGTCTTTCTAAGTTGCAGGCTTCCTTGTTTAACATTTAGTCACAAATAAAAATGGATAAAATCTCTTCTTTGGATAAGGATACAAGAATGAAGGCTTTGGAAGATTTAGTATTTAAGATAGGATATGATCCCTCCAACATGAAAGTTTTAAAGGAGATAATAAATAAGAAGAATGCTTACATGGCAGCATTGAGGAAACATCTGAATTTATCGGCTATAAAAGACCCTCTCACCAAACACATTGGGGAAACATAGCCTCAAAAGACTAATATGATGAAGCTCATCATGGAGCAAAATGCATAGTTGAGACAAATAGAGACATAAATGGAAAATATGATTAAAGAGAGGGAGCATGTTACAAATATTTGCATGGTTCCTTTGGAGGTAGTAGAATTTACAACCATCCCCACAGCTACAACTTCTACAACACGGCTAGTAGATGGTGCGTAACAATTAACAAAGGTAGTGGATAATCTGTCTATTCAGACAGAGGAATCAAGAAACTAGAGTATCAATTCAAACTATTGCAAGACCAAAGATCAAGAAGTGAAGTTTCTCATGTACCAGAAGCATAGAGAACTCAGAAATTGATAGAGAGATTGTAGAGGTGAGAAAGAATAAACAATTGGAAAACCTTGGCCCAAGCGAAGGAAATCATCTCGACAAAGATCATGAACTCTATTAATGAAATTTGGTCCTACATCTAGATTATTTTTTAACAAAAGGAGTTGATTAAAAAGGCCAATGATGTTATCACAAATATCAAGGAGGAACTTGGGGATATTCATGAACTCAAAGAACAAATATGAATTAAAGGATTTGGGAGTAGATGATAGGAGAGATACCATTTTAGAAGTGAAGAATATTCTTACTAAGAGGAATATTATTGTTGAGCTGGAAGAGAAATGCCACAGCTTCGATATAGGACTAAACATGTTTTTCAATAAGATAGACCCTTGAACAAAGAAAGGTCTGCCTTCTTTGTTTGTTATTAATGGTAAATTGATAACTCATGAAGACTATGTAATCAAATTAAAGGAAATTTCCAAGAACACTACAAAATTCTCCAATACCAAAGGCACCATGACAGGTAGATCATTCTTGGAAGTAATGAGAAATGACCTTTTCATTCAATATGAGTTAAATCATGTCTTCGTGGTAAAACCTAATTTTTCCAGGTATACTGAATCATATGAGATTTACTGAAAGGTAATCAAGTTAAATATCCTAGATGAAGATCAGTGGGATAAATTATTTGAACTATAGGAGTGAAAAGTAATTGAGAAAAATCAGATGCAGGGAGCACATCAATGAGGATAACAACCAGTGAGAACTACAAATAGATCCACTCAGCAACTCTTTCCTCTAAAATAGTGACAACATTCCATATCACCTCCACCGAGCCTATTTTTTGTCACAATTAGAGTTTATTATTCATTTTTTGCTAATAATACACTATCTTTCAAGACATCATTGATGTGATAAGTTTTGTAATATTTAGTATAAATACTTCATTGTTCCAAGTATTCTAGGTTGGTTATTGAATATATTTTTCCTGCTGAGCATTGTAACTTTCCACGTTTTGCCGGAGCATCAATAACACAGGGAATTATTATAGGATTCATGTGGTGTATTCACTGGTGAGGTGTTTCTTCTGTAAACTATGTTATTTCATTTTCCTCCCTTTCTTTGTTTATTCGAAAATCTTAATTCTATAACAGAAACTTTGATGGATAAGATAGGTTAATTAGAACACCTTATTCTAGTTGTTATCAATTTATATGTTTTCCACTGAAGTCAGACTAAATAATACTTAATTTATCTTCAATCTCTACCGAATTTCATACTTCTTTCATTTTCACAATTCACTCAAAATCTTAAAATATCCAGTGGATACAACCTAGATTTCCCTATGATAACTCTTTCAACTATTGAATCAATATCCCATTTTATATTTTTGACTCCATAGCCCAATGGGAATATAGATATATAATCAACCAAACAAATAAAAAACAAACAAATAACCAAGTACAACCATAACTAGCCTAGTATCCATTTAAAAAACAGAGTTAAATTACACACAAAGATCCCTCTCTGAAGTTGGTAGGGCTAGATCCCAGCTTCCAAAGTGGCTTTGATGTTTTCCTCTGTGTTTATTCTCACAATCTCGTAAATTATAGAATGATAACACCCCTCTCCTTAAAACAAGTTTTGTCCTCAACACATGAGAAGTTCTTGAGGCTTCTATATAAAGTTATCATCCTCCCATGTGGAATCTTCAGCGAGTAAGTTCTTCCACATGATCAGATACTTTGAAATTGATTGATTTTGTAGCTGTCGAGTTCTTTTTTTCATGATTTCTTCACGTTCCAATATGTTTTTTCCTTCCCTATCAAGTTCTGGGAATATTGTTTGAGTTGGGATTTTGTCACCTATAACCTTATTTAAGCATGAAACATTGAAAACTAGGTGTAATCAGGAAGATGCTGGAACTCCAATTTGTATTCCATAGTACCAATATTTTTTGATGCCTTGAAATGACCATAGTACTTTGGCAATAATATTTTACCCTTCTTAGCTTGCTTGATGGACATTTTTTTGTATTGTTTTAGCCATAAAAATAGCTAGTCACCTAAATCAAAACTTATCTCGTTGCGATGTTGATATGCCTATTGTTTCATTCAATTTTGTACCAAATTTAGGTTATCCTTTAAGAGTTGGAAATTTTTTTGTTGCTGCTCGATGTGATATTGCACTACTTTAAAGATGATTTCAATGTTTAAAACTCTAGTGAGCATAATTGAAAATTTTCACCTCATTTTTCTTTCTTTAGAAGCTTTTTCATTGTTGGGTATGTGTTATATTCTTTCCACGACTAGCCCCATGTGCTATACATTGCGTTGGGTGCAGCAGGGGGGTCACAGGGGGGGTAGCAGCCCCCCCTGTCACGGTCTGAGGCAGCGCCCCGGCGAAATTTTTTTTTGGTATGCAGTCCCACTCATAAGTGGACCCACCCATGTTTTGTGCATTAGTTTTCACATGGTTTTTGGGGTACGATGGTTTTCGACCCCTGGTATTTTGTAGATCTGGTCAAGGGAACTATGGTTATGTTCTAATCTAGGGTTAATGAATTGGGGTTTATGTATGCTTCGGCATGTATATATGTGTTGTAATACTAAAATGAATATAATGAAAAGTCAAGCTGGTCATCCCGATTTGGGATCTAGGGGAAAATATCTGTGTTTATCTATTTTATGTTTTATGCTCTCGGTATTGTTTATTTTCTGTTAAAAGATTCGTGTGTAGATAATTTCTGTTCAGGGTTAAAACCTACATTTGGTATCAGAGCTATTTCAGCTTCAAGGGGATGCCTTTACTGCTGAGGTTTTTTTGCTCAGGCCTGAGGTAAACCCTTTTTAGTAGGAGATCTACAAGATCAATTCTTGCGGTGAAAGAAGATGGTTAGCGGCGAAAAGATAGAGATCGAGAAATTTAATGGTCAGAGTTTTGAGTTGTGGAAGCTGAAGATGCAGGATCTGCTGGTGGATAATGATCAATGGATCGTGGTAGATCTAGGTACTAAACCAACGTCAATGTTAGATGAAGACTGGAAGAAATTGGATCAATGGCTAACAACACAATACGGTTGTGTGTATCAGATTCAGCATTGTTGAATGTATCCGGGGAAGCTACGGCGAAGAATTTCTAGTGAAAAACTTGGGACTTTGTACCAATCTAAGTCTCTAGTTAATAAGTTGTTCCTGGAGAAAAATCTGTATAACTTGAGGATGAAGGATGGAGACTCAGTGAAAGAGCATCTGAATGCCTTCAATACTGTGGTATGTCAGTTTTCATCTGTTGATATTAAAATCTTAGATGAAGATAAGTTCATCAGTTTGTTGTGTTCTCTACCAGACTCATGGGATAGTATGGTTATTACAATAGGTAGCAATACAACTACCTTGAATTTTGATGACATTGTATCAACCTTGTTTTCGGAGGAAATGAGACGGAGAAATATGGAGGCCCAGAATGGAGATGCCTTTTCTATACTAGGAAGGTCCCAAAATAGAAACAAGAATAAGGTTTCGAGTCGGAGATCTAAATATAGAGGGAGATCTAAATCTCCTCGAAAGTTTGTAAAGGTGTGTTGGAAATTCGGAAAGGAAGGACACTACAAAAACAAATGCAGATATAAAGCTCCTAAGAAAGGAAAGGGATCTGATGATGCTCCTTCTGCAGAGGCAAAAACCACCTCAGATGAAGGTGGGAATGTGTATTTGTCTTCTTCTTCGAATACACATGTAGATCATGAGTCATGGTTGATTGACTCAGGTGCATCCTTTCACTTCACTTCCCATAGGGAGTGGTTCTGCGAGTATGAGAAATATGATGGTGGTGATGTCTTCCTAGGGGATGATAGGAAGGATAGAATCGTTGGACGTGGAAAGGTCAACTTGAAGTTGCAAGGTGGAAGGATTAGAACACTTCCTGGTGTTTTTCATATTCCTGCATTGGTGAGAAATCTAATTTTTGTAAGCAAGATGGATGATGCAGGTGTAAAAACATTGTTCAAGAAAGATGCCTGCAAGATGGTTCGGGGAGCACTGGTATTAATATGGGGAGTTAGGACTATAATTCTGTACAAGCTACAATGTAGCACTATTATTGATGGGTGTAACAGTTATGTGGTTCCTGAAAGTGGAGCAGAAAGCCTAGCCATCTCTGGAGAAAAGACCATGCTATGGCATCAAAGGATTGGACATATTGGAGAGAAGGGCCTTTGGATACTACATAGAAATGGTATGGTAGAAGGTATGTCTAATTTTTCTCTGGATTTTGATTTCTGTGAACATTGTGTATATTGGAAGCAGAATCAGGTGAGTTTTCCTTCTGGTGCTAAGAGGGTGAACAAGATATTAGAACTTGTGCACAGTGATGTATTTGGACCTGTGTCAGTTCCATCACTGGGAAAGTCTATGTACTATGTTTCATTCATATATGACTTCTCAGGGAATACATGGATATATTTCTTGAGAAAGAAATCTAAAGTCTTTAACAAATTTAAAGAATTTAAGGCTCTGGTGGAAAACCGAATAGAGAAGAAGATAAAGGCGATGAGGACAGATAATGGTGGGGAGTTCTGCAAGAAGGAATTTGAAGAGTTCTGTAAGAAGTGTGGCATAACACGATAGAAGACTACTCCATACACACCTCAGCAAAATGGAGTTGCAGAAAGAATGAAAATAACACTGATGGAAAAGGCAAGAAGCATGCTCAGTGGTACAGGTTAGGACAAGAATTCTGGATAGAGGCAGTGGAGACTGAATGTTACTTAGTTAACATATCACCTTCATCAGCGTTGGAGGATAAGACTCCACATGAGGTATGGACTGGTAAGAAACCCTCTCTTTCACATCTAAGGGTATTTGGATGTGATGCATATGTACATGTTCCAAAGGAGAAGAGAACCAAGTTGGATAATAAATCTGAAACGTGCATCTTTATTGGGTATAAGGATGGTTTAAAGGGTTACAAGCTTTGGAACCCAGAAACAAGGAAGGTTGTGTATAGCCGAGATGTGGTGTTTAGAGAGGTCAAAGATGTTGTTACACATGAAGTCCTACCAAAGGAACCTGAGAAGATAGGTTTTGAGCTAAAGGAGGATGAATCAGACTCTACAACATAAGAAGATCCAGAAGAGGAAGAGCCACAAACCCCAGCTTTGAGAAAATCAGTTCGAGAAAGAAGGCAACTAGAAAGGTATAGTCCATCTACTTTCTGTTCAGGTTTTTCCTTAACTATAACTGATGATGATCCCAGAACTGTCAGGGAGGCAGTAGATTCAGAGGATGGAAAACTCTGGAAGGAGGCCATGGTTGATGAAATGAAATCCTTGCACAAAAATGAGGCATGGGATCTGGTGGATTTGCCGGCTGGAAGGAAGCCTATCGGGAGCAAATGGGTGTTTAAGAAGAAGAAGAATGTAGAAGGCAAGGTGGAGAAATTTGAAGCTCGGTTGGTAGCAGAAGGTTATTCCCAAGTGCCGAGAATTGATTTTGGTGATATTTTTTCTCATGTTTCCAAAGTTACTTCTATTAGATTACTTTTATCTATTGCTGTTGCATTTGATTTTGAGATAGAATAGATGGATGTGAAGACAACATTTCTTCATGGGGATCTGGAAGAGGATATCTACATGAAGCAACCTGAAGGCTTTATGGTGAAGGGTAAGAAAGAACTGGTGTGCAGGATGAAGAAGTCTTTGTATGGGTTAAAACAGTCACTCAGGATGTGGTATCAGAAATTTGATACCTATATACGGGGACTTGGCTTCACCAGAAGCAAGGAGGATCACTGTGTTTATTTTAAATTAATTAGTGACCATGGTATTTATTTGGTCTTGTATGTGGATGATATGTTGTTGATTGGAAATGACAAATAAATTATCCAAGATTTGAAGACCCAACTGTTCTCCAAATTCGACATGAAGGATCTTGGTGCTGCAAACTATATTTTGGGCATGGAAATTAAGAGATATCAAGAAAAGAGGAAGCTCTGGTTAAACTAGAGGAAGTATGTCGATATTATATTGCAGAGGTTCGATATGCAGGATAGTAAAATGGTGAATGTTCCTATTCCTGTAGGTGTAAAGCTGTCTGTTGAACAGTGTCCTGAGACACAAGAAGAAGAGGAGGATATGTCCCATGTTCCATATGCAAGTGCAGTGGGTAGCTTGATGTTTGAAATGGTCTGTACTAGACTAGACATTGCACATGCAGTGGGAGTATTGAGCAGGTTTATGTCAAACCCAGGGAAGGAGCATTGGACAGTGGTGAAGAGGGTTTTCAGATATTTATGTGGCACTAGTGATTATGGTTTAGGCTAGCAGGGAAGACCAGGATTAGAAAGAATGTTGGACATTCGTGGTTTTGTTGATGTAGACTAGGCTGGAGATCTGGACCAAAGAATATCTACAAGTGGGTATGTGTTTAGCATATTTGGAGGTGCAGTCAGTTGGATGAGTAAAAGACAGTCTGTAGTGGTGCTTTCAACTATAGAGGCAGAATACATAGCAGCCACTCATGCAAGCAAGGAAGCAGTTTGGCTGCAGAGATTTTATTCAAGTATGGGGTTGGTACAACAAACTATAAGGATAGACTGTGATAGCCAAAGTGAAATTTTCTTGGCTAAGAACCCTGCTTATCATTCAAAGAAAAAGGACATTGATGTTCAATATCATTTTTTTAGAGATATGGTTGAGGCTAAAAGGGTGTTGCTGGTAAAGGTGGACACTTTGAAGAATGTTGTAGATGCATTGACCAAGTCTATGAGCCCTCAGAAGTTCTCTTGGTGTAGAGAAAAATTGGGTGCTGAAGAATTGTCCCAATGACTAAGATCTTCTATGGCCCCCTTTGGAAATAAAACAACAAGTGGGAGAATGTTGTGTATGTGTTATATTCTTTCCATGACTAGCCCCACGCGCTGTACGTTGCACCGGGCATAGCAGTGGAGTCACAGGGGGGCAGCAGCCCCCCCTGTCGGTGTCAAGGGCAGCACCCCGACGAAATTTTTTTGGTATGCGGTCCCACTCATAAGCGGACCCACCCATGTTTTGTGCATGAGTTTGAACATGGTTTTTGGGGTACGATGGTTTTCGACCCCTAGTATTTTGTAGATCCAGTCAAGGGAACTACGGTTATGTTCTAATCTAGGGTTAATGGATTGGGGTTTATGTATGCTTCGGCATGTATACATATGTGTTGTAACACTAAAAGGAATATAATGAAAAATCAAGTTGGTCGTCCCGATTTGGGATCTAGGGGAAAATCTCTGTGTTTATTTATTTTATTTTTTATGCTCTCGCTATTGCTTATTTTCTCTTATAAGATTCATGTGTAGATAATTTCTCTTCAGGGTTAAAACCTACATTCATGCCATTAGAGCTTATTATCTTTATTAGTTTCTTTGTGATACCCCCTAATTCAACTTCCTTTTTGTTGGAAATACTGGCCGGGGGGGGGGTGAATCAGTATTCCTTTCATTTAGAGCATTAGTTAATCTTCAATTATTATCAGTGTTTGTACAATGATAGTAGCAAACAAGAGGAACACAAATGCACACTATTTTTAAGGTGGAAAACTACTCTGGGACAAAAACCACCTAATGCTTTTCTAATAATTCTTTAATATTCAACTCCAATTGAAAATAAAGCTCCAACTTCCTAGAATCTAAAAAAGCATTCTTCTCCATCTCCCACTGGATGGACGCTCCAATGCCCGAGATTCTTCAGTAGTCAACTAAACAGATGCCCCAACACCCAATGAGCTACAAATCGCCCTACCACCACCCTACCACCCTATAGAAGAATAAAAGAAGAATGGACTCTCGTGCCAGGGAAAATGGTCCACTTTACAATGATATAGAATGATGTATAAGAAGAAGATATACTAGACCATAACCCCAAATTGACACAACCACCTAATGATGATCCTAGACCTCCCAAAACTGCCTCTTCAACCCTTGGCAGATAGATACTAGTACAATTTTTACAATAATGTATTTATAATGACTTAGTACAATGATACCATTACAATGATTGTATGTAGTGATTCCCACTTGAAGACTTCATATGATGAAATTATTTCTATTGTTATGTACCTTGGTTGTTGCTCTTGTCATGCTACCCTCTACTGCACCTTGCTTTTCTTTGCTGCCATATAAATTTTGGTCCTTTGCAACCCTTGACAACACATGATCTAGCTTTTTCTTGCCTTCTAGGAGCTTGATATTGAATTTGGTGTATCTCTATTATTTTAGATCCTCAATATTTGATTTTCGGTCTTGTAGTATTACTCTGTGTCTTATTTACAATGCCATAGGTCGGACCCAATTTTTACTCTTCAAGAGAGAGTTATACCCAATCTCTCACAATACCCTAGTTATGGACTGTTTCAGCAGAGCGCATATGTACGGCATGCCACATGTCATTGTTTCTTCATTTGGCTCTTACAGTGATCGAGAGAAAATTAAATACTTTGAAATATCCACCAAATTTTACAGAATTCCAATCTAATACTCAGAGAGAGAGTTATGAGGAATTTACCAAGGTCACTTATTTACACCTTAAAAACTGTGTGAAAAAATTTAGAGCGCAAATTCCACGATGACCTATTTCAGATGGAGAAATCCCTTGCATAAGGAGGAAATTACGATCACAATTTATATAAATGCTTAGGTTGCGAGGGGCTTCAAAAGTGAACGTGGGAGGGATTTTAGGAGCTTAAAAAATATTAATTATGACTTTTAAATGACACATGCCCCAACCCCAATGGGGTTTTAGACCACTAACTGGGGGTACGAACTTTAAACATGAATATCTCTCAAACCGTGAAGAATTACATGGCATGCCATATATCAATGGAAACATATCGAAAATTAGAAACCATCAAAAGCATTATTGACCCAAAATATACTAGTTTGGTATGTCAAAATTCCCATGCAATATTGGGTTAGCCCCTGGTGCTCCTTGGGTTGACATCAATGACAACCACTGATAAAAAATCTCCCCCTTTGGCATTGATGGCAACACAAGTACTCTCGTGGCGATCATGACACCTCTTCCTACAACATTCTCTCCCCCTTTGAAATTAATGGCAAAGGGTAACTCTCCCTGAAACTCAAACATCCCGAGGACCTGTACACACTTCCACTCCCCTTGACACACAACTATCCTGCAAACCTGTAGTCTAATTCCACTCCCCCTTTATATTCTGAAAAAAAAAGAAAATCTAATTAGAACTTGGGAGAATCCCAAGCTTTTGACAAAGATATTCAAATGCTTCACGAGGTAAATTTTTAGTGAATATATTAGCAATTTTTTCTTTTGTACAAACATACTCAAGTTTGATATTCTTTCCAGCGACTTGTTCTCTAACAAAATGATATTTGATCGGAATGTGTTTTGTTTTTGAATGCATGACAGGATTCTTGGAGATGCTGAAGGCACTAGTGTTGTCATAGAATATGGGAATAGGCTCACTGAATTGTACTTGAATATCTTGCAAATTTTGTTTCATCCAAAGGACTTGAGTACAACATGATGCTACTACAATGTATTCTTCTTCTATTGTAGATAATGAGATTGAAGTTTGATTTTTGCTCAACCATGATACAAGACAACCACCTAGATAAAATGATGCTCCACTAGTACTCTTATGATTATCAAAGCTTCTTGCCCAATCTGCATCTGTAAAGGCTTGAATAATGATATTTTTACCCTTGGGATACCACAAGCCATATTCTTTTGTGCCCTTTAGATATCGAAGAATTGTTTTGATGGAAATAATATGTGATTCTTTTGGTGCTACTTGGAATCTTGCTACTTGTCCAAATGGTTGCATAACATCTGGCTGAGAGGTTTTTAGATATAGAATACTACCAATCATAGATCTGTACAACCTTTGATCCACATCCTTAGATGAGTTGTCTATGCTCAATTTTCAACCTGTTACCATCGGAGTAAGGACAGGTTTGCAATCTTACATTTTGAATTTATTGAGCATTTCCTTGATGTACTTGGCTTGACATATAAATATTCCTTTCTCTTACTGAGATATTTGAAGCCCTAAGAAGTATGTCAACTCACCAAGTAAAGACATCTCAAACTCACTTTGCATCTTTGTAGAAAAATTCTTACTTAGTCGATCATCATTGCTACCAAATATTATATCATACACATATACCTCAACGATTGTTAAATTATCTTTATCTATTTGTACATAAATATTGGTATCAACAGTACCTTTATTGAACCCTTGTTGACGTAGATATCCATCAAGACAAGCATAGCATGCTCTCGGAGCCTACTTGAGACCATATAGAGCCTTCTTTAACCTGCAGACATAGTCTTGTTTTTGTGATAGTAGAAAACCTTCAGGTTGTTTGATGTAAACTTCTTCTTCTAATTCTCCATTCAGAAATTCTGACTTAACATCCATTTGGTAGACATTGATTTTTCTTGAACATTCATAGGTGAGAAACATTCAGATGGCTTTCATTCTGGCAACTGGTGCAAATGTTTCGTCAAAATCAATTCCTTCCACTTGTGCATAGCCTTTGCAAACCAATCTTGCCTTGTTTCTGGTAACCTACCCATCTTCATTTAATTTGTTCCTAAACAACCATTTAGTCCGAATGAAATTTTTATCTTTTGGTCATGGAACTAATTCCCAGGTGTTATTCTTCTCAATTTGATCTAATTCTTCATTCATAGCTGCAACCCAATGTTCATTCTGGTTGGCTTCCTCAAAACTACTAGGTTCAAAGGTTACTAGAAAAACAATGTGAGCTTGTTGTGATGAAGGAAGTTGTTGACCTTCATTTATGTCACCAATGATTTTATTTGATGGATGGTTCTTTTGAATCCACTCTTTTGTTCTCCTTGGAGGAGCTTCTTCTTGTTGTTCTGGTATATCTTGATGATCATTGTTTACTTCTTCCTCATTGATAGTTTCTTCTTGTTCTACAATTTTATCTGTGTCTTTTTCAGCCTCTGTCTCAAGTTTCAAAGATTCTAGATCCTCATCATTACTCGCTAGAACACCATCTTCATCAAATGTAACATTTATGCTCTCCATTATATGTTTTCATCTTAGATTATAGAATTTATAGGCCTTTCTTTTGCGTGAGTAACAAACAAAGATACCTTCATCAACACGTGATTCAAGCTTACCCAAATTTTGATCTTCTCTTTTGATATAACATTTGCTTCCGAAGATTCTGAAATATTTTACATTAGTTGGTTTTCCTTTCCATAATTCATATGGAGTTTTGTTGCAATTATTTCTGAGAAGACTTTGGTTGATAATGAAGACTCCTATATCAATTGCTTAAACCCATAATTTTTCATCCAATTTTGAGTCCTTAAACATTGTTCTACCTATTTCCTGTATGGTCATGTTCTTTCTTTCAGGAACTCCATTTTGCTAAGGTGTTCGTGTTGTTGAAAATTTCCCTTTTATTCCATTTTCATCACAGTATTGTTGAAATAATTTGGAAGTGAATTCTCCACCATTATCTGATCTTAAAAACTTTATTTTCAAATCATTTTCATTTTCAACCAACTCCTTGTAGATCTTAAAGCACTCAAATGCTTGATATTTTTTCTTTAGGAAACTGACTGTTGTCATCCTGGTATAGTCATCTATCATTAACATGAAATATAATTCTCCATCTAAGCCTTTTGTTCTCACAGGACCACATAGATCAGTATGTATCAATTCCAATGGATGTGATGTAAAGTGTTCTTTTGTTTTAAATTATGCTTTTGTTTGCTTGCCATGCTGACATGCCTCACATAGTGTGTTGGAAAGTTTTAAGATTTTTGGCATTTCTTGTATTGCTTCCTTTTTGCTTATCCTGACAAGATTCTCAAATTTTATGTGACCCATTCATTTATTCCATAACCAACTTTCATCTTCTTTAGCTAGTAGACATGCTTTAGTTTCTTCATCTAGAACATATATGTCATTTGGAGCTTGACTTGTTCTAGCCACAATTTTACCATACCTACCTTTCATGATTTCACATTTTGTGGAGTTGAATAGCATTGTGTGTCCTTGACCACACATTCTTCCAACACTGAGCAGATTGTGATTCATGTTTTCAACCAAAAGAACATTCTTGGTTATAACATATTTGCTTCCGAGAGTGACGGTACCTAATCCTATAACATTTGAAGATCCATCATTTCCAAAGGACATGGTTCCATCCTTCTTCTCTTTCAAAGATACAAATTTCCTTCTATATCCATTCATATGCGTTGAGAAACTATTGTCAACATACCACGCATTTTTATTTTTTTGAGCCTTGAGAGGGAGAGCACAATTATCAGTCTTATTTTTGTTCCATGTTCGTTCATTTTGTGGCTTCAAAGATTCTTCTGGAGGATTTTCAAGTCTACAGTTTCTGGCTATGTGTCCAAATTTCTGACATTTGTAACATTTCATATTATTTCTTCAATGTTCAAATCTATTTATGTTTTGTTGAGCCCTGGGAGGTTTATATTTGAAGAATCTCTTGGAATTGTATTGGTTCCTAGGGTATGTGTGACATTCCACAGCTTTAAGACCAAATTTTCCACATGAATAACAATAGCCATGAAGAATATCTTGCTACCTAGATGAAAATCTTCGTCGAGGAATCGTCTTCCAAGGATGTGCTTGCGAATCTTGTCCAATGAAGTCTACATGTATGTTAGATCTCATAGGTTCATTTTATTTTGTTGCAAAAGGTCCTTCTTCTTATTCCTTTTAACCGAGGCTAGTTCTGTTATTGTAAGATCATTGATTGTTGATGAGTTCTTCCAATGCCCTTGAGATGTTGACATAGTTTTGGACAATTTTTCCCTTCTTCACTTCCTTACAGAGCGAGACTAATTCAGCTTCTAATGCTTCCCTTTCTTGGTTGCTTTCTTCCAACTTCTTTTGAAGTGACTCTTCAATACATTTGTGTTCTTCAACCTCAATTTGAGACCTTCAACTTGTTCTTCAAGAGTATTGGAACAAATATTCTCAGCATTGAGCTCTTTTATAGGCTTGATTGCCTCCTCATAAAATTCTTCTATGGTCAACCGTTCTTCTTCATTGTTTGATACTTCTTGTTTATTGTGCTTGCCCATAAACAATACTTTCTCATTAGCTTCTTCTTTGCTGTCACTTTCTTCATCGGATGATGAGCTATCTTCTTTAGATAGAAAGTTCCTTCTGGATCCTTTATTTTTGCCTTGCTTGTTGAATTTCTTAAGGCCTTTCTTTCCTTTTGAGTCGTGATCACTTTTGTTCAGACATTTTGCTACGAAATTCCCAACCTTAGCACAACCGAAACATATCAATGGAAGTTTACCTTTGGATTTTCCCTTACCAGCTTTTAGTTTTCTCATAAAGTAAGCATATTCTTCATCTAAAAGACCTTCTCCATCATCTCCCTATTCTTCACACTTGCAAGTGCATGTCATTTCAATTGAAGGTTGTTTGTCCTTATTGGTTTGCTTAGATGCAGCAAACACAATTTCTAGATTTGAAGTACCCTTTTCTTCATCAAGTCTCATATCATATGCTATGAGAACTCCATGTAATTCTTCCTTGCTGAGTTTGTCTAGATTTGCACTATATTCTAAGACCATACCTTTGGGTTGAATATCCCTGGTAATGTTCTAAGAATATTCCATATAATAGTCTTCTCATCAAATGGCCCTCCCAATCCTTCCAGAGTATTGGTTATTTCATCAACGTATTGGAAGTATGCAGCAATGTTCCAATCTTCTTTCATTCTGAGTTGCTCAAATTTTTCTCTATAGATTTGAAGCTTTTCTTCTTTGACATTTGAGTCACCTGCATATATATTCTCAAGGTTGTCCCATACATTTTTGGTGGTTTTACAACCCAACACCTTATGATAAGCGGATTCAATAAGTCCACTGATAATAATATTCTTTTCTTTTGCATCATTTACCAAATTATTCTTACCTTGTTCATCTACGGTTGATGTAAATCTATTTTGAACAGTGTCCCATACTTCATAACCTTACGCCAAGAGATAGACCTCCATTCTTCCTTTCTAAAGTGCATAATTATTTTCATTGAATAGAGGTACACCATTCTTGGTATGCTCCATGACCTCCTTCCAGTTGTTAAACTACTATTGAAGGAACCATGCTCTAATTCCAATTGTCGGAAATAGTGTGGGGGGGGGGGGTGTGAATCAACATTCCTTTCAATTAGAGCATTAGTTAATCTTTAATTATTATCAGTGTTTGTACAATGATAGCAGAAAACAAGAGGAACACAAATGCACACATTTTTTGAGGTGGAAACCCACTCCGGGACAAAAACCACCTAATTCTTTTCTGATAATTCCTTAATATTCAACTCCAATTGAAAATAAAGCTCCAACTTCCTAGAATCTAGAAAAGCATTATTCTCTTACTCCCACTGGATGGATGCTCCAATGCCCAAGATTCTTCATTAATCAACTGAATGGATGCCCCAACACCCAATGAGCTACAACTCACCCTAGTACCACCCTACCACCCTATAGAAGAATAAAATAAGAATGGACTCTCGTACTAGGGAAAATTGTCCACTTTACAATGATATAGAATGATCTAGAGGAAGAAGATATACTAGACCATAACCCCAACTTGACACAACCACCTAATGATGATCCTAGACCTCCCAACATTGCCTCTTCAACCCTTTGCAAATAGATACTAGTACAATTTTTACAATAATGTATTTACAATGACTTAGTACAATGATACCTTTACAATGATTGTATACAGTGTTGCCCACTTGAAGACTTCATATGATGACATTCTTATTGCTGTTATGCACCTTGGTTTCTACTCTTGTCATGCTACCCTCTGCTACACCTTGCTTTGCTTTGCTTCCGTAGAAAGTTTGGTCCTTTGCAACCCTTGACAACACATGATCTAGCTTTTTGTTTCCTTCTAGGAGCTCAATATTGAATCTGGTGTATCTCTGTTAATTCAGATCCTCAATATTTGATTTTTGGTCTTGTATTATTCCTCTGAGTCATCTTTCCAATTCCATAGTTCTGATCCAATTTGGATTCTTCAAGAGAGATTTATACCCAATCTCTCACAATGCCCCAATTATGGACTGTTTCAGCAGAGCGCACTTGTATGGCGTGTCATGTGTCATTGTTTCTTCATTTGGCTCTGAAATTGATAGAGTGAAAATTACAGACTGTGCACTATCTGCCACTTTTTATAGAATTCCAATCTGATACTCAAAGAGAGAGTTATGAATAATTTACCAAGGTCACTTATTTGAGATGAATTTCAGGAGCCTGCAGAAACCCTGACTTCCACAGATCATATCACCAAAAATATTGTGCACCTTGATCAAAAAGTTTTACAGTAGCTTCCTCAGGATTTCAACTACACATCATAAAATTTTTAGCTTCTGAACGTTGGTGTAAAAGAAGTTAGAGCGCAAATTCCATGATGACCTATTTCAGATGGCGAATTCCCTTGCATAAGGAGGAAATGAGGATCACAATTTGTATAAATGCTTAGGTTGAGAGGGGATTCAACAAGTGAATGTGGGAGGGATTTTAAGAGCTTAAAAAATATTAATTATGACTTTTCAATAACCCATGCCCCAACCCCATGGGATTTTAGTCCACTAACTGGGGGTAAAAACTTCAAACATGAATATCTCTCAAACCGTGAAGAATTACATGGCGTGCCATATATCAACTGAAACATCTAGAAAAGTAGAAACCATAAAAAGCATTATTGACCCAGAATATATTAATTTGGTAGGTCAAAATTCCTAGGAAATATTTTGTTAGCCCCTGGTGCTATTTGGGTTGACATCAATGACAACTGTTGATCAACACTTTTCTTCCAAAGAAAAATTCAAGAAAAATTCTTGAAAATTAAAAGCTATTGTACGAAAAAATATTAACCATTGAACTCCTAGTACAACATCAGCACCACCAATTGGAATGGAAATAATTGGGCTATTCAATACATATTCCCCCATGGTTAGCTTGATATTATGTCATTTTCTAGAGAAATTTACAGTTCATCCATATTCAACCACAACTTGAAACTATGGTGCTGCATATAGGAAGCAATTCAATTCCTTGCATATCTTACAATGAATAAAATTATGGGTATTATCTCAATCAATCAATACTACTACCTTTTTCTGGTTGATATGTCCTTCTATCTTGAGAGTTTGAGGAATGATAATTCCTTCCAATGCATTACAGGATATGGTCAGATTCATTTCTTATTTCTCTAAGGTATGTTCCTAGTGTATATCATCTTCTTTGGAAGTTTCTTGCCCATTTTATTCCTTCTCTTCGAAATCTATGTAAAATAATTTATTCTCACCACACTTATGACCTTTAGTATATTTTCTATCTCAAATATAACAAAGCCCTTTTGATATTTTTTCTTTCAATTCTCGCTTTTTCAACCCTGTAGGTTGTGGAAGGCTAGGAGTTTCAACACTTCCATCTTTATAGTTGTGAGTGATAGTATTCCTTTTTTCCCTAATTTTTCTTTCAAATTTTCTTTCCCAATAGAATGCCTTCTCCAAGGAATTGGGTTCCCAAAGATGAACATCATGCTGAATGTTATCCTTTGGAGTCACTATGAAGACATGAATCTTGTGCTCCTCTGGAATATAATTTACCATTATATTAACTTTTTGAAATTCCTTAATTTCTTCCACCATTTACCACTTGTGTTTGAGATTTTTCAATTGGATAAAGAAGGTTTCGCTTTTTGTATCCTCAAAATGTGTTATCACTTCCTATGTAAAAATTGACCAACTGACAAGTTGTTTACGAGAAAAAATCCATTGATACCATAAAAATGGATTTGGTTTTAAATATAAAGTTTAAATTCATACCTTTTGTGTGTTTTTTACATTATGGAGATCAAAATATTTCTCCATCTCTATTATCCATGTTACCAGATCCTTTCCATCAAACTTCCTCATATCAATCTTTGGAATATGGTGGGTCTTCAATCTAACATTAGAGTTTATGAGATCGTGATTAACATTTATTTTTTTCTCGCTACGAGTTTCATCTCCTACCTTATCGCCATTAAGAATCATTTCTTTTATCAACTTTTTCAAACATTCCATGTCTTCTTTTAGACCATTCCTTAAGCGTTCCATGTTTCGTTTCAATTTTTCTTACATACCATCAATCTTAGCTTCCCTTTAATTCTTCAAATCATCCATTTCTTTTTTCAAAAAAATCTTCAAATCATCCATGTACGATTTTAAACCATCCTTAAAACCATCCATCTTAGCTTCCATTTCATTTTTGGTCACTCTTTGTGAGAGAGAAATTGTTGCACTTGATCTCATAATTTTTATTTATCATGTTTCACTTATTCATCTTCATGCATCATAGTAGATGTTTTTGAGATCTTGATGGGTGTGGAATTATTTTCGGGAGGAATTATAGAACCCAATATTGATATTAATTCTTTAATCTTCCGTTGGAATCACTTCCAGCTGAGCTTTTAAAAAAAAATTATGCAATCTGAAAAGAATACATACTTTTTTTTTACTTTTGAGGAGCTAATTATTGAACCTGGTGTATCTTTGTCATTTTGATCCCAAATATTTTAACTTTGATCCTTTAGTAGCCTTATGAGTCTTCTTTCCAATTCCACAGGTCAGGCTTAATTTGGATTTTTCAAGGTAACGTAATGCATGATATCCCACAATGACCTAATTATGGACTAGTTCAATAGAGTGAAATTTTACGACATGCCACGTGTCCCTGTTTCGACCTTTGGCTCTAAAATTGATATACAAGATAGTATAGTTCATGAAATTTTGATAAAATTTTACATAATTCAAATCCTATGCCTGAAACGAAAGCTATGATGATTTTCCCTCAGTCACCTATTTTAGATGAAATTTTGGAGCCTGCAAAATCCCGAACTTCTTGAGATCATATCTTTGAAAATATGATGAACCAATATCCGAAAATTTTATTGAAATTTCAGCTATATTTTTGCTCCACGTGGCAACAATTTGATATTTTTAATGTTCATAGAAAAAATGATATAGAAAATATTCTAGGATGATCTATTTGAAGAAGCGAAATCCTAGAATCCCAAGCTCGGATACCAAAAGTTATGAAACAAAATCACAAAATAGACGAAAGGATAAATCAATGACATAGAAATCAACCTCTCCTAGGGGGGAATCTCCTCTACATTACATAAATGAACAATTCTTGGATGATACAAATGAGAAAACCTATCTTCTATATATGACTCTAAGGGGTCAAAATAAAAAAATATGGGGACCACATGAGCACACCAATAACAATAATGGTGCTACACCGATGGGGCATAATAATAACAATATGGGTACTATATGGGCACAAAAATAACAATAATGGGGCTACACTAACAATAAAAATAAGTGGCTACACTAGTATTATAGGTACCTAACAAAAACTATGGGTGGATGAATACCATGGGTATATGCCACTTTCTATTAAGATCACATCACTAGTAGATTGATGAAATAACATGATCCTCTTTTGGTAAATGTGATACATAACAATATCCATTTGTTCTTCACCAATAATATTTTTATTTTGAACATTTACCTTTTCAATTCTCAATTTTTTGGTGGCTTTGTCATATTTTGCATTTTTCAATGTCAGAAAACATTCATCGAAAATAATTTCCTATTCTGCAATTTTGTCAATTATCTTTTGCTTTTCCTCTAAGTAAGAAGCAACCCAGTTAGATTGTACACTTATTTTATTTTCCACGTCTATAACTTCTTGAATGATTTCTCTATTCACATAATGTTTGGATTTGGTTGTTTGAACCATATGTGCTTTGTTTGGAAAGTATTTTGGACACTCTCTTTGTCATATTGATGACCCAATAGCTCACCATGTACCATTTTTCCAATACCTAGATATTTTCTCTTTCCTAGACTCAAGGATGAGGTTGCACCAGTACTGGGTGTGGATTTGGTCATTTTTGTGTAAGATTTAGACCTTTCATGTTTTGTTTTGTTTCACTGTGAAGGTTCCTATCTTGAGAAATTTCTTCAACATCCATTACCTATATTTTATATTTGATTCTATGCAAGTATATTTTGTATAAGCATACTTTGAATTAGACAAATATTTCGACAACTTTCCTTGCAAATTATGAGATGCGTAAACTGAATTGGTTATTTGTTTGGATGTAATTTAGATTATTAGCGTAAGTCATAAAATACAAGCCATATTGTATCATTAACAAAGAAAATGAAAATAGCACAGGGAAATGTAAAAGAAATATTAATTTGGTAAAATGGACTGTGTATTTCATGTGATAGTGTTGATAATATTGAGTTACTATTGCATGTGCTGAATTTTTTTTTGGAGTTCATGTGTTCATAATGTGCAAAAAGAACAAATTCAAATATCTATAAAATTGTGCAAATAAATAAATAATTAGAGAAAAAGATGTAAAATAAACTGAGAGGTTGAGATAATGAGTTGTTTAATAACACTGGATTCATCAAGTTGTGACCCCAGGAATGTATCTGCTCCGCATAATTTTCTTAACACAATTTCAGAAACATTTCCACTACAACATTCAAGAATTAACTAATGAATATTTCCTTGTTTCATTTCTCTCCCACTCACAAATTCAGATACCACTCGGTTGATTGTATAATTGAAAATAACTTGTTTCATTTATTTATTACTTAATTCACTCTCAAACATGCCTAAGCAATTTTTTCTCCAGTAACAATTACCAATTGTTGTTATTTCACATGTGAAAGCTACTATGTTAAGTCCCTATATTAATAGTGTAGCCCCTTATTATGTTAGTGTAGCCCCCCTTATTGTTATTATTGTACCCCTGTAACCCCCATATTGTTATTATTGTGCCCTTACATTATTATTGTTAGGTCGGCTAGGATTACATTGTGGCCCCACTAGGATTATATTATGGCCCCATGGACTCATATATATAGAAGGAGGTTTTGTTCATTTGTATCATCCAAGAATTGTTCATTCATGTAATGTATTGGAGGTTGCCCCCTCGAAGTGGCTCATTTCTAAGGCGTGAATATCTCTTTTCTTCTCTCTTTGGAGCCGGTTACACAACATTTGGTATCAGAGCTTTGGGATTCTAGGGTTTCGCTGCTCCAAACATGTCATCGTGGCATTTTCGCTATAAATTTTTTTCTACGAAGCTTCGTGCTTTCGGAAATTTCTTATGCGAAGTCAAATCTGAGCAAGGTTTTCTGTGTACCCCAGATTACCGTTATATTTTCGGAGATATCATCTGTGGAAGTTAGGTATTTTTTCAAGCTCCTAAACAGGTCATCGTGGAAGTTTCGCTATAAAAACGTTTCTACGAAGGTTCAGAATCTGAAATTCGTATGGTGCGAAGCTGAAATCCTGAGGAAATTCGTCAAAAATTTTCAGAGCTTGGTTCACAATATTTTTGGAGATATGATCTGTGGAAGGTAGTGCTTTTTCAGGCTCGTGAATTTCATCTCAAAGAGGTGATCGTGGGAAAAGTTCAATAACTCTCTCTCTGGGCAGTGGATTTGAGTGCCGTAAAAACTGGTTGCAAGTAAACAGACCGTAGTTTCTTGGCTATCAATTTCAGAGACAAAGGACGAAACAGTGATACGTGGCAACTCCTACAAGTGTACTCTACTGAACCAGTCCAGAATTAGGTCATTGTGGAAGATTGGACACAACTTTGTCTTGGAAAATCAAAATCAGATCAGACCTGTTGCATTCAAAAGAGAATTCAGAGGGCTACTTCAGTGCTGAATTTCAGATATTGAAGATTTTCAATTACATAGATAATCCAATTTCAATATCGAGCTCCTCAAAAGCAAGAAAAAGGTGTGTATTTTTCCGAATTACATAAGTCTTGTTTGAAGAATCAATTTGAATTGATTCCAAGAGCAGCAAAAAATGAAATGGAAGTTTTGAAGAAAGGTGTGGAAGTGAAGATGGATGGTTTGAAGCGGTCATGGAAACAAGAACTTGACAACTACGGAATCGATCAATTTCAGAGTATCTCATCAAGTGGAAGAACTTACCCACTGAAGATTCTACATGGGAGGATGAGAATTTTATGTAGAAGCACCCAGAGCTACTCAAGTGTTGAGGACAACACTTTTTTGAAGGAGAGGGGCATGTTAGGTCCCTATATTACTAGTTTAGTCCCTTATTGTTATTAGTGTAGCCCCCTTATTGTTATTGTTGTACCCCCGTAACCCCAATATTGTTATTATTGTGCCCTTACATTATTATTGTTAGGTCGACTAGGATTATATTGTGGCCCCACTAGGATTATATTATGGCCCCATGGACCCCTATATATAGAAGGAGGTTTTGTTCATTTGTATCATCCAAGAATTGTTCATTCATGTAATGTATTGGAGGTTGCCCCCTCGAAGTGGCTCATTTCTAAGGCGTGAATATCTCTTTTCTTCTCTCTTTGGAGCTGGTTACACAACATACTATATATCACACTATCAATAAATATCAATTAAAAATATCAAAGCCAACATTTATGGGAAGTTTTGGAAATAAGTGTCGATATTCCAAAACTATATTGTCAACTAGCTCAATATTTTTCTCTTGTTTTAATATAATTGAAATGCACATAATTAGAAATAGAAATTTACAATTAAAATTAGTACTTTATTCTACCTCTACTAGGATTTGGAAGGTTTTATAGTACATTTTTGGATTTCATTTTCTCAAAATCAAGAAATAATTCGTGGAATCATGAGTTTGGGTTGAAAACTTTACATAATCCAAGTGTCCCATGGGTTTTCGTCACTGTTAAATCCATGTATGTAGCCAAAAGCTCATTTTAAACAACAGAAAATAAGATTTAGCTCAAAAACATTTCACTAGATTTTGGTCAAGAAGTCCAAAACATAACATGTTTAGAGAACGCCCAAAATAAGTATGAATTATTTTTTATAATGAAAATTAGCATCGAAACTTCCAACAATAACTATAATCGATGGAAAATAAATTTTCTGCATAGACATTCTCAACTACCTCCACCACGAATTCTTTTGGTGTCTAAGGTAGCCCCAACCACTAAATCATTATCAATTTGTTTTATTTTGATAGTGGAGTATCACAAGTGTTGCAAAAAACTTGGTTTATGAATATTTTATTACATGTTTTCTAATATCATGATATAAATTTAATTTCCATAACACATTCTAGTTGGTTTCCTGCACTTTTTACTATGATTTGTGACAAATTCTTTCACCTACTAATGTTATCGATACCAAATTGAACATTAATGATAGGTGGTAAAATATATATTGAATGTCAAAAAATATTGTGTTCTATTATTTTTTAAATAATAAATTATTTAATAATGTCGATATACATGAACTAAGTAGCATGGATTTACGAAATAAAATAAATATGATTTCATTGTGATCATGTGCATTGTTATATAGGTAGTCGATACAATGGTATGAAAATAGTGTGTGCAGATGTAATTACTTAGCTCTAACAAAAAATGATTCCATGGTTTTGTTAACATTCTATACGTAGCGTGAGTTATCATTTTTAAATTTTTCTTTGATAGATATTTAACCCAAGATACAGACTAAAATGGTTGCACATTCATTAAATAAAAAATGCCAAAATGGTTTACATTTAATGCTGTAATGAAAGCCCTTAATTAATTTTTTTTATTGTCATTAAAGTGTATCCCAAAACATGGCATTAGTTTGTGCAAATTCGAAATGTGTATGGAGTTGTAAAATGCATGACGTAAAGGTTCTTTTGCAGATAATCCTTTTCCCTGTGGTCGTTATCCCATACATACATTGTCCTCTGGATGATAAAATCTCCATAGAAGGAAATATAATAATATTTATTGGATATTTGCTCAACCCCAGTTCTTTTCCAAGCCGCATATACCTACATATACCAAAATGTAATTTTTTTAACCATTATCAATTAGCATAAAAGTGGTGTGAAAAATAAATATGTTAATAACTTAACTTCTATGAAACATCAAAAAGTTACCCTCATTGGCAGTAGTTGCTTCGAAAAAAATTAATAACTCTCTGTCACTAGAATATTTTTTTAACGAATATGAGTAGAATGGCGAAAATTCCATAAAAGGGATGGAAATTATATAAATGAATAATTTCTACTAGATAAATTAAAGAAGATGTAGATACTTGGGAAAGAGACACCCAGAAATGGGACTCCTTCCAAACCAAGCCTCATTGGGGAATGGGATTGGATAATCTCTTCATAATAATAATTGTAGAGAAAATTCTAGATAAGATTAATAGATAGGAGAGAAAGATCCATAAATATTCTTAGCTATGGGAATATGCTAAGCTTAGAAAATCCTGAAAGAACTGTATGAGATAAAGGCGATCTTTTATGGAAAATGCTAAGAAATTGGATGAAAAGTTCCACAAAACTGGTAATAGAAACTTCATCATGAAGGTATGGTAATTAATACCCATTTAAGGAACAACCCAAGGAAGTTGATTCCAGGGCAATGATTTCTCATCTCAAGGTGTAGCTAGTGGAAAATAGTTCTAGGCTGGATGGAGAGCAGATCTAAACTTCCAAGTATCTTGTTGATGAATTTATCTGATTTTATTGAGTATTATTGTGTATTGAGAAATTTTTCATGATTTTATTTAGGTTTTCAAATGGATCACGTTGGATTAGTGTCGGATTGGTTATCCTATGTTTTAATATTCTTTAATATGTTAATAATAACCGTGTATACTTAGTGATAAGTTGGCATTTATTTCCCTAGGCAGGTATAGGAAGCTAGGAAAGGATGTTGTTGTAGATGTCGATCTTATTTCTCTTCTATATAGTTTATTTACGAAGAAGAATTGGTGATGAAACTACATATGTTGGGATAATCAGGAAGTACCCACCAATAAAATTAAAAATGGTTAATTCCATAATGGATTCAAAATGATAACGTAATAATTTAACCTTATGTATGGCTAAGTGATTTCTATGAAAGGTAGTTGATGGGTAGCTTACATTCTAGAGGAATTAAACCACAAATTAAATAAATAAAACTAGTGGATACAAATTTTAATGACCTATAGTTATTAGATCACAGTTCGAGATCTGATTTTCAGGATTTGGTTAGTGCATGATCAGCTTAGCAAAGCTATATCTTAGATTAATAGAGGGTTCAGAGTCAATCCTTGTTTTTCTGATTAGGTTAAAGGGGAATGCAGTGCATTGTTTACATGGAAATAAATATCCATAATAATTTTTCCAGAAAATACAAATTTGTATGGATAAGTGAGGAAAACGACAATACTCATGAGAGGAGTACCATTTTTAATAGACACACCCAAGTCATCACTTGGTAAAGAAAATAATAACATTGTAGCTGACACTTGTCAATAGGTATATAAAATACTAAAGGTATAACTCCATGAATTAAATATTGAATTCACATTAAAGGTGGCAACTAATCCTCGAGTATAATTAACACGGAAATATGAAAGAAAAACCCAATAACTACATGGGCAACGCAACTTTAGGGCTAGTATCGTAAGGCCACCTTTAAACACAGTTTAGTAAATAACTTATAGGAGATACACACACATGAAGGAATAAATTAACATGGGTTGGAGTATATCCTTTGAAACTAATGAAATAATAAAATGACATAGCCAAAAGAGTAAATGACTCAAGTTTTAAACAAGAAAATATGAAGAGAAATTAAGATGAAATATGGGGATTATTTCAAATGGACGATAAACCTTTATTGTTGATATATGAAAATGAGTTATGGAATATAATTAAAAAAGGAGGATAAGGCAAGATAAATATCTCTAATGGTTGTAGAAGGAAGTCTACCACAATGTTCAAATTATTACCACTAATTTGGATAATTATTGTATGATGAAATATAACAATTCTATAAATGTATATGAGAACATGCATATGTACAAATCTAGTAAATAGGAACAAAAAATTATGATTAGTATCCAACGGGAGGAATACTTGTTCTCTTTCGAAATGTATTAAGTGAGAAATGAAAGAAACCCTCTCAAGCCTAAAGGAAGAGTAACAACACCATGAGTTCAATAAGCTAATGTCCATTATAAAACTAAACATATAAAGACACACTATCTAATCCAATTCACAGGATGGGGTAAATTAATAAGCTCTATAATTACAAAATAGATGCATGCAATTGAAAATATATACGAGGAAAACCCTTAGGAGTTAAGACCTAGTTGGGGTTAAGGTCCAAAATTTTAGGAAGTGAACTATTTCGGGTCACAAAGAATGTAGGAATCATGTTAAATATTATTGAAAATTGTATAGAATAGCGTAGAGCTGGAGAACGAGCTCTTGTGTGTAATATATTGATCCACACAAAGGGGAACATATGGAAATACAAGCCCCTATATCTGATTATAAGATACAGACACGAAATCTTGGATATGAAATCCTTTGAAAAATAGAGTGAAAGATATGGAAACAGCCAGCAGAGTGGAGTCATCTTGATGCATTGAAGAATGAAGGGAAACCCAGGAGAAAAATGAACAAGTAAACTGACCTCACCTAGAAGGAACATCGGTGAATCAGTTTGTGAACACTTCAAATAAAGTGTATATTCCATGAATATTATGCTCATTACCTAAAAAAACATAGTAAGCAAGCCAACATAAGTGAGTGCAATGAAAATAGATAGATATTCCCATTAAGGTTATAAAATCCATGTATTGGTCAAGGGAAGTTGAAAACCCACCTGTAGGTGCAAAATTGAAGATATGTGCATGACTACCCACACTGCTCCTTGATAGGGTCAAAAGGAATTAATGAAATATGTTAAAAAAATAGTAACATTCCGTTTAATATGTATATGAAATTGAACAAGTAGTGTTACCTACTGTTGGGCTTGGAGTTTCAGATGGTGACTAAGGAAGCTAAGTCAACAACCCCACAATGGTACCAGAGCAAAATCATCTTAGGAATACAATAAAATCATATCATTAAGAAATAAATGTTCTAATGATAGAAATGAGCAGCACCATGAAAAGGAATATACACTGAACTTGAACTGAAAATTCGCATAAGTCATAATTCAGTTATCACCATGCTCAAACCCCGGTCACCAGAACTATTTACTCAGGAGGTGATAGTGATTTAAAAGGTGAAAAAAATGTCTAGAAGGTCTCCTCTGCACCTATGTCACTTGCATGAGCTTTGCCTCACCATAAAAGTAAAACTATTAACCTCATCATGGTAAGAATATGAAACATAGCATCATGGGTTGGAAATTTCAAAGCCAAATTTCGTTTTAAATGAAACAGCACAAAACAATTAGCTCTATGTTGCTACCTCAATGATATCGTTTGAATCGTCGTAACCCATAAACAGGGATAACCCATGCTCAGTGCAAAAAACAATAAAAATGGAGATGAGAGGTGGTTGTGGCCATGGTAGGTGGTTACGGATATTGTAGCCACTCCTTATAGATACAAATATAGGTTTCTTCAGTGCCGTCAGTTTAGCACCAATGAACTAAGGAAGTTTCAAGAAAAACAATATTCTTACAAAAACCAATTATCCACCATTGATGTCTGTTGGATAGATCAAGACCATTTATTTCCATCATACTAAACTCTGCAAAGACTATGTGCACCATATCATAAGGCACATGGGTGAATACACATTGAGAAACTATAGTGGAAGTATATAAATCTTCAACAATTGTAGTACACCAAGGGTATTAGCCATATAGGAAGTAAATAGAAGGGGATTGAACTAAACTTGTGCCAAAACCATTAAACCAACCACTTTAAGGTGAAATTTGGTAATATATCATGATTGAAATGTGGAGAATTAAAATTGTATAAACATTATTTTGGTATTTAGGTGCACATGAGGGTATTGGCTAACTTTGGCATTTCATTGTTGAACCAGGTGCAAGTAAGTGATAGTTACGATGGTTGAAATAGTTGAACTTAGCATTGGGGAATGCAAAAAAATTGACATGAAGTATAATATGGAGCCTATCTCCAAGGTTTAATGGTTTCCTTATCCCAAGGTACAACAAATTATGAGAACAAGTCCTTCAAACATAACATAGTAAACAAGGTTTTATAGTCACAATGGTAGTACAGGAATATTAATAATATTCATATATTATGGGTCAAACACGAAAGGTGTCTATAGGATATAAATTTATGGGAGTTTACAAAAACCATATTGTTAAGGAAGTATACCTGTTATGGTTAAAATTAGCCATTTTAAAAAGTTTCTTTTTTTGGGAGGTTAGTATATAGAGATCCATGACACGAAAACAATTCTTTTGAAAACATTTATAATGATGAAAATTTATACGAAGATGAAAAAATTTGTGTCACTAGTGTGGAGATTCAAAAGTTTGCGCAACCAGAAAAACTTCATGCTCGGCACTACCCAATTTTCGCTCACCCTTTCTACTTATATTGTATTTTTCTCCTCTCCTATTTTTTCATTCCATATAATGAAAGCTTTATTTTTACTATACAAAGGGATAATGTGCATAAATTAACTGATATACAATCTTGATGATTATTTACTCAATATCATTTTTCCAATTCAACATAATGAAATTATAATTCATATTAGAGATGCGTAAAATAAGTAATGATGACTGTCAAGATATTTAAAATGATTTCAAAACATAAACATCGAATTTTTTTCTATTATATATAGTTACAATACTCAATAAAACCATTGAATTCATCTCAGCGCTTCACACAATAAAAACGTTAATAATAGCAATAATTGACATGTTTAATATGCTTTAGAAATCGATATGACCATTATATTTTATTAATGTCCTAAATTTCATCCTATTTTGGTTAACTAAATCTCTTTTTTCAATGTGAGGTTAATATTGGAAATAAATATATGTGAAAGCATAAAAGTACACATGAGGAAAAATAATAGAGTCGTTGGACAATAGTCAAATTGTATTATCATAACTTGAGTTAATTTTTAGTTGAACAAGTCCAAAACGCTACAAAAGTTGCATAAGTGATATGAGAAATGTTCCAATGTGCAGAATATTTTGGTTTTATTATCATTATTAGTACTTTGTTTTCTTCGTTACACTCTCATTTCTTATACTATTTTAGTCATTTATTAAACTTGAATTTTTTTTAACTAGTCACACAACATTACAAATTCCCTAGATGGCATAGTCGATGAATCATTTTTTAGTCATACTATTTCCTATTTATGGATTCTATAATGACAATTTTATTTGTTTACATTGTCAATAAATATAGTAACAATACAATTCTTGTTTATGGCATTGACAAGGAATCATAACATTACCCTTAAATTTCAAGTTGAGGATTTTTTCTACTGTCAAATAGATATTTATATTTATTGAACGATTTTAATATGGTTTAGTGATATAATTTGAAGCGTGTGAGTGTTAAGAAGTGTATAATAGTTATTTCTCCACATTCCTGTAGAATCATATTCTTTCATACCAAAACTATGCAATCCACATTTTTTTCTATGAACACGTGTGTTAGTATGAATCTTAATTGCAAGCGTACAAAAAAATACCACTTCAGTTGCGCATAGAAAACAGTCCTAACAAGAAAGATGGCTGCTAAGCTAATCAAGAAAAATGTTGCAAAAATCTATATCTATGCATTAAAAGACATTAAGCAATAAAGAAAAATGAGATTCACTCCATGCATCCAATAAACAAGACAAGAATATGTTGAATGAATTTTGTATTATGGGCACTTGGGAGGAAAACATAAAAGGATGTGACCACTTCTCCTCAATGGGATGGGTTCTTATAAGTCCTCAGCACTTCAAATCTAAAATCCCTCTCTCTTGATGGTGTATAAAGCCTAGACAAATATGGAACTCAAATGGAGCTCACAAGAAAATGGTAGAAAAATATGACAATGATGGTGGATCAAAGTCAGACCAAAAGTATAGATCCAAAGAGATATTTAGGCAAAAAAAGGTAGGGAATGAATGGAAAACCCTTTCTATTTATAATAGAATATTGAGTTAGTCTAGATATTGCTGCATAATTAAAATATTATTAACCAAATCAAGATCCAACTTTTATGGAATATTTTATTATATTTGTTGGAGGGAAAAGGAGTTTGACTTGGGTCAAGTCCCTTTATTTGTAAATAATAAATAAATAAATGATTTATTTATTATTTTAACGATGTGGTTGAGTAATAATCAAATAAGTAATGATTTATTTAATTATTTATAAATGATCTAGTCATATTTAACAATGAATATTATTTAAATAAGCTTTAAATAAGTATTCCTAGAAAATAATAAGATAAATAATGATTTGTCTAATTAATTTTTGTGTTTTGGGTTAAATATAACCAGGAATATTAATTAAATTATTGTTTAACTAATTATTCCTTGAGGAAAATCAAACAAATGTAAATTTATTTAATATTTCCTCATAGGGTTTCCTATTTAGACCATAAAAAACTTAATAAATATGGTTTATTAGGTTATTTTTCATAGCGAAAGCAATTTTACGTAGGGAAAAACTGGTCTTACATGGTGTACTTAGGTGCTTCTAATAGTAACAAGTTACATGACAAAAAAATGGTGTAACAAATTTCCCCCCAGCGTGCGAGTGTTAGGAAATAATTGTATGACTGAAGTACGTTGTAAGAACTCAATCACTAGACACTGAAGGGGAAGTCAGAGAGAGAGAAATGTAAGGTAGACCAAAGTGCTGAGAGGATGAGACCCTGAGGAGGCAAGACTTATAGGTGCGACAAGTCTCTTTTATGAGTGAGTACCTGTGCTATAGGCGGTGATGGAGGCATACCTATGCCCACCGAGACAAAGTACAAAGAACAATGTCTCCAATAAACAAGGGACTAAACTATAAAGTACATGCTCGCATAAACATGAGCAAAATAAAAATATGATAACTAATCCCACACACATACTGTGCCTGGGATAACATCCAGGACTTATACAATAATATTTGAGTACATGAGATACAAATACAACCCTGATGCCCCCGTAAACAGGAAAGGACTCTGAAAATATGACTGATACATGCAAACGAAAAGGAGCTGCAAGTGGCTAAGGACAACATCATCAAATCTATGGAGTTGCATTGAAGGTTGAAATGAGGAGTTCATTTGGGAATGTGGGGGGCTACCTGTAGGGCCACCCCCTCATGAGGGCTAAAACATCTCACACACACCAGACAATCACCGGTCCAATCTGTTGCATCACTAAACCATCAAGTCTACAAATCTTGATCATACTATAAGGAGCTGGAGCTAAGAAAAAATCAAGTCAAAGGGCTATAAGGAGTCCCTTTGCTTGATCTGAGACACTGATCAAGAGTGGAAGTTGAAACCAAGGTACACCGCCCACTAGACCTGTCTTTTGAAATAACTGATATGATTTCGATAGAAGGAGGTTTTCCATAGGTAAGGCAATAAGGGATCCTAAATTAAGTCATAAGAGAAAATAGTAGAGCGACTGACATACTGAAATCAGGGGTGATGATGAAATGGGGGATATTGAGTAGCAGACATACGACTTCCCTTGTTAGAGCAGAAAGGGCATGGATGACCTGGCAGCGACTGACGCAATATCATGAGGGATAGGGGAAAATGGGACTGAAGGCCATAATGTGTGACACGAGAGAGGGACCAAGAAATGAAGGATGGAGGACTATAGCGGGATACAAAGGGACATGGGATAGACTCAATGGATGTGATGATGAATCATCTCAGATGCTATAAACAATGGCAACTCGATGATGATGAAACACAGTAAAGGTCCAATGGGGACCATATAAACATGAGTACAAGATGGTTACTTCAGACAAAAAATGACATGAGCATGGACAAGTATGGAGGAAAAGTGGTGCCCCAAGTACAAGTGTTGCAAGTGAAGAAATTTGATTTTGAGGAGTGGTGAAGTGACCCTTCTTGGACAAAATGTGTCATGGTAGAGTGTCAAATCACAAAAAACTAACATATACCCATATGAGGGCTCGGTGAGAGCTTCCCAATGATACAGATGGTTTATCAAACTAAGCTATGGTTTGGCCAAAGGAGGCAAAAGAAAAAATCAGGGGTTTCTCTTTTGATAAAGCATTTTCCCTCCAAATTCTCTCATTTGCATGTGGAGCTATGGTGAATGTAGAGAGGAGAGAAGGCCCTAAATCTTGTGGCGAGTGTAACGGACAAACTGACCATTGGAATTGAGATCTGTCAGTTGCAGGTAAGAGGCCTAACCATATCCTTTCATTTTAGTGGATTGAAAGTTCAGTTTAGGTCCCTAGAGCTTAGTAATAGACCTCTCCTCCTCCTCATGGCTGGGTCGCACTTTTTGGGGCAAAAACGACGACCTCGGTAGTAGGTTTTGGGTAGAAAAATGCGACCTATCCTAGGATTGGGCCTGAAAAGTGCGACCTGATAGAGAGGGGTTTTTCTGTGTTGTTTTTTTGGTTGAGGACTGGGTTTTTATGTTTGGATACAGTCTTCCCGATTTGTACACTAACAAATATGATGGTTTTGTGAAGATATGGAAAAATTAGGAATGAAGCAGAGAGAGAGAGACTTGGGCACATTACGGTCAGATATCCGGGAGGATCAGGGTGTCCGCAGTGCATTAACCAGGTTTGGGGTTCTCAAGTTTGTGGAGAGCCCTCTTATGAGAGCTAGAGAGCCCTTATAGGCTTGGATTGTCAGCTATTGAGATCTAGACCATGAGGTATTTATAGTGCAGGGGCACCATATCGAGTTGACGGTGCAGGATATATATTTCCTAACTAGTCTCCCACCACTTGGGATGGTGAGGAATACTCAATTAGTGTTACTGCAAGGGTGGAACATCATGGAGTTCGTAGAGCACCATTTTTTCTAGGTCTCCATGTTAAAGGGACACGGATACCCATTGGGGATCTAGAGAGGTTACAAATCCGTGTTTTTTCCACAGTAGTGCTGCGGATCCTAGGCAACCAGGCACTCCACCACATCACTGTGGGGTAGATGATTCTTGTGGAGAGTGTGTTGAGTGGGACCTACTATGGGTGGGCCCATATGATGCTATCATTGTGAAAATGATAGTTTTCATTATGCAAGTGGCAAGTGAACCATGACTATGCATATGGTACAGTTTTATGCTCTCTCTTCTTTGAGAAGATCTCGACACTTCGACCTCGCATACAGCACCAAGATGGGGGCCTGAGAGGGCCCAGGATGTGTCGGTGTGGGTTAATACTATGCTGAGGAGGATTTGGGGTGGTCGGATGGGTGTTCTAACCTGATTTTTTTGCTCATTAGGATCAGATGCCATTGTACATAGATGACTATCCCTATAGTGGGATGAGTTATCGTGGGGACCTGGATTTCCCACTGCCTCCTAGTTGAGTATGGGGGCCCAATGGTAAGTGACAGATTGCTAATATTTTATGCACATGTAAATTTTTATAATATTATATATGGTACTAATTCTTTCACTTTTGGTATTCAGATACAACACTAGTCAAACCGATCAGGTATATGGGATGGCTTGCAATATCAGGAGCTGAAGGACCTAGTGGATCGAGAGTGCCAGAAAATGAGGATGCAGTGGCCCTCCTAGAGGACATCCATCATAGATGTGAGAGGCTTCTGACCGGTGTTTATGAGCATGGCTGGCAAGACTTGGATGACCAGTACATAGAGCCATGTATTGGTTTACCCTCAGAGTGGCGAGGGGTCATGCGGTGCATGGCAATGGCCGGACATGGGATGTGTATCTATGAGTTGCAGGAGTGGAGCCATTAGCTCGGGATCCTCCAGATAGTTATTAGGTGTAGTGGCAGGTGGTGCCCCTAGTTTTGATTTTTGTACCATGCTATGGGCATGTCATATGTATTAGAGTTTATGGACTCTAAAACATTTTATATGACACATATTATGGATATGCATCATTTTTATGGTTTGGAATGCTATCTAAATAGTGATTTTGTGCTCTAGGTACATGACTGAATGTAATGATTTCAAATTCACACATCAAAAGCTTCACTCGTAAATATCTTCTAAAAAGGATACGATTTTGCACAGGATATACACCATTCAATTACATGACAAGAAGCAGGGAATCTAAACGAACATGAAGGTTGAGGATGCAATGGGAAATAGCATCGACTATTAAACCCCGCACTACATCATATTCGGCCTGATTATTGGTAGCAATACCAATGCATACACCGTTTAAGAGAACCAGTGAATGCAAGGCGGTAAAGATGGCTGAACCTGTCGAGGCTAGATTCTGGAAGTAGTGACATGCACCATCAGCATAATCAATATAAGGTGTGGATGGGAGGTCCATCTAAAAAGTGCCACAAGACAAGAAATGGGAGGATGATGAACAATGCTGGAAACCTGAGCATAAAGTAGAGATCGAACAACCACTGCGAGAGGGATTGATCACAGCAAGATGTCTACTACTCACATGTCAATGGGTAGGGGGTGTGTGAGAGATACTAGAGGTGTAGCTTGTGCTCAGGCCATGAAAGTCACCATACACATGAATGGTTCCATCCTGCTTATGGGTAGGAAAAATGAAGTCAAGGGTGAACAAGGCTTCCATTGTGTCATCATCACAATAGAGGATGGAGTGACTGGAGGAAGGGCGATCACATGATGCGGTGAACCTACATGACTCATCATCATGAGAAGAGAGGGTCACATGTGCATCTTCATAGTGGATGATGGAAGAAAAAGTAGATAAGGGATCCATTGATGTTGAGCCTGAGGTGATCGCTGAAGGGAGGTTGAGCGAAACAATAGGGGAAGATTTAGAGAGAGATTCCACCAAGGGTCTCATGGATGATCACAGTTAGAGGATGGTGGTCACAGGCTCCTTCATCTCGACTTTAGGAGGGGGAATGTCAATGGGAGTGGGTAAATCCTCAAGCTGGTCTGCAGCATACTGCACAAGTACGGGAGAGGTGGATTGGTTCTGTTCAACCTCGTACTCCCTAAATATCTCTAAAGAGGCACGGTAATTCATAAGGTGGGGAAAATGGTGAGAATAATGGCCATGGAGATCACACAAAGCACAAGGCTAGTTAGTGTGAATATTTTTAGGGTTCTTGGCTATAGTCAAGGAAGAAACAGAGGCTTCAGGGACCATAGACTAAGGGAACGCAACATTAACCATGGGCTTGATATGGGGTAACTCACGATAGATATGGGTTGCATGACCGATGACATCACACAAAGCACAAGGCTTTGGAGGTGGAGGAGGAGCAGGGTTAGTCGGGGCAGCCTTGTCTTTTAATGCCCTTTTGTGAGCTTTTACCTTCTTACCCGAAGATGTCACAAAAGGAGAAGGTTCCTGTTGAGGTGGCTGAGACACTGTAGCAGCGGGAGAAGTCATGGGGACCAGTTGAACCGGGGTCAAAGAAATATAAGGTTTAGGTTGTCCAAGCAGGGTAGTGGTTGGGGGATCAAGGTACCAGACAGGAATCCCTAGGGTCAGGTTAAGAAGAGAGACGGTAGCCATGAAAGATATTGTGTACACTCGAGGAGAGGGAGCTAGGAATGATATCTGACCAGAGGGGTAATGGCTAGGCGGGACTGCTCCAAGATGGTTAAGGCTTGGAGGAACCATTCTAGGAGGATAGAGAGGCTCATGGGTAAAAAATATAGGTGAAGGGCTAGGGGGAGGAGGTCTAGAAGGTTGAATCGAAGGGCTAGGAGTAGGCTGTGAAGGGAAAGGCTGCTAACTAGCTAAAGCAGGCCGGTTGAGGGAAGTGGGAGACGATTGCATCATGCAAACATTTGATGATTTGGGATTAGAGACTAAGGAGGAAGGCTAGAGAATGTACCAAGAAAAGAGAAGTCTTTATATAATCTGGGTGAGACACTGGTCAAAGGATCGACAATTTGCTTACTAGCCACTCAAGAGATGATGGACTTAGGGGAGGTCTAAGACTTCAGTTCATAATATGTCAACTGGTCAATGGTGATTATATTTCCATTATGAGGTAAGGATATATTGCAGTGAACCATAGATGGGACAAGATACATCGCATAGGTGTAGCTACGACCCAATAGAATTTTTTAATCTAAGGGGACATCAATGAATTTTAGGTCAACGCAAACAGTCTTGCCCACAAGAGTAATAGGACAATTGTGGAACAGACCAATGTGCTGGGAGGCATGGCCATCCCACACTCAAAGAGTGACCATGGATGGAGCCAAGTCAGGTGATCCAAGTTTCTTCCAAACTGAATCATACATCACACATGTGGATGCCCCCTCGTCAATGACACACAGGGAAATGTTGGCATTCCAGATTTTGACTGGGATTTGGAAGGTGAAGGAAGCAAGAAGAAGAGGATGTTCTAACTGGTCAGCATCGAATATGATTAATTAATCATATAAAGTATATACAACACCCATGGTAGATATTAAAGCTTTTCATTGTGAATGGCAGGATTGGAGGAGTTCCAGTGTTGAAATGGCGACAGGATATTGCACCAAATCATCTATTATACTATATGAATGGGAAACTTTTCTAGAAGCAAAATTTCAGCGTAGTGGTCCATTAAGGATCTTGGTATGAACCTCTACCTTAGGCTGAGGTATCTGTAAAGGACCATTAGGTGTCGAAAGAGGCTCTATAGAACCTGGAAAAGGTGGCTCGAGGACAGACGTAGCGGGAGGCTTGTTGTACTAACGGGACCGAGTCTAAAGGTTGAGGTCAACGATAACAGGTTGGTAATAATTCATCATGAGAATGTGGTAATCAGAGGTACCATATGGAAGAGGTTGAGTGGCTTCCTAACCTTCAGGTGGTTGGGTAGCCACAAATCCTTGCTGAGGGAAAGGATTAGTAAGCACAATCGGTTGACTAAGCACAGGACTAGGAGGGATGAAAGGGGAGGATTGTTGTCCTCATAATACTCCTTTAGACTCCCACATCTTCTGCATCTATGGTAGAAGGGGAAAATCATGTGTGTAATGACCAAAAACACCACAACATGAACAAGACTTATTGGTGCGAACAAGCCTGTCTTGCTTGGGCTATGTGCCCTATTGCTGGTTAGCAGTGTTAGGAACATTACCTTGAGGATTAGGTCTAGGATTACCAGGGGTAGATTGATTTTGAGTGCCTTTCCTCTTCTTTTTGGAAGGGGGAGGATTAGTCATGCCTTGTTGTGCATACACCTGCCCCTGAGGGGGTGGTTGTTGATGTTGCGGGGGTTGAGAAGGAAAGGGAGGTGAAGGTGCTGACATTGGAGGAGATGGAGCACCAGGCTGTGGATACGGATAATAATGAGGTTGGGTAACAGTGTGCTAAATAGGACATTGGGAAAAAGGAAGAGGCATGCCGTATCTTGGATACATGCTACCGGTAGGGGGGAAGGTGCAGGAGGTGTCGGCCCCTCCTTGAGGAAAACCATAGCCCATAGGAGGTTGATATTATGGATGAGAGAGAGCTCCAACAATACTGTCGGTGTCATGAGATTCACCCATTGCATTGGCACCACCGGGTCTAGGAAGATCTGGTAGAATGGCATAACATAATCTGACTGAGTGTAAATGAGATCATATTTTAAAGTAATATGGAGAGCAGCTTCCTCAGTTTGAGGGAAATGTGATGCGAAATATTTTCCGATAGCAGAAAAGAGAGATATAAGGAACCATTCCATGTAGACACAGTCTTCAAAGGTACGGGCTAGACATAGGCTCTTTATTCTCCACAATTCTTATACATGATCAGATAGGCGGGTCACAGACGATTGACAGAAAGAAGTCAAAAGTTTAGTACCAGTGTCATAATGGAGGGGAAGCTAGAATTAAGACAAAAAATCCCATGCAAGAGTCACAAAGGGGGTATGAGAGGATTGGGCCTGATCAACCTACCACTTAGAAGCTTCACCAGTAAGCGTGTGTTGGAACAACCGAAGATGGACAGAGTCATCGGTAATGGAGTTAGATGAACACCACATGTCGAAAGATTGAACACGATTTGTAGGATCTTATCCAGCAAGACCTTCAAACTTGGGGATGTCAGAAGGGAGCTTGGTTGGCATTGCACGCCAACCAACATTATGGTGTATAGGGTCATTTATCAACTGGTCAAAATTAGGAAGACAAAGGCCTGCCATATAGGGGAGCAAGGGAGCAGCTGGGGTAGTTCGTGTTGCGGTCCCACTAGAAGTATTCCCACCATTAGGGCTGGGGTTACCACTAGCGTTAGGTCCTGAACTAGACATAGTGAAGGTGACAGGGGGAGAACTGGGGGCAGGATTAGAAGGAGAACCCAATGAACCAGAAGAAGAGTTGGTGTGTGGACTCGGTGGAGGACTAACTCGAATCCTACGCGAAGGAGTAAATATTCCTACCGAAAACTGAGGATGAAGGCCAATAAGTCTCTGGGATAAGCACCTTGGTGGCGCAGTGATGATGACACAAACAGGACACAAAGGGAAGAGAGGCCAACAAGGGCAAGGAGGTGCAGGATCAACTGATTACAATGTTGAAACAAGGGCAGGGAGGTGCAGGATCAATTGATTTCAATGTTTTAAAGTCTTTTCTTGGCGGTGTTAACCAAGCTCTTCTTCGCTTAGGGTGTGTGTGTAAAATGTGTAAATTTTAATTTTTAAACCTAGACATTTGTAGAGAAAAGGAAAAAGTGTGTTGTATAACTGTAAATAAACCTACAGATAATAGTATATGAAACTAAAATAATGTAAAATAAATAACTAATAATGCAATAATCTAAACCCAAGGAGGTCGGCCTTTCCAAAAATAGTCTGTAGGTGGGAAAAAATCTAGTCAAAACACACTGAAATAGCCAATAGACCTAATTACAGGAGGGACAGGGATATAAAGGTCAGATCTACTGGAAATTGGTGCAGAAAAACAACAAAATATCAGAGGATAGATCATTGTAAATGAGGTGGCGAAAGGCTATATCCTCGAGGGAAGAGGAGGGGACCCTAGAGGAGAACCCAAAAAAAGCTAATGGTCGTGTTTTGGATGGGTAAATAACCAATGTGAAGTGGACATGAAGGTAAGGTATCAGATCTGAAAAAAGGTTGAACACACTGAAATTTTAGACAACTTGCAAGAGCTAAAATTCTTCCACCAAAGGTGGAGGGTATTGAAGCCCTAGGAGGCTAGGTTCCCACATAGTTGAGTAAAATAGAACAATTACAAGTCTGAAATGGGCAGAGATGGAGGTTAGACAACCTTAAAGAGAGGCTCAGAAAATCCCAGAAAACTTTCAGAAAAACTCCTAGAAAAAGTCTAGGTCGCAGTTTCTGACTTGATTTCTGCACAGTTCATAGGTTCTAGCCCATTTTCTATGCCCTAGAGGTCCAGGTCACAGGTTTTGGCCCAAAAAGTGTGACCTGCACTTCCCGCACTCTCGGTGGCAGATTTCAGAATAATGTGTCGTCTCAGTTGCGGTTGATGTCGATCACCTATACAATAGGTATGAAAACACACTGAAGTAAGATTTTTCAATGTTTTAGGGTTTTATAGGTTAAAAACAACATCAAGAGAATCAAAACAAGAAACTAAAGAGAAATCCTAGAGTTTGAAGCAGCTGGATATCTAGGGATATAAAAACTGATAGCGGTCATAATTGTAAACCCATGTGGAGTTGCCAGTTGTTAGTATGAATCTTAATTGCAAGCATGCGAAAAAATACCACTTTAGCTATGCCTAACAAATAACCCTAGTAGCACTCCGGATGTGGATGTGGAAGCGGTCTGATGGGACTTGGGCCCCTGCGCAGCTCCCGACGGAGCTCGCATGGGAAGCCCATATGGCCCCCTGTACTTGCCTTAATGACGCCATTAATTGGCCTCCTCAGGCTGTCAAACCTCCTCTTAATTTCCCTGCGATGCCATTCTATATGGCGGATCTCCAAACCTCGGCATTCAGTATGGATCGCGAGCATAATTATAGCAGCTGTGGGAATGCTCTGACTCCCTCCGTGGTGAATGCCCACTTGGCGTCGCCGACCCCAGCGTTAAGACTCAAACAGGTCGACGCTGCAGTCTTCTGGCCTGCTTGGAGACTCTCCCTGGGCAACATTTCACTAATATCCCCTTCTGCAGTGTTACTACTTCTCCAGGCATTTCTGAAGAGCTCTTGGAAGGTCCAGACATTCTTGCCAGTGACCAATTGGCCCTCCTCTATCGTTGTCCCTCTAATCTCAGGGCTCCTGTGACTTCTGCCGTCTCTTCCTCCTCGTGCCACCTTTGCTCTGCTCCATTCTCCATGCCTCGTCTCCGCCCGAGGATGAGATGCCGGCGTGGAGTTAGCCGGGGACAAACCTCTTTTAATCGACCCACGCCCTCCTCGGATTCGGGTTCCTCATTTGCCAGTGATGAGCCTGTCCATCCTCATGCATCACGCAGAGGCAGAGGCAGAGGTTGTGGGAGCATTCATGATTCTGGTCACCCTGGCCCTTTCGTCTCCCCTTCAAATCCTGCTCCTACTGACAGAGCGCATTCAGGGACCTCTATTAGGCAAACCACTCAACATGCTGAGCTTCATTTTCACTGCACTTCCATTCAATCCATCATCACTGCCCTTATTACTGTCTCCCTCCGCGAGGAGATCCCATATCATACCCCAACCCACTTAGCTTCACCCTCGCCTCCTCGTGCCCATGGCCGACAGAGCCTCCCGGAGTCCTCTACTCTCCCTTCTCAATCTGCGCAAAATAAAGAGGCAAAGGACACCGACTTGAAGGAAGGAAGCCAAGCTGGGATGGTAGATAGTAGCAACAACTACGATTATGCTTGCAGAATTGTCGAGGAGCCGATGTCTCCAGCTCACGAAGGGTGATATGCACAGTCTTCATACTCTCCAGGTTCCTTTGCTCAATCATTGTTGGAATTTTTTGCTTTTTGGTTTCAAGACTCAGCTGGAATGGCTGATAGATGTTTTCAGTTTCTATATTTATGTCACCTTGGACTGTATAAACTCAAGGCCGGTTTCCCTATCATAGGCGGTCAAAAATCTGTTGTTAACAGGATCGGTTTCCCACTACGGGCAATCCAGACTCTCTATGAACAACATTCTTATCAAGCTCAGAGGTCTGGCTTTCACAGCAGACGCTGATGCAGTCTTGTACTAGTACTCTTTACACTTAATAGAATTAGTCTTACGTAGAAAAAAAAAATAACCCTAGTAGCAAATATGGCTGGTAATATCCTTAGATCTGCAATTAGGTTATCAAGATAAATGTTGCAAAAATCTAGATCTATGAATTAAAAGACATTAAGCAATAAATAAAAACAAGATTTACTCCATGCATCCAATAGAAAAGACAAGAATATGTTGAATGAATTTTGTATTAAGGGAACCTCGGAGGAAAAAATAGAAGGATGTTACCAGTTCTCCTCAATGGGATGGGTTCTTGTAAGTCCTCAACACTTTAGATCTAAAATCCCTCTCTCTTGATGGTGTAGAAAACCTAGACAAAAATGGAACTCAAAGGGAGCTCACAAGAAAATGGTAGCAAAATATGACAATGATGGTGGATCAAAGTCAAACAAAAGTTATAGATCCAGAGTGATATCTAAGAAACAAAAGGTAGTGAGTGAATGGAAAAACCCTTCTATTTATAACAAAATACTGAGTTAGTCTAGATATTGGTGCATAGTTAAAATATTATTAACCAAATCAAGATCCAAATTTTATGGAATATTTTATTATATTTGTTGGAGGCAAAAGGAGTTTCACTTGGGTCAAATCATTTTATTTGTAAATAATAAATAAATAAATGATTTATTTAATTATTTATAAATGATTTAGTCATATTTAACAAGGAATATTATTTAAATAAGGTTTAAATAATTATTCCTAGAAAATAATAAGTTAAATAATGATTTGTCTAATTAAATTTCCTATTTTGGGTTAAATATAACCAAGAATATTAAATAAATTGTTGTTTAACAAATTATTCCTTGAGGAAAATAAAAAAAATGTAGATTTATTTAATATTTCCTCATGCGGTTTCCTGTTTAGACCATAAACAACTTAATAAATATGGCTTACTATGTTATTTTTCATAGTGAAAGCAATTTTACTTAGGGTAAAATTGGTCTTACATGGTGTACTTAGGTCCATCTAATAGTAATAGGTTAGATGACCAAAAAATGGTGTAACAACATGCATAAGTGTAGACATTTGTTTGGATGCAATGAGTGAATGCAGAAAGTTCAAAGACATATGCACTCTCAAATATCATTTATAATTTTTACTCTTGAATATTGTATTCTTTTTTTAGGATAGTTTAATGTTCATGTTTATAACATAATATATTACACACTAATTCTAATGATAACAGTAAATGTAAAAACCATTGAAAGAATTACTCTAGTACAAAAATGTGGAAACTTGGAATTCGCACATAAAATCTATGAATTAATGAATTTTAAGTACTACCAAAAAAATTGATTCAAAAAATTTATATCGAATCACGTTATCAAAAATCATTATTAATAGCTTTTTCTTTGATCCATTGTGTAATGATTTCTAGTTGCAAAAATATCGATAAAATTATATCTATCGATATTATAAAATATTATTTTTGATATTTATTCAGTGAATACAACTAATAAAAAAACTTTAAATGAGAAACATTTGGAATTAGATATATTCATCTTGGATTGGAGAAAATGGTATGAGTTTCAGCTAGAAGTGTTGTTGGCACTTGTGTTGGTGTAGATTGTGTTGGTGCAGCTAGTGTTAGTGTTGCTACTGTATTTAATGAGTAGCTTCAATGTACATGTGACCAGTGAAAAAATCCAGTCATAAATGGAGGATATGTGGGGAAAGTAAATTTATGAGTTAGATATTAGGTTGGAGACCAAATGGTGCTTATTTTAATTGACCTACATATGTTCCTTGCATCCTGGATTGAGTGTATTTCCCACTCTATTTCTCAAGTAAATAGTTTGAGACTCATTTATATTACGATATCCTTATATGAAGGTGCAACATGAAAATGGATGGTCATTTTTATTGAGTTGTGGCTTATGGAGTACTATTTAGTGTTAACTTTTGTATAATGTTTGGATAACGATGATTTTGTGGTAATATGAAGATGTTAAAAATTTTCTACATCCTAAAATGTTTGTTAAGATGTTATTGATACTATAATATGTCCTTCATTTTTTTTGGCATATATTGATGTTTTGTTTCATTTACATATTCTTCCAACATTGTTAATCATCCTATAAAGAAGTTTTGAAATGCAAAAACGAATACAGAAAATTAAAGAGCTATGCATATGCCACATTTGCAAACTTTGATAAACAAGTGTCAGTTGCAATGTTAATTATAGTTTCAATGTTCAGTTTTATAATTGCTAATGTCTATACCATTTAGAATAGTAACCTTTTGTAATTTGATTTTCAAATATCTTTAAATCTACAATTAGGTGATCCAAATAATACTGCACAAATCCAGATCTAAGCATAAAAGACATTAAGTAGATAAGGTAAAATGTGGCTCCATGCATCCAATAGACAAGACAAGAAAAATGTGTTTGAAAGAGTTTTTATATTATATTAAAAAGGGGGCACCTGAGAGGAAAAAAAGAAAGGTGTTTTCCGGTTCTCCTCAATGGGGTGGGTTCTTGAAAGTCCTCAGCGTTTCAGATCTAAAATTCCTCTCTCTTGTTGTTGTAGAAAACCCAGACAAACATAGAGCTCAATGGGAGCTCACAAGGTAAAAATGGAGAATGTGATCTAGTATAGATCTAGAGTGATCTTATGCAATGGAGGTGACTAATGAACGGGGAAAACCCTTCTCTTTGTAACAAAATATTAGGGTTATATAGAACTTGGTGTATGAATATAATATTATTAATCAAATTCTAGAACCACCCTTTAGGAATATTTTATTATATTTTTTGGAGGGAAAAGGTCTTTTGACTTGGGTCAATTCTTTATTTATAAACAATAAATAAATAAATGATTTATTTATTATTTTAGGTATAATTAAATAAATAATGATTTATTTTATTATTTAAAAATGATTTAGTCAAATTTAACTAGGAATATTATTTAAATAATGATTTAAATAACTTATTTCTAGGAAATAATCAAATAAACAATTATTTATTTAATTAATTTCCTTTTTTTGGGTTAAATATGTCTAGGAAATATATAAAAAAATTATTTCACATGGTGAAAGAAATTTTACTTAGGCTAAAATTGGTCTTACATGGTGTACTTGGGTTCATCTAATGATAATAGGTTAGATGACCAAAAAATGGTGTAACAGATTTCCCCCCAATGTACGAGTGTTAGGAGCAAATCCTATGACCGAAGTACGTTGTAAGAACTCAATCACTAGACATCAAGAGGGAAGTGAGAGAGGAAATTTAAGGTAGTCTAATGTGCTAAAGGACTAGACCCTAAGGAGACAAGACTTACAAGTGCAACAAGTCTCTAGTTTATGAAGTGGTACCTGTGCTAAAGGTGGCGGGGGAGGCATACCTATGCCCGCTGAGACAAAGTACAAAGAATAGGAAGTCTAGTAAACAAGAAACCGAACTATGAAGAATATGCTGGCATAAATAGGAGCCAGAAAAATAAAATGATGAATCCCACATACATGCGGTGCCTGGAATAACTGTCAGGACTTATACAATAATATTTGAGTACATGAGATACGAATACACCCAAATTCCCCCTACACACGAGGAAGGGATCGCAAAATGTGACTGATACATGCAAATGAAAGAGGCGCTGCAAGCGGCTAAGGCCAATATCATCTAATGGGAGGAGCTACATCTAGGGCTGAAATGAAGAAGTCATCCGGGCATCTGGGGGGCTACCTGCAGGGCCACCCCCTCATGAGGGTTGAGACATCACACACACACCCGGGAATCACCAATAGCTGCTACTGCATCACTGGACCATCAAGTATACGGATCACGATCATGTTGAAAGGAGCTCGAACCAAGGTACAGTGCCCTCTAGACCTGGCTTCTGGAGTAAATGAGTTGACGTCAACAGAATGAGGTCTGCCATAGGTGAGGCAATAAGGAATCCCCAACTAAGGTGCGAGAGAAAATATTACAGCGACGAACAGATGGACAGTAATGATGATAATGAAATGGGGGATGATCCAAAGGGGACCATAAAAAACATGAGTATAAAATGGTATCTCATGACAGAAATTGACACCACCAGGAATGACTATAGAGGCAAGGTGGTGCCCCCAATGAAATGTGTTGTAAGTGAGAAAATCCGATTTTGAGGAGAGGTGAAGTAAGGCTTCATGGACAACAGGTGTCCTAGTGAAGTAGCGAAATGAGAAACAAACAGATGCTGGCTATCTAAAAGAAAATAAAACATGCATTTCGAATGGAAAATGCTAAGGGTAATATCTCTTAAGATAAAGTGCATTATGAGGATTTGGAAGGATGTGGCCTTCAAAGTCCTCTAAAAGATATGCCCCCTTACCAAGGTTTTTACTCATAATGTAAGGACCTAGCCATAATGAGTAGAAATTCTCATGACTGAGGGTATCATCGACCTGGTCATATACTAGAACAAGGTCACCTTCATGAAAGGTACGAGGGTGGAATTTTCGGTCATACTAAGCTTTCGTGTGCTTTTTGGTTGCTTCAAGAGTTTGCAATGCAACATGACAGTTTTCATAGGCACGCTCAAGCATGATAAGTCGTTTTTGTAGAGGTTGGGTATTAGGGAGAAGTTCGATGACCAAGTGAAGGGAAGGTATTTCACACTCAATTGGCAATACTGCCTCCTCACCAAAGACAAGGTGGAAAGAAGTCAAACCGGTGGCGGTTTTAACAAAAGTACGATAAGCCCACAAAACAGGGAAGAGCATGAGATGTCAATTGGTTTTGTGCTTATTCACCATTCATTGAAGCATGGTCTTAAGAATTTTGTTGACTGCTTCAACTTGGCCATTACCTTAGGGGTAATAGGAAGATGAATATTGGTGCTCAAACAAAATAGGGAGGATAGCTCATGCCAAATTTGATCTTCAAAATGTCGGCCATGGTCAGAGACTAACTGTTTTGGAACTCTGAATCGAGCAATGATGTGGGTAAAGAAAAAGAGGGCTGCAGTGGCTATCAGATTGTTGAATGTTGTCATAGCTTCGGCCCATTTAGTGAAATAGTCAACTGCCATGATGATATATTTGTGGTTACCAGCAGATGGAGGTCGACATTCAATAAATTCAATGGCCCATTTACAAAAGGGACCAGCTGTGACGACAGGATGGAGAGGAGCGGGAGGAGCTCGTGCCTTGGGGGTGAAATGTTGGCAATTGGAACAATGTTTGACTGCTTCAATGCAATCACTGAAGAAAGAAGGCCAAAAATACCCAGTTGCATGATTTTTTGGGTGGTGCCGAGGCCGGAGAGGTGGCCACCACAAGCGCCGCTATGACAAGCATTGAGGACTTGTTCAGCTTCAGTGTGTGTGAGGCAACGATGAAGGATAGTATCTACTCCACGATGATAAAGGTCATCGCCGATTAGAAGGTAGCGAGAGGCTTGGTGTTGGATACGTCGTCGAGCATCATGATCAAGATGAAGGGTGAACTTTTTGGTTAGCAAGTAAGGATGTCGCTGTACCAAGGATCGTTGGTGGTGATGGCAAATAAATTTTCATCGGGAAGAGCATAATTGATTGGAGTATCTTGCATCCTGGTAGGCAAATCAGAAACGAGTTCATCAAGGACTAAGCCTTTCTTACTTTTTGGGGTGACAAATTCAAGGTCAAATTCTTGGACGATAATAACCCAACGAGCGTACTTCCCACTGAGTATGCGTTGACTCAATAGGAAATCCATGGGGTTGGAATCAGTCACAACCTTGGTGGACCGCATGAGGATATAATGATGTAGTTTTTGGACCTAGAACACGACAACTAGTACTAATTTTTCTTCATGGGAGTAGGACACAGGTGGACTGGAAAGGTTCTTATTGACATAATAGATCACATGTTCGATACCATTATCATCCTCCTAGATAAGGACACTAGCAACTGAATAAGTGGAAGTAGAGATGTATAGGATGAAATCTCGATCAAAGTCAGGAGGACGGATGAAGGGAGCAGATGTGAGAACATGGTTGAGGGCTATTTGTATGCATAGCTAAAGTGGTATTTTACGACAAAAGATTCATACTAACAATAGCTTAACATAAAATGGCACAAACCATACAAAGACATAAAATGTTACTTAATTGGCTAAATATTTTCTTTAATATTGGATAATACAAGTACAGTTGATGAATGTGAAATCAATAATACAAAAATGGTTGATAGAAAAACAATTTTACATAATAAATGTCATGAAAACATGTTGGTTCAATGAATAAATGTCAAAAAGACTTGTATTTATTAGTATTAAATATTTAATAAAAAAAATAGAATGTTATATAGGATAATAATTAAATACTATCTGGATCTATATACGGAGTGTGAAAAATGTATCAATCATTAAATTTAATAATATCAATTGGAATATCTTGAATTGGAATTTAAGTAAAATGGATATGATTTAAATTAATCAATTTTACACTAGTCTCTCACTGGTTAATGAATTCCTTCAAAATTGATAGTAGCTAAATGTTATTTCAGATATTAGATGTCAATTCCATACTTAAACTGCAATGATGTGAGGTCCTTTGCATACGCAGGGGAGCGACTAAAAAAATACTAAATTAATTCATTATGTTTCCTTATACGAAGCTTCTCTTGTGTCAACGATAGAGGATATGTGAGAGAACAAAGGTCCATTGTATAGGCATAGATGCCCTGACACTGACACTCTTATGTTACTATTCTAGCCAATTATGCTTGAACTGACACAATTGCGAGTCTTTTGCATAGGTGAGGGGTGGGGGGAATATCAAAGAAAATATTTTTATGTGTGAAGGAAATACTGATTTTAGACCTTAGATGTTAATTATTTTTGGCTTTGAAAGAAATTTTTTAATGTTCATCTTGTGCAATTAACAAATAAGAGAATAGAAGCCCTAAGGGATAAATCAATTTGTCAAGTTCTCATTCCTAATTACCTTTTCAATTGGGAGTTCATGTTGTCAAATATCGTCAACATCCTTGGGTTTAGGCTTGACCAGATAAGTTAGTGGGTAGATCCCTTCAAGTGGATCTTCCCGGATTATTACCTCTAGATGTAACAATGAATTCCAACGATTTTGTGCCTGATCCTGGAACTATTAGTGTCCTTTCTTGTATCTTTAAGTTTTTATTCCACTTTTAGTTGCAATCATTAAATTGTTCAGTTTTTTTCTAGATATACTTGATGCTAATCAGATTTGCTACTAAAATGTTTGGTTTGTAGAATTTATAGTTGGATATCATAGAGTTAGATTTATTACAATTGGTTCAATGGAATGTTATCTTTTCTTGTTGATTCTTGTTTTTTAATGTGGAGTTTTTAATTCTTACGATTCAATATCATTTATGGTGAATACATTTCCAGCTACAATGTTGTTCCTTTCTTATAGATGCGGTTCCCTAGGAAATAGTTTTTTATTTGGTTGAATTTCTTCAGTGTTTTTGCTAGGATTCTTAAGGATTTGATTCCTTTAGCAGTTTTATTTGTTTGAAATTGAATTCTAGAAGCCAAGTGTGAGTTATGTATTTCAATAAGTGTGAGTTGTTCCTTTCATTCATATGTAATTACTTTTCTTTAGGTTCATACAAGATAGGTGATATTAACACCATCTCTTACACAAATTATGTGGACAACCTTGAAATATGAAGACGGAAATTCATGTCAATAATTTAATGTGTTGAGGCTATTTTATCCCTTCAGAACAACAAAACACCACAACAATAATTAAATTTTTACTTGTGATGGGTAAAATTGTATTTGTTAGTACAAGATTAACCATGAATTAATTAATTCAATATTTTATGTGTTGGATGGTGTATTTTAGATTATTGATTTCATATTCATGACCAAAAAGTGGATTTATTTGAGTGACTAGGGTTGAGAATGCCATGGATGTAGGAAAAAATCATTGGGGTAGTTTTATCTCTAAAAATTAAAAATACGTTAATTAATATTACTTAGGAAAAAGGGGTGTGCTCCAAATATCATGACAACTCATGTAAAAGGAACGAAGGATATACTTAATCCAAGGGTCATCATTGTAACATTATCATTCAATTATATATATATATATATATATTGAATGTTCCAAAAAATATTATATTAGAGTTGCTTCACACATTGTATGATCATTGTTAGTTTTCCCCTCCCAAACCACTCCATTTCACATCTAAGCTGAGTCGCATTCCATTTTTTTCCCACGCACTGGTCTGCTTTTCCCATTGTTGTGTGAGAATGTCATCTCATTCTTTTCAATGTTTTGTTTTCCATCACCTATCTTTTTAGCACTCATATGTCATATTGGTCACTAGTGTGAGGTTCAGTATTATCCCTATCACCACTCATCCCACAAATCATCATCTTCTCTTTTTTTGTCATTTATTACCTCAACATATTTTTTACCATACATGTGTGCTTGATTCCCATTTATTGTTGACTATTATATCCCTTCATGCAGTCTTCCTTACCCACACATTGAATGTCATACCCCAAGTCTGGTAATACATAGTGGTTTTTTAGTTAGTAGCATACTTTCATAATTATATAATAAAAAAAATTTAATATTTATAGAATATATAATTATAGTTATATAATTTTAATTAATAATTATAATTAACAAAATTTTCAAAATGGAGGGAAAATGACCATTAGTTACTTGACCAATGACGATGAGGAAAATTGGAAAAATAATGGAATATTTGGAGAAAAGGCTCAACCAAAGTGACACGAAAAATTATGTATTTTAGGGATAAAACAAAGAGTGTAATGAATCATCTACAAAATAATTATAATGTCATTGAAAAGGACCACATAGGCCTACAAAGTTCGGTTGATCACAATCACGATCAAGTGATGAATATGTTAAGCTTTATCTTTCAATTAAGGAATAATGTAGCCCCTCGAGAACATGATTTCTCAAATATGCCAGACCCTTAAAATTCACATCAAGCCCTCAAATATCCACATTCATCTACCATACCTAATTCAAAAAAATATATATTAAATATAGAAAATATGTTGATTTTGAACGAGATTCCTTCCTACAAGCTATTGGTTGTCACATACCAATGAAGAGGAAACATTGATTGCTCAACATTTTACGATAATGAGAAACACAGTGTGTCATGTTTTAATAAGGAAAATGAATAATTTCATATTTACAATATTGAAAAGAACTATTAAAAAATCAAACATAGATCCATGTAGCTTGAAGGAAACAGATATCATTGGTACATGTGTTGGAAGAAATGATCATATGCAATGAGTTGGAGTAAATTCAAAGTTTCTTTATTTGAATGGTTTTAGGGTTTCAAGGAAGAAGCGTTATTCATAGAACTCACCATACTATAACAAAATGGATAAGTGTACATGTATAGTAGAAAATGGGAAACACTACATGAGTTCCTATATTATCATAAAAATGACGTATTTAATCGTATGTCACTAGGGCTAAATCATATCTCTAGAATGAACTTAAGATTCATGAACTTACATCTATAGATGAATTACGATGCGAAGAAAAATTTGTAGATAATAAATTTGAGTTATTAACATTTCCAAAAGTTAAAAGAGTATATTTAAGATGAAATTTTGCCCAAACCTTTGAAATAAAGAATAAATATCATGTTTTGTCACACCTAAGAGAAGAAGGAAAATATAATATGTATGTGCAAGGAATAAAGGAGGGTAAATAAAAATGTTTTGATGAAAAATGGGACCCTAGAAAAAAATGCTTTAAGGGAAAGGATACCAACAAATTATATAAATGTGAAGCAACGAATTATATATATAGTGAAGAATCAAACGTAGAATAATTTCAGGATTCTCAACAATTTTCAATAGCATCAGATGGTGAAAATGTTCTCCAAGTATCATTATCATCCATGATAGGAATATCCTATCTCGAGACCTTGAATAAAATGGAATATTAAAAATAACAATGTAATGGTAATAATTGATACAGGAAGTACTCACAATTTGTTTAACACAAATCTTACAAAAAGTCTCAACATTTTCACATATCCAATACCTAACATGAAATTGATTGTAGAAGATAGAAAGAAAAAGAGAGTGGGAAAATGTCATAAGTTTAAATTGTAGAATCAGGACTATATTTTATAATCCCTGTTAGGTCCCCGTAATTTGTTAGATTCCTGAGAACAAATGAATAGGGGTAACATCAAACCAGTCTCTGGAGTCCTAGGACCTAGCCTTCCCAGACTCAGAGAAGGCTCTCTCTATTTTGTGCAAAGGATGTGAACTTGTTTGCTTTGAGGGTTTGATTTTAGGCTAGTCGTTAAGTTTAGGGTTTGTTTGTTTGTTTGGGTTGGGTAGGTGATCAAGTAGAATAGGTGGAGAGAGATATTTTCAAGTCATTTGGATATGGAGTCTACAAATGGCTATGGAAAGTTCAACAATGAATCAAGGTGCATCACAGGGAAAATATAACGTGGTCAAATGGATCTTCAAGGTTTTTGTGAGATGGAATGAACATAAAATTTGTGAACAAAGTAGGTGCAAAAGGGCAGTTAAGAATCCTTGAGAATATACCTTTAAACAAGAAAGGTCTTTAACACTCCTCAATATAAATAAGTAATCATAAGATATGGCTAACTAATAAATCTTTGATTAAATGCAAGCAAATAAGCATTTAAGATAAAAAATCTCATAAACTATAGAAGGCAATAAACTTGTATAACTTCTAGTAATTTCACCTTCAATATTAGAAAACATTTAAGATAGACATATAACATAGATCAAAGAAGAGGGAAATCGTAGACATCATTGATCATAGTCATAAAGACCTCCAAACAACCTTTCAAGGATAGACAAAGGGAATGATTAAAACATAAATCTCTTTGGCTAAAACTAATCAATGATACTTCAAAGAAATATCTTAAGAACAATGTTTAAGTAACATCAAACAAGCAAGCTAGCCATAAAAAATATTTAATATCTACTGTACTGAATCATTCATAAGATAAACAAGAATAAATGGGCCTTGAGAGCCACTAATAATTCTTTAAATTGACTTAGCAGAAGAAAACATAGAAGCAGTGAAGGATAAATAGAACTAAGGTGCCTCTAAACAAAATTTCTTAGTCTAAATTTTTTTTCCTACTGCAATAGAAGGATGAAAAAAATGATAATACAAGAAAACATTAGATAAATAGGAAAGCATTACCATTTGACAATGCTCATGGATCCTACAAGCAAGCCTTCTTGTAATATCCCCAAAGGGAATGCAGCAAGACTGAAATAGATTATGCAGAGAAATAACACGAATCATCAAAGTAAGAGCAGAAGGCCAATGTGGGGGCTCAAAATTTACATTTACATTAGAAAATCATATTTATATTGAAGCCCATAAGATGTACAGCATGATATAGAATACTTTTATAGAATAAAACCCTAAAAAATGAGGTGTTGCAACTATGTATTAAGACTGAAATAGCTTGAAAATGTTATTTTTATTAGTTGCAACTGTTGCAGATTACACTTTAGATCTAGAGTAGATCTGTGTACAAAAAGTTAGATCTATATCACATCTGTACACTAGGTAGGCTCCTCTTCAAATTCCCCTTGGGGTTCTCAGCAAAAAGTGAAGTACATGGAGTAGATATGAGATCTAAATGCTGCATATCTGCAGAAATATTCAAAAATTCGTGGATATATAGATCAGATCTGAAAGATACAATATGATGATTCTAGCCAATAGATCTCAAATGTGAAGGTTAGATCCCCCAACACATGATAGCCACTCCTCCAAATAGTGTGCCAAAAGACCCTACAACTGTACCCACAAAAATAACACGGTTCTGGAAGCAAGAATGCGTTGTAGGCTCTAGAACATGTTTGGCCTAATGCCAAGATCTAAAAATGTAGCTCCAAATATCCAATACTCTCTTTCCGATGGGATAGAATCCCTCCCTATTGAAAAGAGGCACTAGAATGGAAAAGATATGAGTATATCTAGCCTCCACTTGTTGCAGCTTTCAAATACAACCAAACCCTCAACAGGATCTGCATTGTAGTTGGAAGAAGAAGCTTGGCCTTCAACCAGATAGTGGACAAGAAATGCAAGACTCTTCCAAGAGGCCTCTCAAGGAAAGAGGTGGGATTCTCGCTTAGGAACACCCAGTTCTAAACATCACTATTATCTGCTAAATAGCAAGGAGAATAAGAAATTTCTAAATAGAAAAAATATTCAGAAATAACATAATCATCAACAACCTTCTCATGCTGCCATCCTCTTCCTTTTATAATTTTGAGATATTGCATAACCCTAAACCATCTCAATGAAATAGCTTCTTTCACATGAGCCACCTCCATCTAAAACTGTGTTGTGCCTCAAAGATGGCTATTCCTCCATGACACCACTATTTATTTGGTTATGGTTGACCCAGTCAAAAGATTCAGCCCATTTCAGACCTAAGGGTGGTCATCCAAATAGCCCAGATTTAGCCTTGTTCACATGTGGAATTGATTTATTTACTATTTTAGGAGTTTTTATAATCCTCCTTTACACATTTATTCATGAAAAAGGAAAGTAAAACAAAATTGAATATACCCATTAGCTTGGGCTAATTGGGAATATTATAGTCCTCCCCTCCAAAATGTTTCTTTTCCTCAAGCAACTTATAAGGTGATTATTGCGACTCTTCTCCTCCATTCGTGACACCATCTTCATGTGTTAAGCTTCCTCCATAAGCTAAGTTTTCACCAATCCAACCCTCCATGAATTGTTCCTCCAAAGTTCTCATGAGATGTACATAGTCCATCCCACAAGGAGTCAATAACTCAAATGAAAAAAACATGGCTGAACCAATACTCTCCCTGAAACTTGTAGCATCAGATATATAGAGAGTCTCCATTCCATGTGGTACATACATACCTCCCATCCTCCCTTCATATATCCCCATAAAATTTACAACTACATCATCAATGTAGGGGATTAAAATAATGTACATACAAACATAAATTTGTGCATATGGAGGTGGGTCATAGTCCCACATATGGTACCATCACAGTCCATCTCGTGCTTGCACCAGATCAAGATATGGTAAGTGGTTTCCCCACAACTCACTTGCTGTCCATGTCATCTCACTATGGCTGAAATTGTGAGATATGTTTCGTGCCTTTGGAAATCACCCATCATGATGGAAAATCTCCTTTTGTTCATCAAGGGAGTGGCCAAATTCATAAATTTGTGTGGTCTAAAGTTTTCCATGAGATTTACAAGATGTATTGCTCCTTCTTGGAGCCATCGACTGCATAAACATTTTCAAAGAATATGTACAATCAGAAAATAATTTTTTCTTTACATAATTAGATTCTTCACCAACAATACTCGTCATACAAATGGAGTGGTGCATGGATTTATCTCCTCTCTCAAAAGAGGGAAAATATGGCTGAAATAACTCTTGCATAGAGTCATGTTGCTGCCCCAAATCCACATAGTTCATGCATTCTTGAAAACATTGATGTAGTTCTTCCTTCAAGCCTTCCCAATCAAAGCTGCTCATGATGATGTTCTAGATCTTCATGGAATACATATGGCTGAAATGTAACTCTTTGGAAGCTCTTTGTAGTAACTTCTTCTTGAGCTTGGAGGCTCTAGACAGGAAGATCCTACCATGATGATAGATGACTCCTACTTTGACTAAGTAGCCCTCTTCATGTAGTTGGTCATCGAGTATCATACAAGTGTGAAGATATTTGGAATAATCCACCAACAGGTGGGATTTCCAGTATAGATCTACACTGCTCAACAATGAAAATGCTGATGGTGTATTAATAGAAATGTATGTCTTCTTGTTGCTCTAGGCCCAACAATATGTGAGGGGTATGTATGCATGCCTTTGATCATTTGAGATTTACCACTCTTCTTTTCCACCCATTCCATTTTTAAAGCCTCCCAATCAGTGGTGAATTTCTCCAATGTAATCAACCATTGAACACCCAAAATCACATTGGTGTCTGGTATGTCAACCATAAAGAAGTGATCAACCAAAGTGTAAGTTCCCATGGTGACTAAAAGTGATGGGATATAATGCATGCATTGCATTGTTCTATCTCCCGGGACCAAAAAAGAGAATCCCTCAAAAGTATCAGTGAGTATTGTCCTCCTTTGTACAAGATGGGCATCAATGAAGTTGTGGGTGGCCCCAATATAAATCAGTACAGAAACCCTCTGATTCAAGATTGAACCTTGAAATCTAAAGGTCAAGTACTTAGGTACTCCCCTAAAATATGAAAGAGTCCCTCCAATAGGATAAAATGCTCCATTCCCATCTCCTGATGGTGTTGGATCTCCTCCAGCAGTGTTAGCATTGTGACCTCTTCTTGGTTGATCTTCTTCTTTCTCCTCAATATCTGAGGGGACCTCTATGTAATGTGATTTTCCAGTAGCACATCTATGTCCAAGTGTCCATGATTCTTGGAAAGTGAAGCATAGCTTATTATTCCTTAGATATCTCCAGACTTCATCATCAAGAGGCTTCTTGTATGAGCTCTCTTTGAAGGAACAACTTTCTCTTCCTTTCCTTTAGAAGGAAAAGAGGGCTTATGCTGAAAGTTTGATTTTTCTTTTGGCAAGGCATATTGAAGGTCTCTAGCCCTCTCAATGGAATCATGCAAAGTAGTGGGCTTGGTAGAATTTACCAACCCATGAAGAGGTTCATCTAAACCATATATGAACATGTACACCCTTCTTTCAACAGACAAATTAGGAACCATAACATATAATCTTAAAAATTCAGAAATGTAAGACTCTTCATTACCTGATTGTTTTAACTTTGCAAGGCTCATGAATGGTGCCTCTGGATCTCTTCTATCAAACCTTTCCACCAGCCTTCTAGTGAACTCTGAATAAGCAGTCACATTGGCATGACCCAATGTAGACAAGCCATGGAACCACCAGTCATGTCCTTCACCTTCAAAGTGCAGCGTTGCAATCTTGATAGCCTCCATCTCAGGAACTTTGTTCAGCTAAAAGTAGATGTCAAGTTTTTCTACCCATGCTTTGGTAGAACACTTGGATGACCCATCAAAATTGGGTAAAAATAATCTGCCCATAGAGTGATGTCGATCATGATTCTAAGTGAATCCACCATCTCTATGTTGATGCCTTGGTCTTATTTTGTCCTTCAACTGACAAAACTCTTGAAAACTCAAGTGATATTTGAATCTCTGATTTTGAGACTCATATTATTCAAAATAGTCTTCAAGGGATGCTTGATCTTGAAACCCTTAATTTCCCACAGCCAAAAAGGTAGGCATGGTAGAGCGTTGGGAAATTTATGGCTGATGCACTGGTTGATCATTCCAGTGGTGAGACATGCCAAAGCTTTCTCCAAGATGAAATCTCTTAGGAGATTCTTTGATCCTATCCAATATCATCTCTTTGATCTCTCTAGCAAGATCCTACATGGCTCTCAAAATGATCTTTGCAAATTTCTTTCCTTCTTCATCACTTCTAGATTCAGGGGCTTTACCCTTGTCTTTATCATCATTTGTGTAATCAAATTTCTTCTGTCTTCTTTTTAGATACCTATTCTCTCTATCAGTAAGAGAATCTTATTCTTCTGAATACATATTGGCTTCTTAGAAAGCACAGGTTGTGCCAAGATGATTGCTCCGATACCACTGTAATATTCCCAATTGGGAAATGCAGCAATAATAAACAGTTATGCAAAGAAATAACACAGATCATCTAAGTAAGAGTAGGAGGAAAATATGGGGGTTCTTTATTTACATTTACATCAAAAAAATATATGCATAAGATAGCCCATGAGATGTACAACAAGAAATAGAAGACTTTTATAGAAGAAAATCCTCAAAAAGAGGTGTCGCAACCATGTATTAAGACTGAAAAGAGATTGACATCGTTATTTTATTAGTTGTAACTGTTGTAGATTACACTTTAGATCTAGAGCAGATCTTTGTATAAAAATTTAGATCTATATGATATCCATACACTAGATAGGCTCTTCTTCAAATCCCCCTTGGGATTTTTAGCAAATCATGAAGTACAAGGAGTAGATCTGAGATCTAATGCAGAAAATTTGCAGAAATATTCAAAAATTCATGTACATACAGATCTGATCTGATATATACAATATGATGATCTCCACCAATGGATATCAAATGTGAAGGGCAGATCCCCAACACATGAAAACCACTCCAAAAAGTGTGCCAAAATATCCTGCAACAATACCCACACAAACAACGCAGTACTGGAAGAGAGACTGCACTGTAGGCTTTAAAACAAGTTTGGTCTCAAACCAAGATCTGAAACTGTAGCTCCAATCATCCATTACTCTCTTACCAATGGGATAGAAGCCTTCCCCACTGAAAAGGAGAACTAGAATGGCCTAGATATGAGTAGATCTAGCCTCCATTTGTTGTAGCTTACAAAGACAACCAAACCCTCAATAGGATCTACATTGTAGTTGGAAGAAGAAGCCTAGCCTTCAGCCTGATAGTGGAGAAGAAATGCAAGACTCTTCCAAGAGGCCTCTCAAGGAAAGAGGTGGGATTCCCAATTAGGAACACCTAGTGCTAAACAACACTATTCTCAGCTAAAAAGCCAGAGAATGAGAAATGTATAAACAAACAATATCTTCAGAAATAACATAATCATTAACAACCTTCTCATGCTTCCATCCTCTTCCTTTTATAAGTTGAGAGCTTGAAAAACCCTAAACCATCTCAATGAAATAGCTCCTTTCACATGATCCACCTCCAACTAAAACTGCGTTGTGCCTCATTGATGGCCACTCCTCCAAGAAAGCGTTGTTGATTTGGTCATGGTTGACCCAGACAAAATATTTAACCCATTTGACACCTAAGGGTGCTTATTTAAATAGCCCAGATTTATCCTTGTTCACATGTGGCATTGATTTATTTACTTTTTAGGAGTTTTTTTGATCCTCCTTTACACATTTATTCATGAAACAGAAAAATAAAACAAAAATGAATATTCCCATTAGCTTGGGAATAATTGGGAATATTACAATTTTGAAGCAAGAGTTGAGTTTGTTGGTGGAACAATTCGAATTTGTTGCAAGATTTTCTTGGTGCTACAGTTGAGTAAACATCGAAATGGCTTTCAATGGCTTGCAACTAGAGTATTCACTCGAGGGCAGCTTGAACTACATTTCCTGGAAGGACAGGATGGAGGTGGTACTCGAAGATAATGGCTTGAAGGAATTCATCGACAGTGATGTTCCTAAGCCCACTTCGACGGATGTTGCATTACTTGATGCATGGAAAAATAAATTGGTGAAGGCGAGAAGGATTCCATTGGAAGGTGTATGAGACCACATTGTCTCAAGCCTTCATGGGAAAGCCACACCATATGCTATGTGGAAGGCTTTGACGGATCTTTTCCAAAGCAGCAATGACCATAGGAAATTGGTGCTGAAAGATAAACTCAGGAAGATCAAGATGGAAAAGGGCGACAATATTCCAAAGAATATCACAAAGTTTGTCCAATGTCGGGATGCACTGGGGAGTGTGGGAATCATTGTTGCTGATGATGATTTGGTGAGCTTGGCTCTCTTGGGACTTCCTAAGAGTTGGCACAGTTATGAAGACTCTGTCAACGGACAGGAAAAAATGTCAGATTGGGAACGACTGTGGTCAGATCTAGTGCAGGAGGAGTTCAGGCGAAACGTCAGAGATGGCTCTTCATCAAAGCATGATGATGAAGAGGATTGTGCTTTGGCTGCCAAGTCAAGGAAAGGTAAGGGGAAGAAATTCCATTCAAAATCTGATTCTAAAGGCAAGAAGCTGGATTTTTCCAAGGTGAAGTGTTTTCACTGTCACAAACATGGGCATCTCGCTACTAACAGTCTGCAGAAGAAGAATAACAAGAAGGTTATTGGAGCTGCAGCTAGTGAGGCCCTTGCCTCGCAATTTGAACTTGATTTTTCTTTGATCGCATGAATGGTTTCAAGTGCATTGGGGTCGGTGTGGTATCTAGATAGTGGCACTTCCTTCCCCATGATAGGAGATAAGGAGATTTTCAGTGACTTGGAGGACAAATATCTCCAAATGCATATAGAGATGGGAAACGATGGAAGATAAAATGGGACCACAATTGGTACCATTACCTTTGAGAGGGAGTCAGGTAAACCATTTCAATTGAAATATGTTATGCATGTTCCAGGTTTGAATAAAAACTTGGTATCAGGCACAATGTTGGAGGACAGAGGCTATGACGTTGTTTTCAGTGGCGGAAAATCTTTCCTGCGACATAAAATAATGGGTCAATCCAAGAGGATAGGGATTCATGTTAAGAATCTCTACAAGATGGAGGTAGATGGTTACGCTGCCATGATGGGAAAGTCAGAAAAATTGGTGAGTCAGGATGAGGGCGAAATATGGCATAGGCGATTGGGACATCTTCATCATGGAGCCTTGAAAGTCATGCAAAAAATATCTACTCGACTTCCAATGGGAACACTTGCTCAATTAGATCAGTGCAAGGGTTGCACCATGGGAAGGTATCTAAAGTCCACCTTTCATGAAAAGGAGAACCATGCTTCGGTGATCCTGGAGAGAGTTCACACAGATGTGTGTGGACCATTCTCGGTTTCTTTAACAACAAAACATAGGTATTATGTTATTTTTGTTGATGACTTTTCTCGTAAATGTTCGATCTTATTCATGTAAAAGAAGGATCAAACATTCTCAAATTTCTGTGACTTTAAGGCCTTGGTGGAGAAAGAGTTAGGGAAGCAAGTGAAGGCTCTAAGGAGCAATAATGGTGGAGAATACATCTCTAACGAATTCAAAGACTTTTGCAGCAAATAAGGAATTTGAAGAGAACTCATAGCGCCTCATAACTCACAACAAAATGGGGCCGCAGAGAGGAAGAATAGAATGATCGTGGGTGCAACACGAGCAATGTTGCATGATCAGGGCCTACCAATGCATTTGTGGGTGGAAGCATGCAACACTGCGGTTTATGTGAAAAATCGTTGTCATTATAGAGCACTTGGCATGGGCACACCTGAAGAAGCTTTCAGTGGTAAGAAACCGTATGTTTCTCACTTTAAGATTTTTGGCTCATCTGTTTATGTGCATGTGACCAAGAATGCTAGGAAGAAGCTGGGGTCGACTGCTGAAGTTGGGATATTTGTGGGGTACACAGAAACACCCGATAATTATCGTGTGTATTTTCCTAACAGTAAGATGACTGTTGTGCAATGGGATATAAAATTCGATGAGGGGAAATCCATGCGGTTTTCGCTTGAGAGGGAGCTCAACTTGCATGCGGAGGAAGAATTGTTGGTTCCCAAAGTTGAGTCTCTAGATGTGAATCATCCAAATGAGGAGGTTCATGGAGTGGAGGAGTCCACTCATGCAGAGCCAAACATCAAAACTGGTAGAAGGCGTACCACAGAAGCTGATAGGTTGAGACTTGATGTTGCACAGAATGTAGGAGCCCCTACTTCACAACGCAGAAAAAGACAGTCTCCTGACCGATTTACTAGATACATGGCTCTCATGAGAAAATGTATCGTGATTGAGCCATCTTCCTTTTAGGAAGAAATGTAGGAGCCCATATGGGTAGATGCAATGGTGGAGGAGTATGACTTGATTGTCAAAAACAGTGCTTGGTAAATTGTTCCAAGGCCAGTTGATAAATTAGTGGTAGGTTCGAGATGGATCTAAAAGGTAAAGCAAGCTACTGCTGGGAATGTTGAGAAATACAAGGCCAGATTTGTGGCCCAAGGCTTCTCACATATCGAGGGGATTGAATATGAAGAAACCTTTGCACCTATCGCACAATATTCTTCCATAAGGACCATCCTTGCTCTCTCAACGCAGATGGGTTGGCGCATTCATCAGATGGATGTGAAGAATATGTTTCTCAATGAGATCATTGAGGAAGAGGTGTACATAGAGAATCCTGAAGTATTTGAGATCTTCAGCAGTAAGTCGCATGTGTGCAGACTCAAAAGAGCGTTGTATGGGCTGAAGCAAGCACCCTGTGCTTGGTACACTTAGATAGATAGTTATTTCACCAGAATTGGCTTCACCAAGAGTGAGGTGGATGTAAACCTATACCAATTATGGTGGAGGGTGATATTTTAATCATTTTTCTTTATGTTGATGATTTAATACTTACTAGTGATGAGCAGTTGATACACTCGTGCAAGGAGGACCTTGCAAAGGAGTTCGAGATGAAGGATATGTGCCTCCTTCATTATTTCCTTGGATTGGAAATATGGCAACGAGATGGTGAACTTTTTGTGTCTCAAGGTAAGTATGCAAGGGAGATACTGGGTAAGTTTCACATGGAGGGTTGCAAACCCATGGATACTCCTCTTCCAGGAAACTGGAGGAAAGAGGACGCTACATCTGGAGAGGTTGTGGATGCTACTGTCTATCGATAGTTAGTGGGTACACTAATGTATTTAGTAAATATGAGACCATACATATGGTATGTGGTTAACCAGCTAATTCAAGCGATGGCTAAGCCTACCAAGCTCTTTTGGAAGGCAGGAAAGCATATCCTGAGATACCTTAGGGGAAAATCTGAGTATGGATTGTGGTACAAATAGACAGATGAGGTGAAGTTGCATGGCTTCATAAATCCAGATTGAGCAAGCAACCCAATGGACAGAAAGAGCACATCAGGGGGAATATTTAGTATCGGATATACAACTTTTCTTGGTACAACAGGAAATAAAGATCCGTGGCACTCAGTTCAGCGGAAGTGCAATACATGGCAACAAGTTGTTATGCGGATTAATCCCTCTTGCGGACAAGAGAGATCTCCCTAGTATTCTATGAATACTAGAAATGAAAATCCATTTGTAAATCGTTTTCTCTATATTATTTACAATTCAGAATTATTATAAACAAATAAAGAGGACATGCCCCTACCTTGAAATCCAACGTTCGGTGCAGTCTTTTATCCAGTCGCTCCAAAGAGGCTTCTCCAGTAAGTAGAACCTACAATCAAAGACAAACAAAAGAATTAAAAGCACCTGCAACATATAATAATTAAGAACAACTAATATAACTTAGTGATCAAGGAGTCTAAGTATTGAATTATTCAAATAAGCACAAGAACAACTCAATGAGAAAAGGAGATCCATATGTATTATCTTTGAATGAAAAGAGTAACTTTAAAACCTGTGTTGGTCCCCCATGTTTTGACAGTTTGGCAAATCAAAAGACAAGGCAACATCAGAACCAATCTTTAGAGTTCCAGGATCTAGTCCTCCTGTTCTCAGAGAGGGATCTCTCAAATGTTTGATCGCAAAGGTTTATCTTGTGTGCTTTGAGTATGATTTTAGATTAGTTATTAAGTGCAGGTTTTTGTTTATTTGGTTGGATTGATTTGATACAGCAGAACATGGAAGGTCTAGGAAAGATAGACAGAAAGAGGAAATATCTGGTTCATTGGGCGATGGAGTCAAAATAAGGTTATGACAAACTCATCAATGGATATGGGATATCAAAGGGAAAATCTAACTTGGCCACAAGATCCTTTTGTTTTTGGAATGAGATGAACATTAATGATTTGGAAAGAGAAGTTTAATTCTCAACAAAGGGAACTTGAAGAACATAACTCAACAATAAAGAGATATTTGATAGACAGGGCTAACCATAAATCCTACAAACATTATTTAAGCAAATAATGACTTCAAGACAACTTTTAAAATGAAATCTAAGATTCGGGGAACTCCCTATTTCCTCAAAGATTTTATTTTAAAGGATTTAGAAAACATAAAATATTTACTGATAATTGCAGTCATAGAAGAGGGAACACCTAAATAACATCTATGCTTACAACTATAACGACCTTCAAAACAACTGCTCAAGCAATGGCAAAGGGCAAGATCAAAACTGACCTCTTTGATTAACTCAAAACAATGGTACTTCAAAGGGAGACTTCAATAACAACTTTCAAGTGATAGTAGACAAGCAGGGAAAACCATAAATCATGCTAAAACCAACTATTTGAGCTATTAAGGAAATAAACAAGCATGAAGACTAAAGAGAAGGTTTAAAGCCTCTAAAATACTTCAACAGAAGAAAACATAAAACAGTGAAGGGTGAACAGGTCTAAGGTGCTTCCAGGAGTCATTTCCTAGCCTAAAACTTTCAGCCTACTGTAGTAAGAAATTATGGAACATAATGAAAACAAGGGAAAAAACATTTAACAGTTCAGAGCACTTCACCAACAGCCAAGCTCATGGATCCAATGATAGAGCCTTCTCAGCAACAGACATGCAACGACATCATCAAGACATCCAAGAATCCAAATTATTTTCAACTTCAACAAACTTGTATATTTATTTCAGAGAGTTTCAATATTACAACTTGTGATCAAACAGCAACCAACCTTCTCATCTTATGCAGAAGTACTTATAGGAAGATGAGGAGGTGAGAACTAACAAAAATATCTCGTGAACCATTAATACAGATTAAATGACTTCTCGGTCTTTTGAGGGGTTCGATGGAGAAGCGTACAGGTGGATCACTGTATTAATGTTTTACAATTAATATCAAAGCTCGACAAGAGCTTTATTTGACTTTGAGGCTCTATGTTTCGTCCGGAGCAACTCTGCAGCTATTTTCTATTACACTCCTTTGGCAGAATTAACTTCTTGGTAGCGCTGGAGGCAGATATTCCCTGAATCAATAACTTCGGCCTCTATTTGAAAGGTTTGAGGCAACAGGTGGCTCTTTGTAGTAGCTGAGGAATCAATTCGCCTCAGTTGAAGCGGTGGAAACCTTTCTGTCATCAAAACATTTATGATTTTCTTTTAAACTGTGTTTCAGATTGGGGATTAGGATTTTAATAACTGTCTTAGTCGTAATCCCCACAAAAACTGTCTTCAACCTTCTTCTGCTGTGCTCTATCTTCAAACTGATACTCTTTAACTGTTTTTGAATTAAAACAGTGTCTTGTCGATGTGCAGGCCGCACTGGGCTTTTCGGCATCAATGCTCATGAAACATTGACGAATCATTGAATCCAACCGCGTGAATGGTTCTCTTTAACAGGTCGAAGGCACAGGAAACGTCTTTCCAGACCCTCGGCTTTCTTTCATTATACAATGGAAAACCATTAAAACACCTGCAAAACACAAAAATAGTTAAGAAATCCAGCGGAAATAGGTTTAAAATACTTCAGATGGCGGGGGAGGAGCATAGCCGTCGGATGAAGGCAACCAACGGTGGAGATTTTCGTAGACGAGGCGAAAAGGAGAGCGGGGAGATGAACAAGCCGGAGTAGTTTTGGACCGTCCAATCTGGACACGTGGACGGTCCAGATTCAATCGAAGGGTCTCAATCGGAGGTGGCAGAAAAGGGGATGTGAATGAAAATTTCAGTGCGATTGAAATAAAACTCCGATGCGATTGCGCAATCGGGAGGGGAGAGGCGATTAAAACATTCCGATCGAAACATTTCGATTGAAACATTGCTATTGAAACATTCTGATTGAGACATTTCGATTGGGCGATAACCGTTCGATCTGCAGATCAGATCAACGGCCTAGATCCTTTGTTTTCTTGCACCGGTGGGACCCTTATACTTGGTAAGAAAACCATAAATTTCAATAAAAAGCAAGGTTTTGAGTGAAATGGGCGGAATATATATATGATAGGCTGGCGCCCGATTGCGGTGCCACTGGGTGTATGGAGTACCATGGGCCCGGGCTTTATATAACTAGGGCCAATCGCAATCGAAACATTCGGGCCCGGTCTTTTTGATCAACCCATTTTAAATTCTTCGATCGCGATTGCGCGATCGGTCTTTTTGATCAACCCATTTTAAATTTTCCGATCGCGATTGCGTGATCGGTCTTTTTGATCACCCATTTTATTTAAACATGTGACTTTAAGTTTTTAACTTAAAACTTCGGAAAGTGGGTTTTTGGGTTTACAAAGGAAAATATTGACCGGAGGGGGATTTTTTAATAGTTTAGCGCCTGATTGCGGGCCCACGGGTAAATGAAATAACAATATGATCTGCGGTTTAGGAAAAAGGGGCTGATCGCAATCGATATTTTGAAATGACTCACAAGCATGCACACTTTGAATCTTTTCGATTCGATTAGCGCTTCATGGGTTTGGCGCTTGGTTTTTATGATGAGGGCATATTGGGGAAGTGGTTTAGGGCTTAGCCCAAGGGGCTTAGGTCCATAAAAAGACTTGTATTTTTATGATTTTTCACGGTTTTTTAATGGAAACAAAGGGTGCCGAAAGGGTTAAAAAGTGATTTTTTAACCATGGGAAGGGTGATTTATGAAGGGGAGAAAAGAAAAGATGAATAATAGAGGAAAAATATGGAAAAAAGGGAAAGGAAAAGAAGGTTAATTTCGAGTGGGAGAAAGGGAAAAGGGATGGCTTTGCAGCAGTTTCTTCTTTGTATTTCAGCAGAAATTTCAGAGTATGAGATGAGAACAGTAATGAGGATTTTGGACAAAGGCAGAAGGCCTTCAAGGAGTCTTCAAAAGCCAAAAATTTTTAGTGATGAAATTTGTTCTTTGAAGGCTCAAAACATATTTAGCCACCTTTGGGTATAACAAAAAAAATTATAGGTGGCTAACAACCTGATGCCTTGATGTCGTACAAGTTTCTCCCGAGGTCCTGAAAAATCGTTCCTCCTTCAATTTGACAAGCCTTCCTCTCTTTGAACCAGTATGGAGTTATGGAAATAAGGGTGTGATCATTCTAATTCCAACAACAACTAGTGTAGAGAGTATTCTCTCTTGAGAATTCCTTCAGCAATTAACATATATGTCTACCCTTGAGAGTGAAACATGAGCTCAATTTATAGGGAAATGGAGGTAGTTTCAGTTCCATGAAGAGGGGGATGGATTCCTATCATGAATGGATTTGAGCTCCATAGACCAAGGGATAAGCTCCATGAGTGGAGGGACAAAGCTTGAACTGATCTCGCCTCTAGAAGCTTTCAGTTGGGAGAATATTCAACCAATTGGGCTTCTAGAACTTAATTTTTCCTTTATTTGATTTTTTACGGGGGTCCACAGATTTTATAAGTAGAACACATGGGAGCTGCCACAGGCTATAGAACAAGTATCCGCGGACCCACAAGAAAGGGCTAGGAAAAGTGCGGAGTTATAATTTTAAGGGTTTTAATGAGATTTTCTCCAATTCCAAGACTTGGTTTAGGAACATTAGGGATTTTGAATTCTAAGGGGGCATACTATAGGTAGTGCTGGACCTATATGGATATTTAAATGTCATGGTGACAAAATAATATGTAACATATTTCCCCCTAAAGTGAGAACTCTGAGGTTGTTCTGAAGAGTGAAGTGCTTTATCATTCCGAGGATTGGATTGTGGATACACCGATCGAAAACCTGTAAAAAAATTCAATGCAAGAATATATATATATATATATATATATATATATATCAATCATCGCTTAGGTAGGCATTCCCATACTCAGATCAAAACTAACTAAATGTTTTGGTAAGAAATTATTTTAATATTACATCAATAGTAGACACAACATGGGCACAACCATCTGTCATAAGTAGTCTAATATTGTATCATGAATAATACAACTCCTCGCAACCTGGATGGTGGAAACTAGATCTAGGGTCTTGATTTTTGCTTCCTGAACTAGTACAATTCTATCAATGCGATTGATTGTGTCGAAGTCGAACATGGTAGAAACCACTTGATTACCAGTCAATGATGTGAACTGTTAACAAGTGTGAGAGAAACCACTAATAATGACAATGGTTCTCAAAGTACTCAGGACAATCCACAAAGTGTGAATGAATGATTTTTAGTTGAACACTTCATAGAATCATTCGATCGAAGGTAAATGATGCATGTTGTCGTCGAAGGCGAGAAAACTGCCATTGGGGCATGCAGATCCCAAGGTACTTATAGGATTCTAGATCAAATTTCTAGATGGTGAGCTATTGTTGATAGAAAGTGACCTGTTGCAGGAAATCCCATGACACGAAACCATTAGATCAAGTTCTGAAGAAATATTTGCAAGGAATGACTCAGGGATGGTCAACGCGAATGGAGACAAATGTTTGCAATGAATGGTTTATTTGAACTATGTCTTGAACACATAATGACACTATAGATGGTCTGGTAACAATTGACCTAAAGAATACCCAGAAACCGGCTGAAGACTTTCAATGTGGTTTTATTAACTATTAGACAAAGGATTTTCCCAACCCGGGTACAAGTGTGACAAAGTGTCATGTTCAAGAGTGGTGTATTGCTTTTTAAACAAGGGTGACAACTGTATTCTTTTTCTCTCTTTTTCCCTCACAATTACTGGCAAGTACCTATTTATTTTTGACAAGCTTGAGGAGGATAACATTTTCCTTTTTGTGTAAGCTCATCCTTCAAATGAATCCATCTTAGTATTAAAATCAAACCCTAAGAAGGAGTGGTTCGGTCCTATTTGTAATCGACTGGTCCTTTACTATTAAATTTTAACAAGTCCAATATAGGAAAAACTTGACGTTTTTCAGTTTTAGGGAGTCAGAAGAAAAACATAAGTAAACTCCATGGTTGTTATTTTTCGTAAATTTAGTCTCTCAGGCACGAAAAAGGATAAAATAATGCAGGAGAGAACTCTATTGACCATGATTAGTTAACGTATGCCTTTTTCGTAATTAGTCCATTTCAGTCCGGAAAAGGGGTAAACTTATACTGAAGGGACGACTGTTCATTTAGTACTTTAACGAGTTCGAATAGTCAAGTACTCGGCAAAATTTTCATGTTTCGAGAGTCTAAAAAGGGCTTAAAAGAGAACTCCAGGGTTTCTCTTTTTCACAATTTTAAAGAGCCTGAAAAAGTGATAAAAGTATACTCAGTTGGCCAAATTTCAATTTAATCTACGAGCAGGAAAAGACAGAAAGAACTCGACATTTTCATGTGTTTTACAAGAATGAAAGATAGAAAAATAATCTCGAGATTTTCATGAGTTTAACGAGTCTTGAAAATAATAACCGAAATGGACTCAAGATAGGTTTCATTTTTATACAAGCTTAAAATATAGGAAAAATTATGCTTGTGAGTGGTTTCATTTTTACACAAGCTTGAAATGTAGGAAAACTATGTTTGAGAGTGGTTTGTTTCATTTTTACACAAGCTTGAAACAAAGGAAAAAATCATGCTTGAGATAAGTTTAAATGCCCCCCAAACGTAACCTGCAAGAGCATATGCCCCCGAAGCTTCATTTCATTCAACTAAGTAGACTACTGGTTACTAATAGATGGATGGAATGAAGGTTCATTTACGAGATCAGATGAAAGACTTGAATTAATTAGGAGAGGATTTGTTTCATATTTTAACAAGCTTGACACAGGAAAAGAACTATGCTCATTGCCTGATTCATTTTTTAACGAGGTTGACATAGTAAAATGAATGATCCTCAAGATGAATTGATTCATTTTTTAACGAGGTTGACACAGTAAAAGGAACTATCCTCAAGATGAAATGATTCATTTTTTAAGGAGGTTGACACATTAAAAGGAACTATCCTCATGGGAACATGTTTCATTTTTTAACGAGGTTGACACAGTAAAAGGAACTATCCTCAAAGTGATCTGTTTCATTTTTTAACGAGGTTGGAATAGTAAAAGCACTATCCTCATTGCCTGATTCATTTTTTAATGAGGTTGACACAAGATTCGCCATTTTGTTATGCGGATTAATCCCTCTTACAGACAAGAGAGATCTCCCTAGTATTCTACAAATAGCTAGAAACAAACATCCATTTGTCAATCATTTTCTCTAGATTATTCGAAGTTCATAATTATTATAAAAAAATAAAGAGGACATGCCCTTACCTTGAAATCCAAAATTCGTTGCAGTCTTTATCCAATCGCTCCAAAGAGGCTTCTCTAGTAAGTAGAACATGCAATCAAAGACAGACAAAAGAATTAAAAGCACCTGCAACATATAATAATTAAGAACAACTAATCTAACTTAGTGATCAAGGAGTCTAAGTATTGAATTATTCAAATAAGAAAAAGAAAAAATCAATGAGAAAAGGAGATCCATATGTATTATATTTGAATGAAAAGAGTAACTTTACAACATGATGCCTTGATGTCGTACAAGTTTCTCCCGGGGTCTTGAACAATTGTTCCTCCTTCAGTTTGACAAGTCTTCCTCTCTTTGAACCAGTATGGAGTTATGGACATAAGGGTGTGATCATTCTCATGCCAAAAACAACTAGTGTAGAGAGTATTCTCTCTTGAGAATTCCTTCAGCAATTAACATATATGTCTACCCTTGAGACTGAAACATGAGCCCAATTTATAGGGAAATGGAGGTAGTTTTAGTTCCATGAAGAGGGGGATGGATTCCTCTCATGAAGGGATTTGAGCTTCTTAGACCAAGGGATAAGCTCCATGAGTGGAGGGATAAAGCTCCATGAGTAGAGGGATAAAGCTCGAACTGATCGCGCCTCTAGAAGCTTCTAGTTGGGAGAATATTTGACCATATGGGCTTCTAGAACTTACTTTTTCCTTTATTTGAATTTTTATAGGGGTCCGTAGGTTTTATAAGAAGAACGTTCGAGAGCTGTCGCAGGCTATAGAACAAGTATCTGCAGACCCACAAGAAAGGGCTAGGAAAAGTGTGGAGTTAGACTTTTAATGGTTTTAATGAGTTTTTCTCCAATTCCAATACTTGGCTTAGGAACATTAGGGTTTTTGAATTCTAAGGGAGCATAATATAGGTAGTGATGGACCTATATGGACAGTCAAATGTCATGGTGACAAAATAATGTGTAACACAAGTCAAGCTGCATGTGAGGCTATCTGGATGAGAAAGATCCTAGCTGGTTTGTTTGGTTTTCATTTAGATCCTATAGTGATTCATTGTGATAATCAGAGTTGCATTAAACTCTTGATGAATATTGTGTTTCATGATAATTCAAAGCATATAGATATCCGGTATCATCATATCAGGGATTTTGTGCAGCGAAAGATCATGTTGCTTTAGTACATTCCTACGGAGGATCAGGATGTAGATATTCTGACGAAGGCACTCACTAGGAGAAAATTCGAATACCATATAGACAGGATCAGGGTGAAGGATAATCCCTTTCTTGTTGAGAGTGGGTGTTGAGATTCAACAAGAAGATCGTAGTGAAAATTATGCACCTACACTAGGATGGAGTCTTAGGTTATTTTTAGGTGGAAGTTTATTTTTAGAATGCATGAGAAAATTATATTTATAGATGATGTCTATTTATAGATGGTGAGAAAATTATATTTATATGATGTTCTATTTTTAGACGTATGTGTGAGTTTTATTTATAGATCGCATGTCTATTTATAGATGCATGTCAACTATTATTATCCCTTAATAACATTGGACAATAAACATTAATCTATCCTCAATGAGCACTTGGAAATAGCTAACTGAAGTGGAAAATTAGTTAGCTATAGGAGATTCGAGTTCAAAGGTTGGTTGGTGGGACATGCAAGTGGACTTACTTGTAACTGAGTGATTCGAAGTTATAACAAAGTTGGAAGTGTAGTTATGTGAGTTGTAAAGTAGTTTAACTCAGTTAAGTGAGTTAAACTCAGTTTTTATAGTTGTAACTAAAGATACACTAGTGAGAGATCAATGAATTAAGTATTAATTAATTCAAAATCAGTGGTCTCACATGAAATAGAATATTTACTACTGTTAACTACATGCATGTAAGATCCAATGGAGACCCAGTTGAGATGTAGGTGAAGGGGACAGTTTGACAATCAGTTGTGGCATTAGTTGGTGCACTCATGCAACCACACACACATTGGATGTTCCCATGAGGATTGTGCAGTCAAGGAAAGCAGGATATCATTCATTCAGGGATTTTTATCAACAGGGATTGTGTAGTGGAGGCAGGCTATCAGGAGGCAATAAATTGGTGCATGTATTTGCCAATTTTTGTATGACAATGTGAGACGATTGTATATTGTACTGAGAGCTCTTGGAATAGAGTTTTAGATGATATTGTTTCATGATCCATGATATATACATAATATATGATAGTGGGGTCTTTAGCTTTATGCTTTCCCGGTAAAAGAAACTGTGTTATGTGTGATTGATCTTTATTCTTTCTATTGAAATTGGCGATCGTGTTTTAAATTTCGTAAGAATTTTTGTAGAACTGATTATGTATTTAACAGTGGCATATAATTTTTAGATCAGGAGAATCTAGGAAATACATAATTATATTAAAAATTTTACAGTTGGATCCATCATCTGACCAAACAGTACCACAAGTATCTTTCTCATCCAAATCACCTCACATGTTGCTTGACTTGTAGCCATGTATTATGCTTTTGCCGAGTTGAGTGCCATATATATTTTCTTCTTGTTGTACTAGGAAATCATTGTGGATCCAACATTGAAATACCACTTGATGTAATATTTTGGTTAGATGGACTCCCTGCCCAATATGCATCTGTGAAGCCACACATCTTCACTCACTCTGTTCATCTATACCATAATCCATGTTGGGTAATCTCTTTGAGGTACCGTAAAACATGCTTAGTTTCCTTCCAATGCAATTTGGTCAACCTAACCATAGATTGGCTCAGTTGGTTGACTGCATAACACATATATGGTTGTTTTTTCACAAGATACATCAGTGAACCCACTAACTGTCGGTAAATGGTAGCATCCACCTCTTCACCTAAAGTCGCAGTCTCCTTCCTCTAGTTGGTCGCTAGAGATGTCTCCATGGGCTTAAAACTCTCCATGAGGAATCTCTGCAGTATCTCGATAGCATACTTTCCTTGAGATACAAAAAATTCCCCATCACCTTTCCATACTTCCAACCCCAAGAAGTAGTGCATGAGACCTATGTCCTTCATTTCAAATTCCCTTGCAAGGTCCTCCTTGCAAGAGATGATCAGTTGATCAACACCTATTAATATTAAATCACCATCGTATAAAACAATGAGAATTAATTTATCTTCTACCAAAATATGATAGAGGTTCACATCTACTTCACTTTTGGTGAAGCCCAAACCAGTGAGATAACTGTTGATCCTAGTGTACTAAGTAGAGGGTGCTTGTTTGAGACCGTACAATACTCGCTTGAGTCTTCACACATGAGACTCCTGATCAAATGTCTCAAAACATTTTGGTTTCTTGATGTACACATCCTAATCATTAACACCATTGAGAAATGTTTTTCTTACATCCATCTGGTGGATATTCCACCCTCTCTGCTTAACTAGCGCAAGAATTGATCTATTGGATGATTACCTTGCTACGAGAGAAAAGGTTTCCTCATAGTCAGTTCCGTCAACTTGAGAGAATCCTTTAGCCACAAATATGGACTTATAATTCTCTATGTTTCCATATTTTTCATGCTTAGCCTTGAATATCCATCTCGAACGCACAAATAATTTATCTGTCGGCCTTGGGACCGCTTCCCAAACTCTATTTTTTGCGATGGATTTGTATTCTTCCACCATTTCATCAACCCAAACAGGATGCTAAACTGCTTCCTCGAAAGAGGATGGCTCATTCTATACAATCTCAATCATTAGAGCCATGTAGCCAATGTACCTTGCAAGTGAACTCAATTTCCTGCACAAATATGAAGGAGCTCCCACATTCTCCCTCACATCCTGCACAAGTATATCATCTTCCCTAGTTCTTTTCCTCCCTTCTCTTGATGGTTCTGCTTGAGTGGATGTCTCCATTCTATGCTCCTCTATTTGTGGCTTCTCCACAAATTCCTGAGGCTCCTCCTCTGGAGATAAAAGCTCCTCTTCTACTGAGATCTCAAGCTCCCTCTCAAGAGAGCACTACAACGATTTCTCCTCATCAAACTTGACATCCCTTCACACAACTATCATTCTTAGGGGAGGTAAGTACACATGGTAATTGTGTGGATTTTCGGTGTAACCCATAAAAACTCCAAATTCTACTATCGGCTCAAGCTTCTTCCTATAATATTTGGAGACATGGCAGTAAATAAAGGCTCCAAAAATCCTGATGTGAGACACATCCGACTTCCTCCCCTAGAAATCCTCCTTCAGTGTAATCATACCAATAATTTGATGAGGACTCTAGTTCTACAAGTAGACTATTAAGTTAAATGCCTCTGCCCACAAATTCAGTGGTAGGACTTGGTCATGTAGCATAGCCCTCACAACTCCAACAATGCTTTGGTTCTTTCTCTCAGCTACCCCATTATGCTTTGTGTTGTGGGGTGCTACCAAATCCCTTTGAATGTCTTATTTTACACACACCTCCTTGAAGTAATTCAAAACATAATCACCTCCATTTTCACTCCTAAGAGCCTTCACCTTCTTGTCGGTCTCTTTCTCAACTAGTTTTTTTAATTCTGCAAACTTTGAGAATGTATCATCCTTCTTCTACATGAAGAATATATAACACTTCCTTCAGATATTATCAATAAAAATAAAAAATATTTGTGTCTACAATTGGAGGCTATCGAGAAAGTTCCACAAACATTAGAGTGGACTCTTTCCAATACTGCATGTGCTTTGTTGTCTTGTTCTTGGAATGTGGATTTCACATACTTCCCCAAGGTACAACCTTTTTTGACATTCTGCTGCTTAAGTGATCCTTTAGGGAGGCTGGTGGCTATTTGATGCATAATTTTCAAAGTTCCATGACACAAATGGCCCAATATCCTGTGCCAAATTTCACCGACATCGCAGTTCTACACTTTCTCCGCCTAACTACTTAATGCAAAGCAATCTTCCACATCTAACTTGTATAGGTTATTAAATCAAACCCTTATATTTTTCACATGTTTAGTGGCTATGTATCTCAGGAATTATTTCACTTTTTTGAATATCACATCATAACCATGATCTCCCAAAACTGCTATAGAGATGAGATTCTTCTTTAGGCCTGCAACAAGCATGAGATCTTTGAGACAAAGAGGGGATCCCTTCTCCCTCTTAAAGGTTATAGTACCAATCGCAATAGTGCTATACCTCCCATCACCCCCAAGCTTAATATGCATCTGGAGATATTTCACCTCCAGGTCACTGAAAAACTCTCTACACCTTTTCATGTGGAATAAGGCACCTGGGTTCAAGTACCACACACTCCCAATTACTGTGTTGGAAATGCATGCGATAAGGGTGAAGTCTAGCTCAAACTTTGAAGCCAATTCCTCACCTGTTTCTCTAATGTGAATCATGCTCTAATACCATGTAGAAATTTGGTGATATAATTGCAATTGCTCAAGAAATTTTAATGTAAATCAAGAGACACAATTATACTCTACTGATCTACGAAATTAAATTCACAATTTAGAACAATAATCTTAGACATGTAATAAGAAATAACACACATGAAAAATATTTTTCCTATGGGAACCCAACTAGGAAAATCACCCTCAAGCCTCTTTTGCATTAATCAGATAAATAAATGTGTATTACAATTTCTTTACTGCACCGAGCATAACCTACAAGTGAATAACCTATCTCTCTGTTCACTGAGAAGCTCTGACCTAGAATTAGTCAATTTTTTTCTATGCTTAAGCACCTATTTCTTTGTGTAAATACTAAAGAATTAGCCCCTATTTTTTAGGAATTTTCCTCCAATTGATTACGAAATTCCTAAGGTTTTATCATCTGGCTACATGCAAAACCTGTACACTCAAACTAGTTTACAACTGCTTGTTACACTACCTTGGAATATCCACCACAGCTAAGGAATTTGAATTCTTTGTATGCACTATCTGTTTTGATTTGATTGATCAATTAACTAGATGATCACTGAATTATAATATTGTCCCACTACACAACTGACCTTCCACTACTTCCATCAACTGTTAGAACTAATTTAACTAAACACAACTGGATATAACTAAAATGGATTACTAAAATTTAGTAATCACACATGCTTAACTGAACTCTAATCCCTATAACTCTAATTTTTTGTGCTAACTGAGTGACAAGATCTATATCACACAATTTAAGTGCATCCAAGTTGTCTGCTAATGTGGAAATTCGAATTTTCTCAATTTTACTAAGGCAAAGTCAAATTGAGACTTTCTTGTTGCACTTCTCAACATTATAGAGGGACACCTTACAAGGAAAACACTATACCAAGTGACAACAATGGGGTGATTACCAACTCTCGCCATAGCCAAAACCCCCTACTATTTATGAATTTTCACTGATGGAAGGAGTCCTGGTATGTGAGAGGCTCATCTAAGAGATATTCTAGGGTTAGGGTACGAGGTGACTCAATGGAACCTTCTACAAGAAAGACACAATTTAGGCTTAGGGCTCCAATAAGAGACAAGTCACTTTCTATAGACAAACCTATGGTTAAGATTACATTACCTAGGGATTAATTGATTGGTTTAAGTGTTGGGGTGGTGTTGAAGGAGCCAGTCGGGTTGAACGACTAGTCGAATATTGAAAAGTCTAGTTGGCTTAGCCGACTAGCCTCAATGTAACAAATTGTAATTTGACATATGGATGATTAATTATATAATATAAAATGTGGTTAATTTGAAAATTAGAATCTTGTAACTGTATTATTAGTCTATATATACCTATCAGTATGAATGTAAAAATGATTCCACATAATACATAATACATATATGTGACCTGGTTATCTCCCCATTGTCGTGTCTTGTATCTTTTACATGATTTTTGTATTCTTACTCGTGTTTATCTACTAGTAACAATGGATATTATTCGCTAGATTACAACATTGGTTATGTTTCTAGGAGAAATAACTCGAGTCCAATATAATATGAAAGCATAAATGTTAACTCTAGACAAGATACAATTATGGTGGGAAGCAAATATCAATAACTATCTGAAAAATTATGCACAAAGGAATTAGTAGTCAATCACAGAAGCCAAGGCTATCTTCTTCATATAAGCACGTGAGCATTTTATCAAAGGAACCCTCGGTAGAGATTAAAAATTTCCTTGGCATCGTTACTCATGAAAAAACCTCAAAAACAAATTGATGCCTAGTTAATATTAAAACTATCAAAGGGCGGTCAAACAAATTTACACAAGCGATTCGAGTCCATCTTGGAAGAATATTGTAAAGAAAAACCATTATAATATCGAGTGTTTTTCAAACATATAAAAACTAGGTTTTACAATGATCTACGCGATAATTTTTCCTACACAATACCAACCCTATTACATAAATTCATTTTAGAGAAAGGCACATGCCACATTGTCAAATATCACCCACCACTAGGTATTCTAGTCAGCACTAAATCGAATAAGGACCAAACAAAGTGGCGTAATTTTTTGGATGCTCGATGTAAAGACACGAAAGAAGTGCGGGATCATTTTTTATGTAAATATGTATAGCCGATAGATAATCCCTCGCTAACCGACACTAGTCGGGTTAGCTTTTGGGGGGGGGGGGGGTAGAAAATCATGAGTAATAAAAATGAAAATAAAAGAATGAAAGAAAAATTTGGAGAATCATTGTAGCTGGAAAAAGTGGAAGGGAAGAAGTCGTTTGACAATAAAAATAAACAAGAAAAGAACTGACCAAATAGTGATCGACAACACAAACAATCGACTAACATATAAAAATTAGCAAGGAATTTGAGATAACATCGACGAGAACAAATTAGAGAATAAGAATACCAAAAGAAAAGAATGAAGAATCGAGAGTGTGAGAGCGAAGATGCATGATAGTCCTTTGAAGATTTGAGAGGCGTAGCACCACCCACCTCGACAAAGAATGAAGTTCTAATGATAACTCCAAGAGAGAAAGGACACGCAATGGAAATAGACGATTCTAGTCCAGCAATAATGAAAACTCTTAAGGAGATCCTTGTCAAGTCCTAGAATAAGATAATTTATTTAATCGAGGAATTATTCTAAAATACCTATGTAGAAAATCCACATAGATTTAACTGATATTGAAATATTCTAAAACAAAATACTTGAATCTATTCTAAAAATTGCAGAAACCAATTACGATCACACAATCACATGAACAAGAAAGAGAAGGAATTTCAATCACACAACACAAAGATTTATCTCTCGAAAGCCTCAGATAAAAACCTCGTTAGTTGTATATTTCATTAAGTCAAGAATATGAAACAATACAATGCTTCTCTTAGGCTTGAGAGCTCTCTGCACCATCTTTGACTGTCTCACTTTGATCCAAGCAAGTTTGGTCCAATACTTAAAAAATTTCTTGCCTCTGGACGCTCAGCCTTGCTTCCGAAATCCCTTGGGAAATTGAGCCCCTATTAATTAGAAAATTCCCAATAATTTATTACGCAATACATCCAAGGCATCTTGTTAACCTCATTCATGACTTGTACAATTTTCTAATTATACAATTGATGGTATACTTCCCTTTAACTCCAATATCAACTAGGTCTTCCTCAGAAATGACATGAAACAACTATTTATAGCAAATGTTTAGTTATCTGATTGATCACTGCATGTGAATTAAATAATATTTAATTCACTGGACCTCTCTCTAGCTCCTCCATCAGTTAGAGCTAGTTAAACTAATTTTAAATTAAATAATTAAGTTAAAAATTACAACTCAAAATAAACTGTAACTATGTATAAATTATACAAAATACATGTATGTCCTAGATTCTCCTGATCTAACAATATGCCACTATTAAATACAGAATCTCTTGTACAAATCTTTGCGAAATTTAAAACACAATCGCCAATTAGAATATCATGAAAAAAGGTCATTCACACACAACACAGATAATTTCCCGGGAAAAGCTTACAGCTAAAAACCCCACTATATTCTATTGTATATTATATCATGGATCATGAAACAATTACATACAAAGATCTAATCCAAGAGCTCTCAGTACATGAGCTAATTGTCTCACACTGTCATACAAAAATTGGCAAGTTCCTTCGCCAATTTACTGTCTCCAGACAACCTACCTCCACTACGCAATCCTTGATGGTAAAGAACCCTGAATGAATGATGCCTTGCCTTCCTTGACTACATAAATATAATGGGCACATCCAATGTGTGTGTGGTTGCATGTGTGCAAATGGATAATGTCACAACTGATAGTTTATTTCCCTTTCACCTATAACTCAACTGGGTCTCCACTGGATCTGACATGCATGTCGTTAATAATAGTAAAAACATCAGTTGCATGTGAGATCACTACATGTGAATTAATTAATATTTAATTCACTTTATCTCTCACTAGTGTATCTGCTGTTAAAACTAGCACAACTGAATTTAACTCACTTAACCGAGTTAAACGGATTTACAACTTGCATAACTCATGCACCATTTCACTTCCAACTCTGTTACAATTCATGTCAACCTGCATGTCCCACCAACCAACCTCTTAACTCGAAATTCACATAGATAATTGATTTTCCACTTCAGTTAACTATTTCCAAGTCCACATTGAGAATAGATTACAGTTTATTGTCCATCTATATTAAGGGATAATAAAGATAGACATGCATATATAAATAGACATACACCCAAAAATAGCCTGTGTGGGCCCCACCCTAGTGTAGGTGCTTAATTTTCACTAGGATCATGGATGTTGTTTCCATATGCCAATTTCATGGTTTCTTGTTGCAAACTTCAACACTCCCTCTCAACAAGAAAGGAATTTCCTTGCATGTGACATGCAACTCCATTCATGCAAAATGCAACTCCATGTATGCGCCATGCAACCTTTGCATGCAAAACTTCTCTAATGTTTCTTGCACATGCAACCCTTGCATGCAACACTTCGCTAGTGTTTATCACATATGCAACCTTTGCATGCAACACTTCCGAAACTGAATAGCCTCCAAACAGCTGAATCAATATAATGCATCCGTCATCAAAGTCTTCTGAATTTTGCTAGCTACTACATATGTCTTCAGGAACCACTGCGTTGCTGGCTCCTGCATCCATGCACTTTGCACTTGCTTCAACCTCTGATATGCACTCCAGTATCTGACACTGTCACTTTTATTTCATGTCCTCACGACATATGAATACATCAATCCAACTGATGCTGCTACTGCTTCTTTGTGGGCTCTTCGCAGCCAGGTTTGATTCATGAGATCCACACCATCTCAATGAATCCTGCCCAAAATTTCTTCTTGGGATTATTCATGCATGTCGCCCCACCTCCCACCTGGTGGTATAGATGCATGCACTCCCTCTACCCATCTAGCTTGAAATTTCTCTGCATGAGTGGTTGCTCCCACTCCATGATCCTCATCTTATGGATGCTCATGTTGTAGCTCCTAGAGATAGCCTAGAGTTGTGATAGACCAGTGCCTAGGACATCTTATATAGCAAAGAGCATATGGTATAACAGAGGAAGTTATCATTAAAAAACTCTCATGCTATCTCTTGTAAAAACAAGGAAAGTTAATCTGAATGGGACCAAGACCTTCAGAAACTGAAATAGAGGAAGGGATATTACATAAGCAAAGTGCAAAACTCCAATGTAAAAGCAACAGACAATTCAGAGACAACTTACTGCAAAGAGGGTCGATTCAGAATTACATCACAGAAATAAGTTATCAGAAGGTGTATGTAGTGAATGAAATGTAGAGGAAATATTAGCTAACATTGAGCTGATACCCAGATATACAATACCACCATGCATGGGCTTACCAATCTAAGAATCCATACATGACAATAGCATTTTAAAAGCATCCTCCCAAAGAAACTAATATAGCAGAAGTATGGTTTAGCCGAATAATGGAACAGAATATTATGCATGAGCCATATTTAAAGTGCTTGACTAATCCAAGCATGGGTATCAACTAGGATAAGTCCATACCAAAAATTAGTGAGCCAATCGCATTCCAAAACATGATACAAGACAGATGGATGAAATGAAATGATATATTAAAATAGCACATAAGAGAGAAAGTTACAGACTGTGAAATACCAAAGACCATAATCCTCTTTAACGGATGGAACTCCTCCTCACTGAGACCCTATGGGCTTTGAGCCTTCATACAAAAGTTCTACAAAATGTATACAAAAAGCCTTTCACTTCATAATTTTCTGATAAAATCTGGAACCCTCAATAATCTGTTCTTCGGGGTTTTATAGAGAAAAATAAAACTTAATAAATGAAGTAGGTGATGAACCATCAATTTGCTTCATAAATACAAGATGGCGGAAACGTGCACGCCCATACTGCTCGATGACCTTGTGGTGCTGTAAGTTCTCTGTAGCTTTCTTTTTGAAGGATATTGTTTTTGGTGCATTGTACCCTCTACCTTCTAAACTTGAGTCATGGCTGAAAATCTTCAATGTTGAGCATTGAATTCCTCAATCATCCACTGATATTTTTCTGCTGCTCCATTAATATGTTCATCTGCGAAATCAACGCCTTGAATTTCCCTGCAAGGTTTGACGAATTTTAACCCCACTTCTTTAATGGAAGTCGTATTGATTTTCCCTCCAAGGCATCTCTTCATCATTTCAGCTCCTAAAAATGATCCTTTGATGTGTCTTCCACTATTGAAATCAAGACTGTAAATCACAACAGTCTTTCGTCGCTGAAACCCTGCAAAACCAGCAAACTTGTTAAGAAAAACCGTGCGTGGAGATGGAGATGTAGTGGGGATGACTGTGTATCAACAAGACATGACGAAATGGTGGAAGAACGAGAGGTGACAATAAAAAATGCAGTGGAACTATGGTGGATGGGTTGGGCAAAGTTATAATGCAAAACATTAAAATATAACATATGAATGGAGTATATAAATGGCGGAGAAAAAATGCGAAAAACACGTGGGATGATGACGTGGACGAGGATTGAGTCGATGGCAAGGTATGCAGATGATCTGGGCTGTTCGATCTAAAAACGAGATCGACTGTTGAAAACACATCAGAGGGCAATGAGATGGTGGGCCAGGGGTACACTTTCCTTGCGTTAAATCTCGTGCAACTTCGGAGCACGATGACCGTCGGATGGATCGCCCCGGATCAGATAGCTAATATGCATATCTCTCTGTATCCTTGGTCAAACAATAACGTGTGATGGAGGGTGGTTTTTCAATAGTGCACTGAGCCACGTGTCGGGCGATGAGTGGAATCGCTAGCCAAACAAGAATTACCGCCCACCGCCGAAAGGCGGTGCGATAGGTACCGCCGGGTTTTGGAGTAATGCACAGCGCAGGGTCCACCACGGTGGGAGTATTAGGAGTTGTTGATCGGTGGATGATCGGATGATTGATATACGATCAAACGGTCGAATGAAATGGGGACCGCATGCGCAAATGGGTTGCAAAGGCCGTCGGATCTACGTAGATCGACGGTCCAAAATGCGCCTGATATGTATATTTGATAAGCGCCCATTAGAGTAGCTCCTGGTCTCGGGGCTGGGTCATGTGGAAGGAAAAGGGCATAGGGGCTTGGCCAAAAGGGGCTAAGGCCTAATAAATTTTCAAAAGTGGGTTTTTTCGGCCCTTTTATGCAATTTTGAGGCTGGGAGAAAGCGACGATAGGCGAATAATGGATTTTTTAGGCCCAACAAGAAGGGATTGCTTGTCAAAGATTCAATGGGGGCTGAAATGATCAACATCAGCTCCATCTGGGGACGACAAGTTCATCCTTGAACGTGTCAAGAGCTTCGCAGACCATTAGATACTCTTCTGTGTGAACTCTGCCCCTCTGCACCTCTACTTTTTACTTCATGATTCATTACAACACCCACATTATTCAAACAAAAACAAAAAGGAAACTAATATACAATATAATACATCAGGCTGCCTTTTCCTAAATTAGAACTGTAAGTAGAGCTTAAGGAACTGACCATTCACAGGGGCATCAAGCAAGTCACCCTGTAAATTTTCCAACTTGAAAGTATTGTTACCTCCCTGCTCCACAATCTTGAAAGGACCGAACCAGAGCGGATCGAATTTACCATGTTTTCCTTTTTCAGCTCTCTGGATGTCCCATCTGAGCACTAGATCACCAATTTGCAGATTTTGGTCCTTAGCATGCTGATCAAAAAGGTACTTCATCTTCTCCTGATACTCTGTCAGCCTTTGATTTACCTGATTGCGTGTTTCTTCCAATTCCACCAGTTGATTTATTCGCCTGGTCATATCATCAGGCTCTTCCTGACTCTCCTGCATGAATCGAGCTACTGGTAGGGCCAGTTGAATAGGAAATAATGCTGCCCTCCCATATACCAATTCATATGGGGATTTTCCGGTTGCTCTCTTGCTAGTAATTCTATTGGCCCACAGAGCAAATTTCAACTGAGAATCCCAGTTCTTCTAACTTTCATTTATAGCCTTCTTCAGTGCTCTCACCAGGGTTTTATTGGAAGACTCTACCAACCCATTTCCTTGTGGATAGTATGTTGTAGAGTGACTTATTGTTGGCAGAAATTCACAAATTTCATAGACTTGAAAGCCTGTGCATTATTAGTCACTATTCTGGCAGGACAACCAAATCTGGATATGATGTTTTCCTCCATGAACTTTATGATCACAGTATTTGTGGCATTCCTCGCGGGTATGGCTTCCACCCATTTTTTAAAATAATCAGTGCCAGTTAATATCCATTTATGCTGACCACTCGATGGAGGATGTATTTCGCATATAAAATCTATTCCCCATTGTCGAAATGGTTCATCCACGTGCACAGGAATCATGGGAAAAGGTGCCAACTTCTGCCTTTCAGCGAATTTCTGACACTTCTCACATGCTCTAACCCTGGCAAAAACATCTCCAAAAAGCTTGGGCCAATAGAAACCAGCCTTTAGGATTTTGTGAGCGATGGCCCTCCAGCTGTAGTGACCCCCATAGATTCCTTCATGAAATTCTGCTATAATACTCTCCACCTCATCCTCTGTGAGACACAGGAGTAAGATGCCTGAGGGATCTCACCAGTATAGTCGGCCATTAGTGACTATATACTTCTATGATTTTAATCTTAGTGTTCTATACTTAGCTTTATCACAGCTTGGTGGGCAGCTGAGTGTGAGGAGATATTCTACTATCTCTTGGTACCACTGACTGGTGAGGTACTTTATATGTGTTTCTGGAGTAGCTACTCCAATTCCCTGTCGTTCTTCTCTCTCCTCAGGTTCCTCACCTGCTATAATGGACAAATTTATGCCCAGATCTTGATAGTTTGATTCAGATAGCATTTTAGCAAGCCCCCACTACTACATTTGGTGGAAATTCTGACACTTGGTTCCGACGCTTTTGACCAAATGTCAGAAATTTCCCCAAATTTTTTCCATCCCGCCCGAAACCGTCGCTATACCGACGTTTATAGAAAAGTGTCGCAATACCGACACTTAGAAAAGTGTCACAATTGCGACGTTTGGAGGAAGATGTCGCAATTGCGACACTATGGCCCAAAGCGTCGCTATTGAGACGACTCCAATCGTCGCAAGTGCGACACAATGTCTAGGTGTCGCCATTGCGACGTTTGGAGGCACCCGTCGCAATAGCGACGCTTTTTCCGCCGTCGGTATAACGACACTTATATGCGCGCTACATAAAAATATGAAACTTATATGCGCGCTACATAAAAATTCGAAACTTATATGCGCGCTACATAAAAATGATTTTATTGTTTCGTATCCATCGCAATAGCTACATTAACGTCTGATATGACACGCGCATTCGCCCTTCGCTCTTGCAGAACATCATTCGCCCTGAGCATTCACCCTTTGCTCTTGTAGAACAACATTTTCCCTCGGCATTCGCCCTCAGCGTTCGCCCTCAGCTCTTGCAGAACAGCATTCGCCCTTAGCTCTTGCAAAATGGTAAGTTCTTACTGCAGGTCCTTCCTCCTATAGTAGGGTTGACTCTATTTGGGTTTTTTTGGTCAATTCCATTGGATTGTGTTAGGTTGTAGGGTTCTCTCTAGATGTCAAGAATCAAGATTCAATACCCTCTATTA